>JAODKE010000043.1:22818346-22828474 GCA_026779605.1 Mormyrus hasselquistii
ACGTAGGGCAGAATTTACTTTTAAATAAATAGACAATTTTATGATGTAGGCCGAAAATGAGCTTCCCCTATTTGACAGACCAGTAGCCACCACTGGAAACAACACATGTAGTACGGGGCTCCCAAGGGGCTAGTGATGTGCTCATTGAGAAGCCCCTGTTCAGTGAACATTTTATATCAGTCTCCACCAAAAATTGGGTTTCCATGTCACTTCCACTGCATATCATCAGGTCACTGCTCCATTACCATTCTCTAACGAAACCAACGAAGGGAGCCCCAAACATTTCAACTGCGTAGACATTTTGGTTCACGTTTGCTGTGCTCTTCAATCAGGGTGAGCTCTAGACATGCGTTACTAGCAAATGAATTAAATAGAGAAAACCTTCTTGCACTGTCTACATAACCACATGGAAAGCTAACTTTGTGTAAGGACCCACCATATTCACTAAGTTACCTTATTAGCTTGGCTGGGTACACACTCAGAAACAAGGGTAAAAATGTGCACCTTTGCTTGTCACTGGGGCTTTACCCTTGTAAATGTACATTTGAAGGTACAGAAACGGACATGGAGAACATCCCAAAGGGACAAGCAGCATTAATGTACCATCAATGGCATGGAAATGTTCCTCGGAGTCCATTTCTGTATTTCAAAAGGTACAGTTACCTACAGCTAAGAGTACATTTGGAAGAGCCTTGAGGGAACGGCCCCAGTGACAAGAAAAGGTACAAATTTTTACCCATTTTTCTTGGTGTAGTTAGGCGTGAAATATCGTAAAACAAGAAGCTACAGCACACTGCCGCACATCAGCTGAGCCTAACCTGAGCCTTCATGCGGTCTGGGTCTTTAGTCGTGTATATAAGTGTCTGCCTTCAGCACATTATCCAGCTCATCACTGCAGTCAGTGTTTGTAGCTCCCGTCAGTCACTACGCCAGCAAGTTCTTTTTCAACAGATGATTTATTCCAAGCTCACCAAGATGATCACTCAGCGTTGTCATCGCGAGAACTCATGAAATAAAGGTGACCACATTCAGAAACATCATCATTTCTTAAACAGAACAATGATACTTCACATTAACTTGTATAACATATTCAGCTAAATGACTTAAACTACCATGTGTGGCATGGTTTGTGAACATTGTGTTACGTCTGTGTGTGTGTGTCCAATCCGTCTCTCCTTCAGACCGGGACGTAACAATTGTTACTAAGATAAACCCAGCAAATGTAAGTGCACATACATAGATGCCTGTTTATCACGTTTTACACGAAAAGTCACTTAACAGAGACACACTGTACACACCTCAATGCCTGCTGTAACCAAACGGGAGAAAGTCCATCTTCACGGCTGCACTTCGCACCTCACAATGAACTGTTCATAAACTGTATTTAACTTCACCGCAATACTTGATACGAACTCCTTAAAAACTTGTATCCTGCTTGAAGGCGGCGGCGAAACGCAGCAAAACTTGCGGCAAACACATTCTTCTCTTGCTTTGTGTCACTAAAAGGAGTTCGTGCGGAACCTTACTTCCGAGTCAAATGCGCACTCTTAAAGAAAACTTACAGAAAACATTTCTAACAGATACACAATTAAGAAGAGTAAAACAATTCACAGTCAGTAATAGTGCTAAATGGGCACAGAATGCTGCAGCTGCTATGAAGGAGGCCCATCAGCACCTTTACTGCCTTAGCTGGATGTTACCTACAGTCCTCGTAAACAGGTGGGCTGTGAGTCCATCCTCACAAGCAGCATAACCTCCTGGCGACTCCTTCTGTTTTTTATGGTTTGAACTGTGTCTACTGTTTCCCACTACAGTATGTCTATTGCGTGATGCGATGGTTGGCTGCAATATCGCCACTGACCACCAGGGGGCAATCAGACCATGCATACTAATATTAACTATGGTTTCCTCTGTGGGCTTTAAGGGGTGATAACCGGGCATGGCTGGTGACCCCTGTTTGGCCCAGCCAAGGTGTGCAGCTGTCCCTGCCAAGGCTCATAGACCATGCAGGAAAGAAACAGGACAGAAGAGAGGTCCTCTGCCCATCTTTGCTCCTGAAAGAGTAGGCCTTTCCTCGATGCTGCTTTTGTACCGAATCATGATTGCTATTACCTGTTAACATCACCTGCAGTTTCAAATCACATCATTATTTAGTTATTATACCTCATTACCACCCCTGAATTGCCCCCATCCCAACTTTTTTTGGAATGTGTTGCAAGCCTGAATGGCAAGAATGGATGTTTATTTACAAATAAAAAACAAAAAATATGAATTATCTTGTGTTCATACTGTCTGCAATGAAATAAAAGTTAAGAGAAATTTGTAAATTACTGCTTTATTTTTTTATTCACATTTTCCACACTGTCCCAACCTTTTCTGATTTGGGGTTGTAAAATGCACACTATTGATTGTTCGCTCTTTAGGAAGTAAATCACTTCCTGTGAATCACATGGTGTGATCTTTGGAGAAATTTCGGCCTTTCTAACTGTCCTCCTCAATCTGTGTGGGGGCCAAGTACACTTCTGTCCTTTTCCAGGTAGCTTCATTACAGCTGTTTAAACTTCATAATTATTGTTCTAATAGGGGATTTGGGCATTCAGGTGCATCTTTTTTTTCATAGCCATTGCCTGATCCACATTTTCTCATTTGTGTATTCTCTACTCTCGCTCACGCTGATTAATAACTAAGGGAATCTGACATTTTTCCAAGGGTGCTAATAATTCTGGAGGGCACTGTATATAACCCGGCCTGGATGAGGAACACAGAGGCATTTTATGGGCTCATTATCCCCATGGTGATAGGTGGGATGTAAGTTGCAGTGTCAATTGGGTGACACATATGGAAAAACGTATAGGACTAAAAAGTACATCTTACAACTTGCGTTCTAGTTTAATAAAAATATGCCTCCAATTCTGCAAGTTCCATGATTCTTTAACCCAGGGGTAGCCAATCTTATCGACAAAGGGCCGGTTTGTATGCGGGTTTTCGCTGCAACTCCCTAATTAGATTTCTAATTAGAGGACTGATTGGGTGAAGAGTCCTCACACCTGGGTTTGAACGGCTGACCTACAGGTTATCCCGAAAACCTGCATACACACCGGCCCTTTGCGGATAAGACTGGCCACCCCTACTTTAACCCCTACTGCAAAATGGTGTGAATGAAAATACAAAATGTTTATTTTGAGGGAGGACACTTTGATCACTTGTAACACAGGAAACACAATGTGTAATATTTTTCAACTCAATTTATTCTTTGCTGTTAAAAGTGTTTGCGACTACCTCAAGAAATCATGTCTATTGAATTCCCAAGTGGCTTAATCACTGGCGCTGGTCACCGTGGACACATTGCATGGCGACCCCCATCGACAGGTAGATTGACTCCTGTGATGAAGGATGCTGCATCAGATGCCAAAAATGCAATGGCATGAGCCACTTCCTCAACCTCTCCTGGGCGACCGAGGGCATGGGTCTGTTTACTTTTCTCCAGGAACTATAGAAGAAAAGGACAGAGACAGTAAACCATATTGTTTTCCATTGTTCTTTCTGAGAAAACATAAGTCACTGCAGACATTTAAGACAGAACTAGAACTACTTGGTGTTCTGTTAAATTACAAGACACACTAAATGTGATTGTGTTATCTGCGGCTATTCTTAGGGCTTATAACCACATGTAATTTTAAAATCCAATAGATACCTCTGTCCTGCAGGTTCGTCAAATTTAAATTGGCTTCAGATTAAAACATTATTGCAGCAAAGTGTCGTTAAAGTATTTAGAATGAAATACCTTAGCATACTGCTCCTCGTCCAACCCTGCACGCTTGTGAACCTCAGTGATAATTACACCAGGGCTGACAGGAAGAAACAAACATGGAAATGTTTACATGCACATAAAGCACCTTTAAATTTGATAGACAGGCTGTGCAAAGGACAATTTTCAAATTCATTTAATTGTTCTCTCTAATTTACAACTTGGTTGGCCAGGACCCAGATTAGTAAAAAGTATACAATATAACAACTGCAACAAACACAAATACAAGCAGTGTAGTGAAATGTGTTACAAAGATTTTTAAATTATGAAGTCTAGATTTGGGTGATATTAAGGTAATATGGTGCACCGTCGTATTTTTAAATCTTTAAAACAGAATTAGCTGTGACCCTCACCAGGACCACCCCATACCCCTGCTAAGATTTAAAAACGCTGGAATAGTGCTGCTTTTTAAAATACCGTATACCGATTTCTGCTCTGTGAAAGTCAGAGCTGCCACCTACTGCAAATCCCTTTATCTCGCACAGGTAAGTCAGCGCACACAGACATGCACGATCTCCACCAGACAAAAAAATCTGGGCTACAACTAACCAGCACAAAGCACCTAAAATTACATTTACATCACCTCACGCTTTGCGCGATCAAAAGCGCACAGAAAAGTGAAACGTGAATTTACCTATTATGTTAACCAGTAGAAAACAGCATTCTCACTGAACAATTCATCAAATTTCTAGTTTTGTTCAGATCTCTAATAGAAAAAATACCGACATTCCCAGCCGTTGAACAGTGCAGGTCACCGCAATGTTATTTGTATAACATTCACTATTTTAACGATAACGTTTTTTTATCTGATACAGTGAAATACCACTTACCAGACTGAGTTGACTCGTACTTGTTTGGTGGACAGTTCTACAAGAAAATTGACAAGAAATAAATGTTTATGAAATTAAACGCAGACAATGGCTTCAACTCATCTAGATATGCAAACTAAAACCAAAAATATGTCAGAGAATAAAAGATCCATCATTACCATATGTTGTAGATCTATTTGGTGCATATGGTGTGTATAAATATTTCTATACGTGCTGCATTATATGCAGTCATTGTGGAAGTGTGGATATAAAAATATCCATATATGGCAAATTGGTTAAAACACTACATGAGTATGACTTTGAGGTATTTTTTAAGACAAAGATATCACAAGCAAACAGGTTCACTCACCCAGGGCAATGCAACGAGTAAACTGGTCAATGGCAGACTTCGACATGCAATAAGCCAGGACTCCAGGAAACTATACCACAAAACAGTTCTCATGAGAAAGCATAATTTCAATGTTTCGTTATTTCTAAATAATAATAAATAAAATGCATCTGACACTTGCATATCAAGGTGTTACAGAAAACACGAATCGTCTGACCATAAAAATCTATTTAATCAGCACACCATTTTAAAATCTAGCAAAAAGGACCTCTGGTGTGAACAATGTAAACAACTCAGATATAATTCCTTGTTGAACATCCCTGAATATTAATTATAGATGAGTTCTGATTGGTTGGTCCCACCTCCTCTGGTTACTTGGATTCACCTTTGCTACAATCAGATTGGTCATCTCTCTGAACCAATCAGTTTTTCTTCTGCACTCAAAACATTTTTGTGTAAGTAAAAGTCCCATGAGCATTGTGTATGTGGGTTTGCACTGCAACCCCCTAATTAGATTACTAAGTAGAGAGACTGATTGGCTGAAGAGTCCTCACACCTGGACTTGATCAGCTGACCTGAAGGTTACCCCAAAAACCTGCATACACACTGGTCCTTTGTTGATAAGATTGCCTACCACCAGAGGTGGACATTTCAGGTCCAGAAAGTAAAAATTCAAACCAGGATTTTGTTTCAACCAACCAAGTTGAACATAAAGAGTCACAGTCACAGAGTATGTAACTAGTTGGTTGAAACAAAATCCTGGTTTGGATTTTTATTTTCTGGACCTGAAATGGCCACCTCTACTAAAAACACTACTGTTCCACTGTGAGTGTGATTTGTTTTGTTACAAGATCCAGCTCCTGCAATAAAGTATCATTTTATTTTTATTTCATATTAAAAGGGGTCTGCTATAGATCATAGCTGGATATTTAATTTTAAAATGGCAGAAGCACATTAAGTTAAAAGGAAAATATTTTATACAAATAAAATGTTGATTTCTTCACGTTTCCAGTGACAAATATCATACTGTGTACTTATTATGATATAGTACCATGAGTTTCTGATACTGCTACATCCCTGCATTTTATGGTTTTTAATGTACTTCACCCATCCATTTTATCACGGACCTAATTAAAGGGTAGGATTTTTCTTCAGTTTTAATCCGTTTACCTGAATGCTGTCAGTTTGTTGTTGAGGACAGCATGTATATAGTTATATTCATGTCTGTCTTAGCAACTTTTAACGTAAAATTATGTCAAGTTCTCTTGTCTTGTTTCCTCCCCTATTTCTTTGAACATATTTTAGCCACTGCTTCTTCAGATTCTCATTATTCTTGAAGCATAAATCATTCTTCATTTTGTAGTCAATCTTGTATTCTTCATTACTGAAGACAAGTAAGTGAATGTTGGAACTGCAAAAAGTACTGTAAAATAATTCACATTGCAAATGTAGGTGCTGCTAGCATTATTTAATGATGAAATCAAGTAATGCCTTGCTGCATTTCGTCCGCAAAATGCAAAGTGCTGATATCAATTCTGTGCACAGGATGAAAACATTCCTTTTGATTTCTGTACAATGAAAGTGAAGTCTTTATGCTTTCATGGACAAAGTACAGCAAGGCACTACTTGATTTCATTAAATAATGTTTATTTGTGGCACAGAATGTATTTTGTGCACAAAAATGAATGCTTGACATTTGGCACCCCATACAGCATGACATGCAGATAAACATACCCTGTACTTTTTGATTAGTTACTCAATGATTTATTTATGTATTTATTGGCTACTATTAAATAGCTATGATATACCTCCAACTTCATTAAGATCTAGCCATATTCCACAATTTTATCTTACTTGCTTTTAGTAATTTCATTGTTCTGTTTCTTTTGTAATCATGATTTTTTATATATGAATATGTTTCTGTAGTTATACTGTTGTATTTTGTACTTCAGAGCCCCTTGATTTGACTTGATACTATATTAACACTAAAATTGCTTATTACTTTACTATTATTTTAATTTATCATCTTTAATTATCTTTTCTCATATTAGGTCTTTCCTTTTCGAACACAGCCAAAGGAGCCTGTGGAAAAATAAATTCACTACACACATATACAGTGTACAGCATGTTTGTGTATGTAAGAAATAAAACTTGAACTTTGCCCTGTACTAAATTATATAACAAAGTCCAGCGATACCTACTGATCTTTGGCCATTCACACTGGATACGTTCACAATGGAACCCTTAGTTTGGATAAGATGAGGAACACAGAGTTGAGTCAGGTGATAAACTGACCTGGCAGACAGAAAAAAAATTGTTATGCTACAATTGTAAAACACTTCTTAAAAAGCAGTAGGTATTACATACAGAACAATTAATTAAGTATAACAGAAAATACATGTGGGGTGTATTATAGACAAATGACTGACAGTAATAATTAATAAGAATTGGCACTTTATTGATCCCTGTGGGGAAATTCTCTTTACACCTCCCCCAACTTGCTTTCTGTAGGAGAGCGTAAGCTGGCTGTGAAGGGCAGCCACCCACAGGGAGCTGGGGGTTAAGGGCCTTGCTCAAAGACCCACGGACGTGACGAGGCCAGGTTTGAACTGACGACCTTCCGATCACAAGCACAGAGGCTTAGCCCACTCAGCCCCCCCCCCCCGCCCCTCAATCAGTCACTACTATAGAACATAAGCTGCAAGGTCGAGCAACATTTTACACGTACAAGTCACAACACTAAAAAATAATTCAGAATTGATCATACCTTACGTTGACATTCATAACCTGGTCAAACTGGGCTAAGTTAGTAGTCTCTATACTGCCCATGGCCAGAATTCCAGCACTGTTCACCAGGACATCCAGCCTTCCAAAATGAGAGACTGTCTGTTCCACCACGCTTTTCACCACCTCTTCACTAATCAGATCTCCAGGAACTAACAGGGGCTGAGAGTGGAAACACATTCTTAATATCACTAGTATTTGATGAAAATGTGGACTAACAAACCCGGCAAGACTATGCCAAGGAATTTCACCATTAAAATAAATATTTTTGTTATATTATATATTAGGTGTGTATATACACATATATAAAAATGCAGCTACCTCAGTTGCTCCTAAGTCTGTACACTGTTTGGCTATTTTTGCGAGATTGTCCATATTGCGGCCATTTAAGGCCAGCTGGGCTCCCAGTTTTGCAAACAGGATGCTGGCAGCAGCACCGATACCTGAGCTGGCTCCTGTTATCAGTGTCACTTTGCCTTTCAGAGAAGAAACCTGGGAACACAGACAAATCAGAACATAGTTCAGACTGAGTTCATTGAGTACGCCATTTTTATATTTATAAAATAATATGTATAAAATATGTATAATATTTATAAAATAATATGTATAAAATATGTATAAAAGCATATTATATATATATATATATATATATATATATATATATGTGTGTGTGTTACTATTGGGACATTCAATTTTAATTCAATAAAATAGCCCTTGAATCAATTTTTGATTTTGATTAAACTTGTCGTGTGATTTAAACATAACACTGTTTTGGTCAGCTGGCTGGCATGAGATTTTCAATTAGAGACAAGTCTGCACACACATTTACGTGTATGTAACAGTTTAAATAGTCTATTTAAATTGTAAATAGTCTGTAGGATGTGTAAACTACCCCAATGCTTTTGATGTAGTTAATTGTAGGTTTATAATTGAATAATAGCCACCCATTAGCTGTAACATTTCTTGCACCAGCGTGAGATTCAAAAAGCGTGAGTGTCAGGCCAGATGCGTGAGAGTTGGCAGCCCTTCACGAACTTCCCAGAGCTCCGAAATGTCGTTTATTTTTAAATTTCCCTTTGAGACCTAGAGCCTTTTCTGCACCACGGGTACCAAAAAAATTACAAGCTGTAACTTTTCTAACAACGTGGCTCAGCTATAGCTAATTGGAAACCGCGAACACAGACCGTGCGCATTCGTAGGTGACAGGATGATCAACTCTCACGCACTTTGCATGACACTCGTGATTTCTGGCTCACGGTCAAATCTTACGGCAAATCTGTATTATTTCCATTATAAACCTAAAATTAACAACATCAAAAGGGGTAGTTTGCAAACCATACAGACTATTTACAAAGTAATTCAACTGACAAATGCATGCAACTGCGTGTGCAGGCTTGTCTCGAATTGAAAATGTCACATCAGCCGGTTGACCAAAGTTGGCAACCCTGAGATAGACGACTTATGGTCTTACTTATCTAACAGGATAGCATCCAGATCTCATTATATATAGATCTAAGTATGTCAAACAAATTCAATTAAATTCATTCATTACGTTTATTGCATCCACTGCACGTTAATGTACCTGCTGTAATGACCCTATCCTCATTCTTCCGGTTGTTCCTAATATCATTATTAATGTATAACATTTAACATTCCACAATAATATTAAAATACTAAATCAACAAACCAAACTTGTGTTACTATTAAGAACAACTACATCAGCAACATGGACACAAGGTCTTAGAAGGAACTTTTACTGTATTAATTTGAAATAAAAATACATCGTCAGCAACGGACATTCGAAAGGAACGTGATAAAATAATTAAAACTTACTTTAAATGCATCCTCGGCCATAATTATTGCGTCGTTTTTGTTGTATTGGTGCTGCTTTTGCTAAACTGTCCTACAACCTGCACATACAGAAAAATACGTCGCAATATAAATGATGTCATCACTCGCGCCATGGTGTCGAGGGTATTTTACTTGCGTGTCCACGGGAGGGCAGAAGAAAAACTGAGAGTTCCCGTTTTTGAAGCCCCGTTTTCGGGGGAGGCCCCTGGGTAAGCCCGACCAATAAAGCGCCCCTATGCGAACCATTATTATATTTACACACAGACGCACACATTAACTTGTTGTAAGTGATGCTTTTTTTCACACAAAAAATGTTAGCAAATATTTTTGGAAAATCTCGTATTGGATAAGTGTTTATAGCAGATCAATGGATAGATTATGGCATGAATAAACAGGGGTCACAGCTACTATTATGCACCCGTCATCGCAACTGACAGTGGCAGTTCTAGCTTGGATGGTGCCCAGGTGACCCCCCCCCCCCCCCCCCGCCCCCCTCCCCCCCCCCCCACCCCCCCACCCCCCCCCCC
>JAODKE010000043.1:22828834-22839118 GCA_026779605.1 Mormyrus hasselquistii
ACAATATAACCATACAGATCTCTACATACATTAGACCTGCTTGGCTGAGAAGGACATAGGTCTTCATAAATTAGCCATGTATTATGATAAATATAAATATAGAAAGTATGATTCATAAATATCAAAAAGACGTAACAAAGACAAATAGAAACTGCAGTATATAAACTAAAAAGTGAAAAAGAATAAAGAATTGCATTATTACACCATTGACCAACAAACATACTAGTGCTGTCTCATTACATGTATAATATTATACTCATAAAGTGATGAAATAGTTGCATTACACAGGTCTACAAAAAAATTTAAAAAATTGGAATGGATTTAGGATATTTTGAGGGTGCTGAATTAAAAAATCACATTACTTTTGCTGATTTGATTCTAGTTTTTGAGATAATGGACATCCATGAAAATAATGCATTCCCTTAATGTGACTTGTGTGTGATAACAAATGCAATAGCTTTTGGTCTGTCTTTTGACTCTTTAACAGTATCTTAGGTAATGAAATGAATGATGAAGCTTTGAAGGAGAGTCTGAAAATAAAATCAGAGTAAAGAATCAATGTGTATGCATGTTCATTTATTGCTGTTGTTACTGTGGTAACATATGCAGTCAAAAGAAGATGTCCCTGGGTTTTTCACCTATTTTGAATTCACCAAGGCCACATATTTCACAATAGAGGGCCAGACTTCCAATGCTCGTTGGAAGCTGGTAAATTTTCGAGCCACCGATGACCACAGAAAAGTAGAGGGAATCTTGAGGATGATGTTGCAGCTGTGAAGTCCTCTCTTCTGGCTGGTGCAGAGTGGAAAAGAAAATGTAGTGCTTTCATCCATCCATCCAGCCACCATCCACACTTCAAAAAAAAAGTCTTGAATGAGTTGTGAAGGGTATGTACAGTAGGTGACAGCTTCCTACAATTACTAACTGTGTCCCAGAAAATTGCTCACCACAGTGTGAATGTCTTCATTGGACGTATAGGAGTGATGTCGGCTAACCATTTGCAAAGCCCATAGCACTTCTGCTTTCAGTGTGCCGGTTCAGGATAATGTACTGAAGGCATTGCTTGTCCTGGGATCTGGAGACACTACCAAAGTGGGTGCAGGCTTATTTGTAGAGGTTGTACTTGCAGGACTGGCAAACAACTGAATGGGAACAGTTGTTGTCCGACTTTCGACAAAACACTTGTACTTCTCTACCTTCATGGTTTTAGAGCCCATTGTTGCCAGTTTGATGAGTTTTTTACAAAGGTCGCACCACGCTTCGTAGACATTAGTCGTCTTTTTCAACCAACCACAGTATTTTTTTTTTTGAAGCATTGACATTAATAACAATTAATAACTAATTAATATTGTATTATATAAACATACATAATTTTTTTCCTGTCATTGAGATATTTAACATTTCTTTTTTGTATGATGTTAGACTGTTTACTTACTACTTGTAACTAAAATAAAAATATCCTTGCAATTCTGAATGTTTTTCAGGGTGTGTAACATTAAATAATTAACTATTAAATATCTCGGAAACTAGAGCCAATCTGGCAAAAAAATCTTTTGTTCATTTATCCTTTTCTCTTTCCTATTTTTTCTAAACTGGGCAACTGAAGGCTTTATCCTTTTTCTATTCAGAATGTTAATTTGGCTGTCGAGCATCAATACATCACCCGTCCCCTAACACTGTCAACCAATAGTCAAGACTAAACCAGTTCACCTTTGTGGTGTGCAGACTGGCTTCATATTATTCTTTCCAATTTTGCACACACCAGAAAAATGCAACAACATGTCTGTGAAACTATATATTCACAGTATTATGGATTAATTGTGGTTTATTTGGTAGCATTTTTGTAGCGTTTTGTGATTTTACTAATTGCTTTAGTACTGTACAAAGATAAGGGGCGCTATTTGATAGATTCCCCTGTTCCCCCTACCTTGAGCTTCTAGTTGGGTTACCTGAGGTAAGCCCAGCCCTGCCCCCTCCCCATCTTGTACTTCACAGTGGTAACCTGCCTAGCACACAAACTAGAATCAGGGTGCCCACTCTGACAAGGTTCATTGACCTACACAGTGACATGATACAATTGGCGTGACATGCAAATGAGTCGTAGAAAACCAATCACACAGATGATGTCATTGCAAATTTTTGTGCGAGCACCTCATGCCCCCCCGGGAGGCTGCCCATATCTCCCTTACCTAAGAGGAGAGGAGATTTCACCTGATGGGCAAACCCGTGATTTAGGAGAAACAATATGGATTCCATACTTGCTGTGGAATACTGGACTAAAGATTCTCACTCAAACACAGTGGTGGGAGGTTTGTGGGAATATGCTAACATGACCTAACAAGTGGTTTGTGGGCCTTTTACTGAATCGTCTGGCACATAATGCAGGAGGGTTTACAGACAAATGAGATTCTGAGTTAAGTCCACATACTTGGCCTAATGTCAAGGCCATTTAAAGTGGCCAGTAGCCTGTCTTTTCCACTCTTGTGAATTTCATCAATAGCTGTGAAATGAAAGTGTATCATTTATAGGGTGAGGGTCCTGGACATAGAACATGCTGGAGGGCTTATATCTCTCAGTTAACCTGGGGACTCCTGGAGTTTGTCTAGAACAGCGGTTCTCAACCTGTGGGTCGCGATCCCTTTGGGGGTCGAATAACCCTTTCACAGGGGTCGCCTAAGACCATCGGAAAACACATCGGAAAACACGATATTCAGATCGTTATCGGCTATCAGTAGCTCCTATCTCCTGTTAAATCTATTTGCACAATAAATCGCAGGACAGCTTTTGCGGTTATAATGCTGTCCCTCAGGCTTTTTTGCTACTCAGTGGGCGGGAATACAGTGACTTCCGCCTGCTGTGACGTCATGCGCATATCCTTCGCAGTACGGGAAGATGAGACGTGACGATCTGGGCGTATGTTACGCTTTTAACAGAAACCAGTAGCACAGCGATTTGCAATCTACGTAAAATAAAGTTTTGAGAGGTGGGAATAGCGTTTAATGACAATCCCATTTAAAGTGCATGAAACTGCGAGACAAACCAAAGCAATGGATGATTTGGGAGTCACTAACTTGGAGTGTTTTGCGAACTCGCTGCAGCTTGTGATACAAGAGGGGCTGCCATCAAAAAAATTTAAAGATTTTAAGCATTCAAAACTTGTGCATACTTGCTTGAAAGATATTCATATTGAACTGCAAATGCCTCAAAAATGCTTAAAACAGGATGTACAAACGAGGTGGAACAGTACGTTATGTATGTTTGTAGTAGCCTAACTAAATATTTTTTGCTATACATTTCCATCTGTATTTACTATCTTAAAAAATAATATATAACGTATAACAAAGTAAAAAGAGCTCTTGTATCGGAATCAGATAGGAACTGAAAAAAATGTGGATCGGCCCATTACTAATCTTAGGAACCGAGACGCCGCTCCTCTATCCGTGTGTGGAAAGCAGCTACTGCGTGGAAAGTAGCAGTGCAGGAGATAAAACGACATTTCTGATCTGGTGAGAAAGAAGCAATATCAACCTTCGCAGTGACGTTGACTTTTTACACGTACTGTCGCAAAATGCAATGTAGTTTACTGATGTTATATTAAGACTGTTACCCATGCCACACCATGCTTCAAGACAAAATTTCATTTATTTGTAATTAGAAATAAATATTTCACAATATATAATTACATATCGTTTTTGTGATTAATCGCTATGCTTTATATGTTCAGTTTGTAACAATGAAAATACATCTTGCATATCAGATATTTTCATTACGATTGATTACAGTAGCAAAATTACAGTTATGAAGTAGCAACAAAAATAATTTTATGGTTGGGGGTCACCACCACATGAGGAACTGTATTAATGGGTCGTGGCATTAGGTAGGTTGAGAACCACTGGTCTAGCATAAACTTGAATCTGTGGGTTCGGATAAAGATAAAGCCATCCAGGATAAGGAGGTCTGGACTTGCCTGCTAAGCCTCACCAGAAACAGGAACTTGAAGATGAATGGATGTATATTTGTATTTGGAGTGTCATTATTCCCAGATTCTCTCTCTAAGGTCATTTGTATATGTACTGTATATGCTCAGTGCTTGTTATTTGCATTGTATCACATGAAAGAATCATGAGCCTATGAATAACATAACTTTAAAAGTTGAACCTTTAGATGTGTGCTGATCAAAGAACAACAGATGATGGAACAAACGGCAGGTTTTGAAATGAAACTGCACCTAAACTAAAATTAGATGAGTATTATGTAACAAATGCATCGACAAGAACAAGATCTATTTTCAATAGGAGTTATTACAAGTTTTAATGTACATTTCCATCAGTATCCATCAAATGAATGCAACAAATTTTCTCTGCATTTCTAAATACACATAAATAGATCCACAATAGTACACAAAAGCAGTTTCATACAATCTTTATAGTCTGACACAGCCATCACATTTTCCAGGACTTGATGTACACAGATGATTTGAGAGAGAAAAAAAAAATCAACAAGACCCACAAACACATGAAGCCTTGTATCAGAATCACACAACCTTGAAAACCCACTTTTTGCATTCTCCGTGGGGAATGGGAATTGCCATTATCACAGGCCAATATGTGATTTTGGCATTCAGAGCGCAATCAAACACTTGGGATAGTCTCAGTCTCGCACAATGTCCAGGAAGTGGATATCGACATACAGCGAGTTAATAAGGAGGGCGAACAAGTGGCTCCAGTCTTGCAGACAGTGTCCTTGGTACCTAATAAACTGACATGCCTGATCTAACGTCAGCTTGAACTCAGAATACTGCTTACTTTCAGACATGGACTCCAAGGCTGCCAGTGCCTGAAGGAAAACACACAAAAAGTATTTAACATACAGTCAATCAATCAATCAATCAATCAATCCACCCACCCATTCATCCATCCATCCAGTCACCACTTATCTTGCTAAGAGTGGTGGTGGGTCCAGTTTGCACAAGGCACAAGGCTGGGGTACATCCTGGACATGAGTCCAGTAATCATACAAAATATGTCCTAAAAATATGCACCTCTTTATTAAACTAAACTGAATTTTAAGATATGTACAATATAGAAACATTAGAACCTTTAAACCAATGAGTGAGTGAGCTGACCTGCTGAGCTTTGGCAGACATTTTGAGGTCCATTTCAGGAGTGATGCGCACCTGGCTGTCTGAAGACACCTGAACCAGCAGGAAAGCAGACATGCTGCGAGCCACGACCCGGAACCTGAAAGTCAAGATCATAAATGCACGGTCTAATGAAAGTACCAAGTACCATACTAATCAAGATATACAAGTGGAATTATAAAATAAAAACAGTATTAGAGGAAATGACATTCCAAATCCCCTTACAAATCCAATTACGTACCTGCTAGAGAGTGGGGACTTTCTACCCAGACCGATAGCCCCCAACAAACCCGAGCTGAGCCGTTCATCGCTCAGCTGGGCCATTCTGTTCTGCAGGCTAAGCAGGAGGGATTCCAGGCATAGCGCCTGGACCTTATCCAGCTGCAGCAGAGTTAACTGAAGGGCCTTGTGCCACCACAAAAACAACTTTGCCTCATCAGCAGGACCACTGAAAAGTAACGCAACACAAATTTTCACACAGTCCGAATTGCTGTGATGTTACCTAAAGTTATGTAAATTTAGGTCATCCTTAAGATGTCTTTAAGCTTCAAAGAAAATATCATACATCATCATTTGGATACAGACTAACAACAAGGGTTACTCATAAATTTCCCTTTTATTAGCCAAGTTAATCTAGATTTTCTTGATCAAGGTTGAATTAACTACCTTTAATGCTAATCATTCACTCAGGTATCATAACTAGTGACTACAAAATGGCACTGTCCAGTGATGATGTTCCAGTCATTAAGGACCATTTGCTTTAGTCTAGACAAATACTAAATAATAGCATGTAGAGCACATCAGAGTTAGATACATCTTACTTACACCTCTCAACAAAATGCAGTGTCTGAAAATACTAAAATTCATTTTAATGACAAATGACTGGAAATCACCTGGGAAAGACCTCGTTGATCCATGTGTTGAGCAATGTCAAAGTCTTTTGCTCATTGGACAATGTTTGTTCGAGGTTAAGCTTCTGCAGAATGTAGACGTGGAGGGTGAGGAAGCTACCCATTGCCAGGCTTTCCTTGATAAACTCCTTCACAGTCAGTTCAGGGACCTTCATGGAGGCCAGAATGGGCCCCCAACCAGAGAAATGATTTGTAGGACCCACTAGTCAAAAAAACAAAACAAGAAACAGGTTGTTTTTGCTTTCATTTAAAGGCCTATCATACACAATATTATGCTGAACATTCATGTACTGAAGATCCATGAAACTAATCACTACATTCATCTTCAGTCAATTTCTCTTTGAGAGGGTCTTGATGAACCCTGTCAGGGCACTTAAATTTTCACTGCACTGCCAGTCTATAGTCTAGAGCAGGAGCACCGTCTATGTGAATTAAAAGCTAATATAATTTAACTGCTATAATTAGATGCTTCTTTTTTGTTCTATGTTTGTGAATGGAAAATGCATCAACATAGTGTTTCCCAAAGGAATTACACCAAACTATCCTCAACTTACCGTCAGCAAAATAGGCCAAAATGCAGGTTTCAGTCATGTGAGTCATGTGCCGCACAGAAGCCAGAGAATAGCAAGAAGCCGTGAGTAGCGCCAGTGCGAGGTGGGAATTGGCCCGTTTCACCACCCAACTGTGCACTCTGGCTGCCAGACCCTCTGCTGTAGATATCTCTGTGCTGTTCAGCAGTGTCAGCAGCTCTGCAAACAAACTGGATATGGCCATGTGTCTTTGCTGCTGATCAGTCTCTGAAAGGAAGACCATAACCATGGATTGCTCACTGTCCCAATTCCCGTTCCCCCCACCAATTTGGAATAATCAGCTACCCAATTGTACGCCAGCTCCTCAGCACAGTAGGACAAGGGCAGTATATATATCTTACAGTAGTATATATATAACCATACCAGTGTGCCAGCAAAGAGGTCTATTTGTTGTTTCATCACTATACACCAATGAGTCAAACCAAAATAACCATCCCCATGTGATGTTAATGTTAACTATTTTGTAAAAACAGTGCATGTCAAGGTCTGGGATATATTAGATAGTAAGCCAATATTTAGTATTCATAGTCAATGTGTTGAACACAGAAAAAATGGTCATTGATAAAGATCTGAGTGACTTTGATAAGGGCTAAATTGTTGTGGCCTGACATCTACAGGTAGGTCAAAAATTCTCTGCAATTCCAAGGTTTGTGGGCTGCTCAAAGACAACTATGATGAGATTATACAGAGAGTGGTCAGAGGAAGGAAAAGCCAATGGTCCACCAACAGGATGCTGGGGGCCAAGACTTGAAAGCTAACCTGTCTGATACAAACCAACAGAAGGGCCACAATGGCACAAATCACAGACAATTTCAATCATGGTTATGGGAGAAATGTCTTACAACACACTGTGTATCAAGCCTTGCTAAATAAATGGTGCTATGTAGCTGTGGATCAGACTGGTTGGTCCAACATATCCCACAGATGCTTGAGCCATCCAAATTATGCAAAATAAAATAGGATACATCTGCCTATTGCGGCAAGATCCATTTCCGATGCTTTCATGTCCATTACAGGTGCTTTCAGGGGTTAGCATGGGCACTCTGACTGGCCTGCAGCTAAGAAGCCCCATGCGCAGCAAGGTTTGATGCACCGTGTGTCGTGATACATTATTAACATAACCATCATTAAAAATATCTATCATCTGTGCCCTTCTGTTGGTGCGTACCACACATGACAGCCTCATTCACATCATGCATTGAGTCTTGGCTGCAAGCTTGTTGGCAAATAGTGTTTTTTTTTTTTTTTTTTTTTACTCTCAGCAGGTACTCACCACGGCTGACCATGAGCACCCCATAAGCCTTGCAGTTCGGAGACACTGCTCAGTAGTCTGCTCACAGAATTTAGACATTCATTACCCATGCCCAATTCTTCTGCATTCCACATGTCGACTATGAGCATGGAATGTTTGGTTACTATTTAATAAATCCTAGTCCTTGACCAACGCCATTTGTGGTTTGTACCGGTGTATTGTTCCTAAATTGTATTAAAATGTCTAAACTTTGAAAGTGCAATTCCAATTTCTTAGAAATAAGAAAGTGTATTACTCTTGTTTGAACTTTTACTGCTTTTACTTTTACTCAAAAATCTTACCTGGTGGACTGAAGAGTACAATGCACTCTAAAAGCTTTTCAAATTCCTGCTCCATAGAAATAAGACTGACTTTTCCATTCTGATCCAAAGAAGTCAAAAACTTTACCATCAGACGAATGTAGGATTGGCACTTCATGGTGATGTCCTAACAAAACAACAGAATATCCAACTGAATGTTACTTCTAGGAAGAAGAACCTACCTCAGCAGCATTGTCATAAATAAATCTGCATAAACAGGGAGATCTGAACAACTCAAAAGATCTAGTCATTGTACAATTCAACTTGCAGGTGCCTGCGTACCTTATACTGTGACCCATTAGACCCAAAACCTGCCGCCATCTGAAGCAAACTGAAAATCTGCTTTGAGGAGTCATTCTTGCTCAGGATGAGTGTTGGTGAATAATGCGTATCAACATAGCCAATTACATTGTGGTAGGAGGATAAATCCACAAAGTACCAAGGGAAGAAGCTGGACTGCCCCAGCAGATTCAAGAGAGGCGAATCCTACAATGAAAAAAATATATAGTATTACAATATGTACACACACACACACACACACACACACACACACACACAATCGATTTGGGGAAATTAAAATTTAGTGTGTAAGACAAAATCTTTGTATACAGTTAACAAGCTGATAACAAGCTTAATGAAGTTGCTTACAGGTGTGAGAAGCAGGTGTTCCTCTTTGGCCAAGAAGACCATCATATAAAAGAGGTATATGACCATAGACTGGTCTGCAGGGCTGGGCAGGGGACCCAAGGCATCCTTCAGCACACTGACCCAGTTGACCTCACAGAGCACCTCACCAAGGAAGAGAAAGCAGCTTTTCGGACTACCCCTTTCCACCTACATGACACATAGCAAACAAGAACTGAATTTTGACTATTACAACAACAATGTAAGCAAACATCACCATAATGGGAAGAGTACCTTTAACAATAATTTAGGAATAAAATAGTAGCCAACTGCACAATAACATATAATGGAGAAATCACCATATAAATGAGAAAATGATGAGATATCATAGGTTCTCTCACATTGAAGAATTTGTTCATAAGTGTCTGATCAGGGTAAAGCTCCTTCCAAGGTAAACTCCTGTATGTGGAGTGGTAAGTGGACAGAAGATACTCTGGAGTCTTGGGAGCAGTGCAGGTATCACAGTAGTGCATGAGGTGAAGCCACAGGGCATCCCTGTGTTTGGACTGTAGCAGGCCTGCGTCACAGCAAGGTAACAGGAAATCACGTTTCTGATACCGTCTTATTCTGATCATCATTTCGAAATATCATGCAGATTGTCAGGCTGGTTATTTGTGCTTGTCGTACTTTTAAATTTCTCATGTAAGGAGCGAGTAAGCTGGGTGTACAGGTCTACCAGTTGGGCTGCTGTATTGTTGTCTGTCTCCAGCCAGGGGAAACAGCGCTGTCTACAGGAAATAGCATGCAGAGCACATCGGAGTTAGATACATCTTACTTACACCTCTCAACAAAATGCAGTGTCTGAAAATCTAACATTTAAACAGATTATACCCAGAATCACTTGACTCTTCAACTAGAATCCAGGGCTTGAAAAGGGCTAGGATTTTTGAGTCCAGCTCTAAAACAACTGAAAGAAAATGATTTTAAAAGTAGATAAGGCGCATAGCTAAGTTACTTGATCAATATATCAGAACAATTAAAAGTGAAATACGAACGACTTGTTTATTGCTACCTTTAGCAACCGTGTTGCTGCCAGGAGGCTCCTTAGCACATTCTATCACCTTCATATCTACAATGTAGTTAACTAAATATGCCAAGAATATCTTGATTTCCTCAATGTAAGGACTCCATTTGCAGTAAAGGCCAAAACTATGGAAATCTGGGTTAGACAGGCGGAGCTTCGTGAGGAAACTTGACAGCCATTCAATTGTCTCATCAACCTGAATATAAAAAGATGAAGCAGACAACAGACACATTCAACATTTTGTGCTGATAAACATTTTCAGAATAAAGTTAATATTCAAAGATGACATATATATATATACATATATATATATGTATATGTATA
>JAODKE010000043.1:22846751-22860774 GCA_026779605.1 Mormyrus hasselquistii
GATAAATAGCACTAGAACCCAACATGAGATAGATAAATAGCACTAGAACCACATGAGATAGATAAATAGCACTAGAACCCAACATGAGATAGATAAATAGCACTAGAACCACATGAGATAGATAAATAGCACTAGAATCCCTCAAAATGATACCTTTTCAGTTTTGGGGTGAACTGCCCTTTTAAAGAAATTGACACAAAATAAACCTAATCATTCCAAATTTTCTACACTTATTGTTGCCTCACAGCTTTGAGGTAAGGAATCTGAAGCCTAGTAAGGGCACAAGGCCCCACGATGGTCCTGACCGGGAACATACAAAAATGGATGGTTAGAAGATGGATGATTAACCAATGGAGGTAATAAACACAATAACAACAGAAACAACAGCTATCTGGAAAAATGCCAGGAGAACAAGCAAACGATTGAGGAAGACATGCAGTTCATGCCTACCGAACTAATTCAGTGTGTAGTTCAGGGGAGGTAATATATTGCGGACATGGATATAGCAAGGTAGGGTCTTCTTCACTGGTGGCAGCTGGTATTTTTAGGGCCTTGCTAGCAGCATGGTGGAAATCTGACACCTGGATGAGTCTCTGCTTCAGCTCTTTAAGAAGAGCAGTATGTGCTGAACTCTGAAAGAAACGTCTTCCAATGCAACCTTTGGTTTCCAACCTGGGGACACATGACACAACAAATTACAGCATATTATAAAACAAAGTGATATTAAAAAAAAATCAGCAGTCAATGTTACCTAAAAACAGACTCTTTGCGATGTCAAAAGTCATTCTTTTGAAAGGCATACAATTGGCTTGAAAAATAAATGGAGCATGTTTTTGAACAAACAAGGTGGCATGCAGAAAACTAAGGCTGCATTCGAAACCGCAACCTTGAAGTGGTGGGACAACGTGAAGGAGTCACATTAGGTTTTTTCTCCAAGATATGAGATCCTCCTTAAATTAAATTCACTACTATATGTGTATGTTTTGGTCCTATAAGCGAATACCCAAACTCAGGCCCTGGCTGGTGCAGGTACAGCTGCAGGAGCTTCTGCCACACTAGTGGGAGCAGTGGATGGTCAGCTGAGGTGGCTAAGGCTTGATGTGTCCATCGGTACACCATCATCCTTTCCAAGGAAGGCACCACTGGAAGCTTCAGGCGAGCTTGAGCTTTCTTTCAACGAAACAGAACGGAACACATTGCCGGAGTATATTCAAGGTGCATTATTTCACATGTACAAAAATCTACAAAATGCACATGGATTCTACTTTTTTCCATACCACGTGATCTGTAGTACCTTGAGAGCCTGCTCAGGAGAGATGGTGGGGTTTGACAGCAACTCATGTTCTACACAGAGTCGCAGCTGAGAATCCTCCTCAAAGATAGCCTCCATGTTCAAGGTCAACCAGGCAAACCACACCTGGCAAAACAAAACACAACTATTAAGGAAACTAACAGGGACACCCATAATATAAGAAACTGACTGTTTAGTTCCTTACCTCATCTATGTTTGCATGTCCTTCAATGAAGGAGGGTGTGACATTTCCAGCCACAAACCAGCTCACAAGGGAGGACCACAGACCTCGGTCTCCATGGAAGCCTAGGAGCCTCTTTACACAGCGAAAATCATTTGCGACATTCGTAATTTTTCTATATGACATAATAAACAAAACAATACAGAAGTCTTAAAAGTAATACCTTATGCTGCTGGTACAGAAGTTTCTGTATACACTCTTCCTGTCTGTGCAAAACAGCAGCCTTACACAGATGGTCCATAAGAAAGAGAATAGGCTTTTCTCTGTACCAAAAATCCTGACCAGTCAACAGCTGGACCCAGAACTCCAGCACTGCAGCTGGCCCAACTCGACCAGCCTTGCAACTCTCAGAGACATGAGCCTGGAGAACAAAACATTCCTTATTCACTACTACAAATTCAGAACAGTGAGTATATGTGTCTTCTTTCATAACCATTTTAAATACAAATGCACTGGGCGGCTACCTGTATAATGCTGTTAAGGAGTTTGATGTTTTCTCCATAGGATGACCTTGTGAGATGCTGAGCCACCTTCTGAGTGACTTGCTGGGCCATTCCCTGCGGAGTACCACTTTCCAGTTGGAGGAACAGCCGGATACACCTCAGGAATCTGACAGGCATACCGCACAATTGCACTCAGATATAGTCTCGAAAAAAACTGCAAGCTTTCCACAAACGAAGAACATTTCAAACTGACAAACTGTTCAACCCAGAATTAGTTAAGTTACTTAAAGCTTGTATAAAAAACCATAGTACAAATGTTCTTAACTGTTCATTTTTGAGCAGGTAGAATGGGTAGGAGTACGCCAGGGGGAGAAAGTTCTCCAGAATCTGCACCACAGCTCTGAGCTGCCGGGAGTTTACCAGCGTCCACAGTAAGTCAAGGCCCTCACTGCAGAATTTCTCCAGGCTGTATGGGCATACATATATACATATTGACTTACTCACAGATATTGCAAATGACACTTCTACATACCACAAAAACAGTGACAGCATGATAGACTTTCCAGATAATCTGTTAAAACATTTGAATAAAATACACAATAATGATTTTAGAACCTGTGTCCAATGGTGGTTACGGCAATGGCTAGAAAGCAGCCAATTGGGAGTCCAGTCTTCACTGCTTTGAGTACAGGGTACATAACGGGTGAATCAGAGAGCTGTGGGATCAGAGTGCTGCTAGGGGAGGCTGGGGTCCAGGCGTCGTCGGGGCAGCGCTCGGTCATATGGAGCTTCAGACGCAGCACTAAATCCCAAGCCCAATTACTGAAAGAGGCTTCAGGGGTGCAGCCAAGGCGGACAACGTTGGCGAGGTAAGATACCTAGACATACGGAGACAACCATACTGAGAGCAGCACCTGTTACAAACAGCAGACAATGCATTCATTCATATCGATTCATGCAGTCAAAGGAACCATAATAGTTAACTTTCAACTCAACGTAATTTTCACTCATTCTAAAATTATTTTTTCACAACACAATTTATGTAACTTTGAAAACCGATAATGAAAAATACAACATAGTGATACACAAACCTGCTTGATGCCTTCTGAGACAATCCCTTCATAGGGTTTATCAGTGAGATGTTTCTGATAGGCCTCAACCACCAGCAATGACACCTCAGTGTGTAGTGCAGGTTCCAAGGCTAGAAAGCCATTCTACCAAGACATGACATTAAGAGAAAGTAGGGCTGTCACTATCGATTGCATCAATATTTCAGTGATCTACCAATTAATGATGATTCATCAAGTAATCATTCATATATAATATAATATAAATATACATCTGCCGCATTGCGATAATCCGCTGGGTTCAAAACATCACTAAATTGCGCTAAAACAGTAATGCTCGAGTCAAAACAATACATAGGTGTGTTGAACAGTTGTTGCAAATACTGTTGTTTTAAAAGAGGTATTGAAATGGTTAAGCTAACACACTTTGACAATTATAATATCATATTTTTACACCAACATGAAGAACCATTTTAACATCATTTTCAAATGGATGGATGGATGGATGGATGGATGCCTAACACTTTTGAAAGGTACTGTATGTTTGTCTGTGCACTATGGTCTCATTGCTGTACAGTATGTGACAGAATTTCCTCCTGCAATCAAGTCAATCTTAATCTTTACCTTAATGTCAATGAAATGTGTTTAGGTGAATTATATGATCAAATTTATTAACACTGACATACACAAAAGCTTACAATGGGTTCATCAACCTTACCTGACAGAAACTCCAGTTGAGTCTTTCAAGAATTATGCATGCAAGCTTGTTCTCCACAGTTATGAGGCTGTAGTCCAGGAGCCAGCTGTGAAGGATCCTCATGTCATAAGTTGCAGGCTTCCATAAGTTGAGGGGCAGCTCTTTGAACAGATACAAAGACACCTGTTTGCAGAATATAGCAGAAATGGGTTTAGGACTCAGTTAATGAAAAACAAAATTTTAATAGGCTTGATTAGATTAAATTATTATTATTATTTTTATTTTTTTTTTTGCTTAGACCACCTGTAATTATTGCATTTCTCACTTTGTTTATATTATTTTTGGCCTGGAAATTTGGCAGGATTGCCGTAGAAAATCCCCCCCTCACCCCCAAAACAAAGAACATAATCACCACCACAAGTCTATGTTGTGTTTCACTGCTTCAGTGTTTCGTACATTGTTACTGTTTGTTGAACTATTTTATGTAATTTAACTTATAACTTATTCTTGTTTGCACTACATTGCATTTCACTACTGCCATTTTTGCAAAGTAGTAAGGTAACTTGCCTAAAGATTGTTCGTGTTCCTTGTCTGCATTATGTTTGTCTGTTTCCTAGCATTACGTTTATGGACTGTTATGGTTAAGTCCCATAAATTGCACATATGGGTAGAAAAGTGTGAAAGCAGACCCACCATGCCCACTTTGTCAATGGTCTCCTGGAGTCGTTCCAACAGCACAGAGATAATGTGAGGGTGACATGTGGCTATCGAGGATAGCAGCTCACGTCCAACCTTGGAGAAATTCTCCCTTGTGGTCATACTGACATATGACACCTTGAGGAAATCAAGCAAATAATTTTCTCAATTCACAATGAAAACTGTAACATAAGCACCTGAAGTTTCAAGACCGCATGCATGAGCTCAAAAAGTGTTATGTTTGTATAGCATAAAACAGACTGCAAATATTCACAACAACTTGAAGTCAACTAGCAACCACAATAGACTTACTTGGATAACAGAGTTAGTATATTAACAAACCTTATATATTTTTAGCACTACAGTGCTGACAAACTCTGGATCTATGCTGCTGTGATTGGGTTCAGCCATGCGTGCAAGTGTGGTCAGCAGACATATCCCATCAGAGCTGTTCATCTCTGACAGCCAGCACTCAAACTTGTCCTGGTTCTCAGACTCTGAAAGGATAGGGATATTTTTTTACAATTTGTTAAATCAACCTAAAATTCCTTATTCATTTGTGCACCTAAAATGACATTACCTGGAACTTCGGCACAAGGGCCAATGTTTAGATTTGAACAAAGCCCTTCCAGATCTTCAGTCTCCGCACACTGCATGATGTAGTAGATTTTCCAAAGCATGGCACTAGAGAGAGTTCCATAGGGCATCTGTGACATAAACAGCCAGATTCCAAGTCTGTGAAGAACATAAAACGGGACACAAAACAAATTCATTCACATACATTCTTTCAGTTTCTTAGCAGCACTTTCCAATATTAGATATTAGTAGCACAGCTTCCTTCCATCGAGGCCTCCCAGTATAAGCAATGTCTGACCTACTCCTGCCCAAAAGGAGTTACACACAATACAGAACTCCATAATTCTTCATAACTCGTTTTTTAAATGCTATCACAGAAACTGTATAGAGTGGCATCCTCGTATCCACAGATTTAGTTACCTATGGTTTACCACAGTCTAAATTAAAAAAAGAAAAATCCAGAAATACATGGTTCATAAGTTTCTGACCGCACCAAGTGAATACAAACTGTTACATGGTGAAATCCGTCAACCTGTCATTACAGATACAACATGCTATTTTTTTCGTTGCAAAATGTGTCAAAATAAAATTTTTCACTGTTTCTTCATCCTTTGAGGGGTATAAAAAACATGTTTTTCATTATTCTCTTATCCCTTGATAAAGTATATTTTTCGTTGCTCTATTGTCTCTTGGGAATTTGACTAAAACATCCAAAACACTTCCATTTCAGTAAGAGTACTGTACTGTATAATAATGTACAATGTATTTAATGTTGGTAATGTTTTATTGTGCTTAATGTGCCATGTACAAGAAAATGAAGTATATATTGGGATCTGCAGATTTGATTTTATTTATAGTCTCAGTCATCCACAGTAGTTCTTGGAATGCATCGTCCGTGGATACAAGGAGACCACTGTATACTTATTTACACCACACCATATGTACCACAGTACAAACTGTACCCGACTAAAATGGACATATGTTACAAAACGATAACCTTGCGGGTGTATGAGCCTAGGAGATAGGGAGGATGGGATAGTCACTCTACCAATAGAGAAGTAGCAGCTATAGTACGACGCACAGCATACACTAGGTAGCTTAGTGTTGCTGGCTGCAAGGCCACCCACAGTTTGTTTTTTTTTTATATAAACTTTGGTTGTGCGTGTGAATTTTTGTCGCATAGGTTGTTAGTCGGGGACGGCACTGTGCAATGACAGTAACATTGAATTTAATTAAATATATTCATATTATTTCATATTATTAACTGATGCAGTTGTCTTTCGCTCTCACTGGATTTCCAGGCTGTTACACTCATTTAAATTATGCAGGTGCCAAAACATTCTATACTTTGGTGCACTAGACACTCACCTCTTGGCCCTTAAGACATGCAGCACAGCCCTGAAGAAGAGCAGGTCAAACTCCTCTTGCAGTTTATCCATGGACCGCAGCAGCACCACGGATGTGCTGGCACCTTTTAAGCTCCTGTACTGAGCCCAGTGGTCGCTGACATAGCAAAGAGCCAACCTGCCACGGGAGAATAAGGAGCCCCTGCTTTATGCTTTATCGACGATAGAAAAACAGGTATCCCATGTCTATTGTATTCTCCATAATGAAATACCTGATCGTATATCCAATGCGCTTCACGAATCTCCTGTAGCGGGCTCTATTATATGTCTGCAAGCCAAAAGCCAAAACCTCCAAAAGACACGAGGTGAAATCAAAGACTTTCATAATCTCCTGGCTGGTTTTAGCCTTGGGGCCATATTCACCTAACCAGAAAGGGCAAAAGGATTTACCATGAATACAATACAATTTTGATGAATTGCCAATATATTAATACAATGACAGGATGATCACAATCATAGGAGCTGCTTCATATAAAATGTTTTTTCCTTACCGTTCAAACAGCCAACATCATACCTGCCAACAAAATACTTTAATTTATACCATAATGCCATATTGTACCTTTCACTGTGAGTCCTAATAAAGTCTTGAAGAGCTCATCAAAAGGAAACTGAGAAAAAAAGGAAATAAGGTCATCCTCTGACAAAAGCAGCCAGCTGGTTTCAGGGTCTTCTTCCTGTGAAAACGATAATTGCTTAGGTCAAATGATCAGTAATATATGAGCTTTATTAATCAATTATTAGAAAGTAACTAATAATTATTCATTTTCAAAAATAATTATCAAAAATGATACAAAGAAATCATGCTAGCTATGCATACATATTCATTACAATATCAACCTTAGAACAATATCACTGCTTACCTCCTCTCCACCCTCATCTACCAAGGTCCAATTTCCCGATCCTGGTCCTCGATCAGAATTGCTGCTGGAGCTGGTCTTGCTATCACAGTTCCTCAGATGACACAGAAAATCAGCTCGGTTCCTATGATACACACATTTGGAATCAGGGTGGGAAAGCCATCTACTTGTACATAATATTCTATACTGGCATTACATTGCAGTATGTTAGCAAATTCATGATTCTCTGTCAAGTTAACATGCTCTTTACCTTACTGGTGACATTAGTATGGCCAGTGCCTGCATAAAGTGATTCATTCCCGATGGATCATCCAGCACTTTCACCTGAAAAACAACATTTGTTTAAAAGAGCTGAACTACTATTATAATGTATCGTTGATCACAATATTTTATTATTTAAACCTTCTATTGTGTTTCGTCAGATTGTGTAATCATTTCAACAAACGCTTCTGAAAAAAATGGCATGAGCCACAATGAGATTATTAAAATGAGGCTACCGCTGCATTTAAGATGCTACATTCAGGCATATTTTAAACCACTGGTTCTCAGCTGGAGGATCACAGGACCACAGGATCACAGTGGATCATGGAGTGTGTGGGTCATGCAGTATCAGCCCTTGTCAACGTGGTGCCCTAGATGAGCATCACCACCAATGGCCCCCATCCAAGGCAAAGTGAAACTGGCTGGCAGGCTAAGCCTGTAATCATAAGGTCACAGGTTCAAACCCAGCCTCAGCATATCTGCGGGTCCTTGAGCAAGACCCTTAACCCCCAGCTCCCTGGGCGCCCCAACAGGTGGCAGCCCTTCGCAGACAGCTTGCTGGCTCATATCCCCCCATGGGGATCAATAAAGTTGTGATTATTATTAGAGCTCCAGTGGCGCAATCGGTTAGCGCGCGGTACTTATACAGCAGTGCAAGCGGAGCAATGCCGAGGTTGTGAGTTCGAGCCTCACCTGGAGCAGTATATTTGCCTATGGCCATACCACCCTGAACACGCCCGATCTCGGAAGCTAAGTAGGGTCGGGCCTGGTTAATACTTGGATAGGAGACCGCCTGGGAATACCAGGTGCTGTAAGCTTGTGGGCAGTGGTGGTTTGATGGTTAGGGAAGCGCACTTGTAATTGAAAGATTGCAGGATCAAATACCCCACCAGCCAGTCACCACTGAGGTACCATGAGCAAGTTACCACCCCCAAGCACTGCTCCCCGGGCGCTGAATTAGCTGCCCCCCTGCTATGTCACAAAAGTCACATATGGGTTAAATGCAGAGGACACATTTTGTTGTTGTGTGGTGTGTTGACAATAATCACTAATCACAAAAAAAAAAAAAGCTTGCACTGCTGGGCTTATTTTGCCTATATAATTGACTGGCCCTGGGATCATGGTAAAATTTCCCCCGGTGGCAAGGGTGTCAAGTCTCACGCCCCCTCCCCACCACTTACCAAGGTTAAGACTCAGTTTTCACCAAATGTTACAGTTTTTGTCATCCATTACTCTGTTTTCGCTGCAGCTAGGTTGACATGTCTCCAGTCAGCAAATTTTACTGTGAGCACCCCCCACCATCGGTCAGTCGCTCTAAAAGTTGCACAATTTGGGTTGTGACTTAATGACCCAGGAAAACCCTGGGTGCTGAGGCTAAAGCAGCTGAGAATCACATGATGACTGGTAAATGAAAATTTCGCAATTGTTCTGTTTCTCCAATTTCATTTGGTAAAAGTTCCTTTTTAAAAATAAGCATTAACATTGATCCAAGAATAAAGCAACCCTGTTATGTTTAAGTACTTAAAGAAAAACTCTACATAAAGCATCATTGCATCATCAGTAATAAAGAATTTCTTTAAAATGGCCTTTATAAATAGGTCTGATCACTCGCGACGACAGCCCTGAGTATTTTAAGCCTAGACCCAATGCCATTCTTCCTTCAGAAAAAAATGAAGTCAAGCCCCAAGTAAACATGACTTATCCCCTGGGCTAAAAATGCCCCCATCCTACTCCAAAAAACAGCATCACTTACCTGGAGGAAAGACACTGCCCATTCTCCCACTCCAGAGGGGCAGCAGAGAAGATGATTAAGCAGATACAGGTGGTCCTCAGATGAGCCAACACGGTGTAAGACCGATACCTACCAGAGTGCATTCAATACAGTATAGTTAGCTGGATGCAAATAAATATTTATCCTTCACAAAAAATTTGTCATGATTTCAATTCAGGCCATGCGTTTAAGTGCTTTCCTTTCCTTGAGAGTTCAGCCCCGGTTCAGGCATCCTGCCCCTTATAATTAATAAGATAAAACTAAAAAAAGCTTCTGCTTTTTCTCTTGGCCAAATCACACACCCAGTCCTAAATGTCTGTTCCAGGCACCCAAGACATGTACTGTACTGTATAGCAGCCTTTCCCAAATCCCGATGCTCATTGTGTTTTCCTGTGTTTCCTTTGTTTTCCACACCTGTATCCAAACAGACTGTCCATTCCATCCTCCCATCCTTGTATCACATTACTGTAAGGCATGGCCTGAACACTCAACTATGCTGAAACTACACTCTTAATTAGCCAGCCAATAACCAGCACCCACAGTTAAGCCCCTATGAGTCGTATTTTAGTTTTGCCCATGCGACTTCAGAACAGCCCAGTCCTTGATCTATAAATTGGCCGGCCTTATACATTTATCTTCACTCATACCCCACCTTCTGTTATATATTAAATATATCAAACAATTTATCAGCTATACCTACAGCAGCAGAGGTGTCAGTCAATGTGAAGGCTTCACTATTTTCCACACATTCAGTATTGATATACTTAAACTAGGTTGAATTATAATTTTCAAAATTACGCTACATTTTAGTACAGCTGTCCACTCACCCCAAACTTACTTTATGTATTTCTTCCCAGTGTAACAGAGCCTCTTTTTATTCAAATGTAATCAATGTGGGAGAAAAGAGTCTGTTCTAGAAGGTTTTCTATGGTGTCACTAATTTATCGCCAGCATGAAGACTTCTGCTCTACATTCAGCTAGCTTATTCTCCATTTTCCAACGGCAGAATTTCAGAGAATAAATACATAACAACACACCAAAGTCAGACTCACTTGACTGCGAAGAGTATTTGTGAGAAGAAGCAATCATAGGCAACCACAATTCGCATAATATCCATAACATAAAACATAGCTGACGGTTACGTACCAATTTCCGGAGCCACATGTGGACATCATCCTGGAACTGTTTGTCCTCCAGGATTCTGCGAGTGAAGCTGAAGAGTATGCTGATGCATGTCTTAAGCGGCTGCAAACTAGAAGGCTGGGCCATCAAGTCTGGGCAATCTGTCAAAATGTCAATCATGCACAGCATTGGATATAAAGTGAACAGCAGAGTATAATTTTACGTCACACTAAAATACTATGGTAGATTGCTCCAGTGCAACTGAGATACAGAACAAGTGCATGGACCACATAGCTAAACCTGTTAAAGAGCTTAAAAAAGACACATGGTGTGCACTCACCAGTAACAGATTCGTCAACAAATACGCTCATGGTCACTGGATTTTTTCTGAGCATATAGTAAAGGTAAGAGTCCACCTGAAGGTGTGATAGCATGGTTGTGTAGGTATGCATTGCAACTGTTTGGTGCACCAGGTCTGTCTTTGTTTTAAACTGATGCTGCAATTCTGTCAGCACGGTTTCATTCAGCACAGCCTGCTGGAATCTGTGGTATCCGCAAACCTTGGTCTGGTCTGCACAGACACCCTGTCAGACACAGAGATGGAAACTTAGGATTTGGACTGAAGAAAAAATGAAAAAAAATATGATTTACATTGTTTTTCATTCTAGTCACTTATTTAAATCAGAATTTATTCAAATCAGTTTATCAAAAGCAAGATACAAGGTCAACATTATCGACAATGTGTCTAAATTAACATGTGTTATAAAACATTTGTCACACACTGATAGCACTACAATGCAATGATGTGACAATATATGGTGACTGAATTTCAGAAAATGTATGTATTTTTGTTTTCCTAATACTAACATACTAGTTAATTACAAAAAGCATCTCCACTCTTTTCAAAGGCAAGTGATGTAATGAGATGCTGAGATCCTAGTTCTCACCTGCAGCGTGAGCTGCTCATCTCTGAAACTCCATAGCCGATTCTGCGTGCTCTTGCACTCCGAGTTGGCAGCCTGGAGCTTAGCTTGGGACTGGCTCAGCTGGTGACAAGACCGCCAATACTGCTGAAGCAACTCATGCAACTCGTGCCCCTCTTGGTGGGCTATGACATCAAATTCAGCCGCATGGACCTCAACGTTCTTAAGCAAAGATGCAGGATCCCACATTTTCAACTGGTCTCCTCTTAATTTCTCTGGATCTGAGTACAGCTCTGATAGTTCTGGGTATAGCTTCTGAACCTTTCCCAGTTCCAGCTTTATAGAATGTACTGGCACTGGATTGCAAACTAATGATTCTTCATCTGCCAAGGGAAGCACAGCTGGGGTTTTTTCCTCAAGGTTACACAATACTTTAGACATCTTGTGCTGAACGTTCGATGTTTCATTCAATTCAGAACCAATGGGATTCTGATCCTTCAATGAAAACAACTGGGGTTCTATTATCTGTGCAGTGAGAGTGGCGTTACTCTGAGGATACAAGATCGGAATACTGTTTTCCAGTGAGCTTAATCTACAATCCGAGGCTTTTTTGTCACAAGTCAGTTCAGTCAAGTTGTGACGAATCCTGGGCAAATCATTGTCAAACTGGAAGTCTCCTGTGCTGTCCTTAGTCTGCTTTGCATCCATTTTGTTGATACAACCCCATGTTATCTCATTTTCCACATTTTCTACACTTGTAAATTGATCTTGCTCCTTTTGTATATGTGCAGTACATGTTGGATCCTTCTGCTCTGCGGTTGGCTGTTCAGTGGAGAGTCTCAGGGCACTGGACTGAGAGGTGGTCATCTGTCTAAACGTAGGATCCAACGACTCACCATCTTCGTGTAAAGACCGAAGAGGCTTATCCTTTTCACAATGCATAGGACCATGCCTCCCTGCTTGGTTTATACCTTCAGATTGTTCCTGCTTTTTACCCTTAAGATAAAATTAAAATGTGCACAATTATTAGAATCAGTATGAATTGTCCAAACACTAAACAGTTTCCTTAACAAAGAAAAGATAATTTTTACACAAAGAAACAAACAGCACACAAGGATTAGTTTGGTTTTTACCTGAGACTTCCCAGTTTGCTTAGTCTTCTTTTTTTTTGGTCTCACAGCTTCAGCCATCGCTGTTATTCTAAGGAGAGCTCCCACTTCAACATTTCAAACAATTGCTTTGTTATTGGATAGTTTCACCATTTCACACTTACCACTATTTACACTTATCTGTAATGAACAAAACAACATAAAAACTATTGGATTTCATACAACTGCATATAAAAAGCATCACACTTCATATTGGACTTTCGCTTCATACTGATATCTTCACTGAGACAAGACATAGACTTCAGACAGATCTTCAAGAAGAAATTGATATCAAACATTACATCAGCTTTGCCCTGCAGTCATCCAGCCTTTTTTCATACATGCGAACATGGTAATTTTACCGAGAACATGCAACTGAATGATTATAAAATTACTTTTTCAAAATTATGTTAAACTTCACTTTAAACTGTACACCCTAACCAATTATGAGACTATTTTATTTTTTAATAAAAAAAATGAGTTTGGGTAAGCAAACTCGACTGAAAAACCGTCTTCGCACATGCTTCAGTATACAACAGAAACAGATTGTCATGCAACTTATACACAGTTATGGCGATAATAAATGCTGTATTCCCATCTACTTGTACTGTTAATTTCGGATTCAAAAATATTCAAGCGTGAATGGCTTGACTACAGTAAACAGCAAACATGCCATGTAATGTAATGTCACGTAACTGTAGTGGCACAAAATATGCAAATGACAGGGCGTTTCGCATTCGTCGGGCACAGGACATACAGTTCACTGTCAGTATGTAGCGTACGACCAGCGTTTACATGCCCATTAAAGTAAACGCTATTACGTAAAATCACTGTGTTCATTAAATACCACAATATAATAACGAAAATATCCGACTAAATACCTATAAGCACATATGTTTTTCTGCCGGAAAAAAAAATTATAATAAAGTTGGCCGATTTCAGTTTTAAGCTAAGAAATATAATTAATACAAGCTTGGTTGAAACAGTATCGGCCTTACAATAACAATAAATGTATGTCTGGCGATGAACATGAATTTAAATAATTAAACAAATGGATTTTCGCGACAACTAGTCTGACAACTGGCGTGCCATTATCGTAATGCAATTAGCTACCAAGCTACCAGACATAATTATTCATAACATAGTTCTTCTGCTAAATATACAGCTAATGAGTCATATAATAAACGCCCTTAAACAAAAAATAAATATCTGTGAATTGTCATACCGAACGTAAGTGCGCTTGTTGTTGACTTCAGTCTACATTATCCGATACATAAACATAAACCAGTCACTCACAATTTCGTGTTTGTTGTCTTCCGGAGAGAGATGACTACGTTCCCGTGACGTAGACCTACGAAATCGGAGATTGCGCAGAACGCAGCGCTGTCATTCAGCAAAACTGAACTGAAGACTATAGACACATACCCATGTATAATAATAATAACAACGTGCCGCGCAATGGGTTACCGCCCCATCCCGGGTTATTCCCTGTCTTGTGCCCGCCATTTCCGTGATAGGCTCCAC
>JAODKE010000043.1:22860874-22882783 GCA_026779605.1 Mormyrus hasselquistii
GTAATAATAATAATAATAATAATAACAATAATAATAATAATGATAATAATTAGAAGAAGAAGAAGAAGAAGAAGAAGAATTAAGTTCCATAAGTTCCATCCCGTAACCATAAAAAAAAAATCAATTTATCAAATGAACCTGTTATAATAATTAACCTCTCATATGAGTAAATGACATTTCCTCATAGGCCTATATATTGTTTTAACTTATAATTTTCCACATGGCTTATAATTTTTGCAGTTTACTAAAAGTAAATAAATCTATAACTATTTTATTCACAATAAAACCAGTGAGCAGTTATTATATACACACTTAGCAGATGTTTTTGTTCAAAGTAACAGGAGGGATGGTCAGCAAGTCCCTGGAGCAACTGTTTAAGGGTTTTTTTTTATTGAATTTGGCCTACTATGAGTAAGTATAATTCCTGCAGTGGTGATAGAATAAATTAAGTTATAATATGAATAAAAATGCTTATACGTCTAACTTATACATATTAGAGTCCCAATATTCAAAACTGCTCAATTTAAGAAGAACTATATTCTATACTATTACATTACATCACATTTAATTATTTTCTGGAGCATTCTCTTAAATATTTTCCATCCGGAATTTTTCTGCAGAGTTTAAAACATTTTGGTATTTGTTTTTCATAAATATTACCATTTACGCAGGCCTAGTTTATGCTGTAACTTTGTTCAAAGCTTCAACGTTTATGCAAAAGCTTGAGTGGGTGATATCTCAGCACTACACTAGTCTGAATGAACCAGTTTGAGTTTTTTCCAGTGGCTGGAGTGCAAATCCTGACATCAACCCTCAAGCTTTTCCCTGTAAGTTGGAGGACCTCCTTATAGGGCTGGATGTAGATTAACGTGATACCAACTTAAGTGGTTGGGGTGTAATTATTGCCTGTGACAAAAATAAGGCTGTTATATGGTCTACTGTTACTTGTGAGACAAACAGGAACAGCGTTAGAAATCGTGTACACGCCCTTTCCAAACTACGTATCCCACAATTCTTTGCAAACCCTTGACCTCGCCACCGACGTATGGAAAATGGCGGAGGTGATGAATGTTGGTGTGAATTTAGAAGCTTTTTCTCAAGCTATAAGTGCAATTCAGGCCCTTCGTTCTAGTGTAACTCGAGTGTTTGATTCCTTGAAAGATGGGATGAAAAATAAAGAGACTCTTGAAGGGCGAGAAAAGGTTTTTACCACTGAATTTCAAGATAACCTGCAATCGGTGAACCGAGACCTTAAGTAAGTAAAGGAGTAACGTTAGCACTGTGAATGTGAATTGAGCTATCAGAATATAAACTGTACCCCGAATTATATCATATATTTCTGTTAGAATGTATTGGTATTTCTATATAAAGAGTCGTCTTTATGTTTGGTTAACTAGCTCATGGCTACGGATGTGTTGCCTGCTACAGCTTTAATTGGTTACGAAGTAGTGCTGATGAAGTTATGTCGTTTATGAAGCAAGCTGGCATTAGTATAAATTCATCTCAGTCGACTTTTGATAAATCATTAAAGTTTGAGCATAGATTGTAATAGAAACCTATAATATTCCTTTCTAGTTGTAAACAAAGTCAGTGTATGTTATGGTGTTGCACAGAATCCCGGAATTCACCCTAAAATCAAAGCATTAAGTAAGCCTTTCAAAGGGAGGCCGATATTACCTGGTTTACTTCAATCTGCCATTTGAGTACATGTGAATGTAAGTACTTGTAGTATACGCCATTAATCGCCAAGGTGTGTGTGCATCCCTTTTTATAATATAGTAGCCTCTTTTTTTCCTATTGCCATCTGTTCATCAAGCCTCTTCAAAAGCATTGAAATTCAGTTTGCACTTGTTTCTTTTAAATGAACGTGGGTGTCGACAACTTAAGTTAAACCGTTACACAAATATTAAAATGTGGGTCATTCTCATGAATTTGAAAAAAATATTTTGGAGGTTTTTTTTTTTAGGACTTTGAATTTCCCCGAAGAACAGTGTGGAATAGTATGCATTAGCAGCCCCAGTGATCCACATTCCTGCAGCATGCCCCATAGAATGCGTAACGGAATGCGCTGTTGCAGTTCTTCCGGCATTTTTAATCTTTTTCAAATTCAATAAAGACTCTACAGCTCTGGAAACCTGTAACTAACTTTGGCACTTCGACTTTGATGCTCTGTTAAACTGAGAACAGTTGCTACTCTTAAAATAGCTCAGATATTGACTTCAGTTATCACTGTACATTTATTTTATATTGGACATTTTCAAGCAGTTAAATGTACAATGATGCACTTTTATTTAAACTTAAATATAAGTATAAATGTGATCTGCTCTTTGCAGTGAGTTGGAACGTCTTAGCAACCTGGTTGGTAGACCTTCAGAAAGCCATCCCCTTCACAACAGTGGCCTGCTGAGTTTAGACCCAGTTCAGGATAAGACACCTCTCTATAGCCAGCTACTACAGGCTTACAAGTGGTCCAATAAGGTAAGTTAAGTTCCTTAAGGAAAGGTATGTCTGTCCCTTCCTGATGTTAGAAATGCATGTAGCTGCAAGCCAGGCAAGATGTGTGTGTTTTATGTTTCTCACTCATCCCTATTGCAAAATAATTTGATTTTTTTTCAATCGTTGTATATAAGTATTTTGTTTCAGTCACTAGTACTATTGTGGCCTACTTGTTTTTGAATCTCGTGTAGTCTGAATTGTTGGGATGACTGTAGTTCTCAAAGCTTGGAGTAGAAATCCAAAATATTTTACTGAATGAGAGACAAGTGGGTAGGGTGGGGGGAATTGATTCTGTTACAAATTGCAGTTCTTCAAAGTTATTTTGACATTGCCATGAGAGTTAAAAATCAATTTATAAACATCAGTTTAAATGTGGGTTACTGGAATTAAATATACAGCAATCCTGGAGTACAATCTGATTCAGTCTGCAAGAGACCTTTGACTTGAGAGTAGATTTTTCTTCAGGCAAGACAGTGATCCGAAGCATACTGTGAAAGCTGCACAGAAATGGTTAAAGGCAAGAAGATGAATGTTCTGTAGTGGCCAGGTCAAAGCCCAGACCTCAATCCAATAGAGAATTTGTGGCTGTCCATGCCCAGTCCCAGTGCAACTTGATCGAGCTTGAGCAATTTTGCAAAGAAGAATGGAGTAAAATTCCTGTGTCCAGATGTGCAAGCCTGACTAAGACCTATCCACACTTAGTGCTGTGATTGTGGCCAAAGGTGCATCTACTACACACTCACTTGAACGAATTTATGCAATCACTAATATTTCCATTATATAATTTTTAATAATTGACATTACTATGTTGAAGTCTGTTTTCACCTTGGCATTAGTTTTTTTGTCAGTACTCGACAATAAGCCAAATTGTAATTAATTACATGAATTACAGCAATAATAGGGTAAACATCCAAAGGGGTGAATACTTTTCAGGCACTGTAAGTGATGTGGGAGGGTCTTTGAGCTCTCTGACACTAACTATGACCTACTCAAAGCTGCAATTAGCATAACATTTTCCATGTTGAACATCTACTTAAAAGCTTAGCTTTCACCTGTGCCATGAAATGTATTGATTTATTTCATTATGCAAATATGTGTACTGTACTGTTCAGCCCTTGTCTTTTACTTTAGATGTAGATCTGATTTTTTTTCCCAGCAAAATCAGTTTTAAAATGTCAAAGTATATAAAATCATCAAACATTTATTGAAATCAATTCAGGTGGTCACTGGCGATTCCTGCCCATTTTGGTTTCTTTATTGCATTAAACCCCACTGATTCTCCCCCCTATATATGTCAGCTGGAGCTAGGAATTTCACACCTTTTGATATAAATATTTTGCATAAATATTTATGCACGATGATGATATACTTTAGACCCATTTCCCTCAGAGAATTACATCAGCTTGGCAAAATACTTAAGTAGTCTTGTATTACTTTTTTATTGGAATTTGATATAAAACAAATTTGATATAACACGTTAAAACAAAATACAGTAATTTTGTGCAATTTGTAATATTGTAAAAACACATCTTGCATATGTAAAGACTATCAGAGATAAATCTTATTCAGAAAATGCTGTACTAGTCTTGAGGTAATTTTGCTAAACAGTAATTGAGCTTCTACAGTTAACGTGACAAAAGTGTTACTTCCAAGTAAAAAATAAGAAGTCTGTGAGATTCACATTCGGTTTGAAATAGACTTCTGTGTCATCGGCTTAGGAATGAAAATGCTCAAATATTGTGTTTTATCGTCCTTAGTTGCAGTACCATGCCGGCCTGGCATCTAGCCTGCTAAACCAGCAGTCCCTCAAGCGTTCTGCTAATCAAATGGGAGCATCTGCCAAGAGGCGACCTAAAGTCCAACCAAGTGCCCTTGCCCTGCCGCCACAGTAAGTAAAAGCTTAGGCTCCACTCCACTTTTCCACATGTCCCTTCAGTTGCAGATGAGGGGTCATGATATAAATTTTGTCATCAGGGGTTGGCGGACGACTGCGGTCGCTGTTCGTGTTGCACCGATTTTTGTCTTGCATGTGCAAGATCATTGATTAGGTATTTCCAGTAGGTGGCAGTGTGGATTTTTACAAATCAGCGGCCAATGACGAAAGAGTAGAAGAGTTGTAGTAGTAAAGGTCAGCTGCTGTATGAGGAGGGTTGGAGGTACCCGCATATTTAATTTTTCATACTGTCCAGACATTATACCGATGTATGCGATATTAAATGTAGCAGTATTCCAGCATTTTGAAATCAATAAAATAAAATAGACTAAGCGGGTGGGATCCCGGCTAATTTTAGAATACTGTGGTATGTTTTATTACCATAATGCCACCAAGCCTAATAACTTTGAAACTTTACCCTTTTCACTACACTGCTTGTGGACTGGATTAATGTTAGTCTTGAGGTAATTTTGCTAAACAGAAATTGAGCTTGTACAGTGACAAAAGTGGTAATTATCAGTGATGAACATGAACACTGATTGAAATAATTTTGTCATTTTATTCTTTTTAAGCCATAGCTCAGTCTTGTAGATGAGAACCCAATTATGACTTGCTGCGGTAAATTTAAACAGGGTACCGCGGTCATGGAAAACCTGGAAAAGTTTTTGAATTTTGAAATAATTTTTCCGGTCCCTGGATAAGTTTTGGAATTCTTGGATAGAGATGAAAAGTTTTGTAAACTAGCCTTGTTCATTTTTGTTCCGCAACGTGCTAACGGAAATGTACAAGCGGAAGTCAATAGTTTACCAATACCTTGGTAAACATCCGTTTCTGGCACTTTTACAGCGAAGAGTTCACATATTTGAGATTGCTGCTTTTTTGCTCATTATTCCATTTTTTGTTTTATTTTTATTTTTTTGCACATATTTGAATTTTATTGATCGCAGTTTCCTGTTTTTGACTCCATTTGCGTCTACCAATCATTAGGTGCATATTATTATTTTAATATTGGGATTCATTTTCTTAATGATTGAACTCTATTTGCACGTTGGCGAAAGTTGTCCACCGTCTGTGTTTATTTAGTAAGCAGATTGGCTATTATCGTACTGAATATTGTAGTAGTACTATCTGAAACTGCATGATCATCAAATCAAAGCAAAGTTGTGGGTTTTGGAAAATTTTCTTATGGTACTGGAAAAGTTTTAGAAAAGTCATGGACATTTATTCTTCCAGAACTGGGGGGAGCCTGTTTAAAGCAACACAAAAATTCACACACGTGTGGAACAGATTGGACAGTGTCCTAAAAAGAGGCTCAATTCTGAGCATGTGCTGAGTTTTGCACAAGTGCAGAATATATTGTGGTTCCAGACATGGATCAGACACTAACAGATAGGGCTTGGCATCGTTCAAAATTTTCCAATACCAGTATCTTGATTTTGATGCTGGTTCCTGAACAGTACTTTTTTTGATACCAATATGTTTTTCAATCAGTTTGAACAACAGCAAAATACATTAAACATTACATCACAAATCTTTTTATTTGAGCAAGTTGTTTTCTTAGTTGTGGTTAGTTACTAGGGGAATCGATCGCGATCATAACTGGCCTTTTCCTGCCTCTAACATGTTTATGTAATGTTACATTAGATAGCCAATGATCACCAAATTTACATCTATACACAAGTAAGCTGCGTGCTTATTACTTTACAAACTGTGAGATGTACTGTTTGTGTATCAGAATTTGGCAGGGAAAGATAAATAATTTTTCGATCCTCAATAAGACTGGAGTATTTTGGTCAGTAGCACAAAAGTACTGAAGTTCTGTACCCAGCCTTAACTACACGTGGTACAAATCGAGTGATGAGTTTCAAGTTAGCCCATGTCGTGTTCATTCTTTCCATGGCAGCAAGCATTCACCTCAACATAACATTTACAAATTCTTTTTTACAAGGTGTGTTTTTATTAGAAAAAGTAATTTACATTTAGGTTGACAGTACAACTGACCTGTTTTATTATGGTTTAACTGATATGTCTTATTAGATTAATGTATAATTATCTCAGTAGCATCCTGTTTTATTTAAAGATTTTAAAAAAAATATCTTTCTCCTTTTTCCTTCTAATTTTTTGTTCAAATGGGAGATATGCTTCCTTTATTTTAAAAAGGGAGACTTACCCAGACTTCCTATCCATTGTTTGGGCAGTCGGGGGGGACAGTGTGTGGCTCTGTGGACTAAGCCTCCATGCCTGTGATCGAAGCTTAGCCGCACCACATCTGCAGGTCTTGATGCTGCTGCGGGTGGCGGCCCTACAGAGAGCAAGTTGGGGAAGGCGTAAAGAGAATTTCCCCACAGGTTCAATAAATAGCATCAATTATTATTGTTTCAAGTTTTAACTATAATGAAGCATCTGTTCAACCACAGAAGCACTTCTGTTTTCATTCCTCTAAAAGTCATTGTAACTGATAACAGTAATAATAATTGTAAAATACCATACAACATGATATCACTTGATCACACCATGAAAATGTCATACCGGTGCAGCCCTGGTTGGGATAGGTTTTAAGACACCCCCCCACCCCCAGATGAGCAGTTATGCATGGAGTTGTATTGTTATTACAATGACAGATTGCAACAAGCCCTGAAAGCTGTAGTGTAATTACTGCCTTTACACTTGCAGGTACGTGGATGATGTTATATCAAGGATTGGCAGAATGTTTCCTGATATGACTATTGAACTCTCCAGACCTAATGGGACATCAGCAGTGCTGCTGGTAAGATCAGCTTTTCCTCCTGTAGCTTCCTTTTTCAGTGACCCAACATTCCTATTATGAAATTTATTTAACTTGGTAGTGTGTCAGAATTTGCTTTTACAGGAAATATTAATTTGCTTTCTTCATCTCTGTTCTGCATTAATCCACATGAGTTAACACTCTAACTCTAGTTACTTAACCCAATGAGCAATGATGTATTGTAATTGAGTTCTTTAAGGCTTGATGTTGGCAAACAACAATTTAAAATAATATACCGACTAGAGATGTGAATGTGCCAATCAAACCTGATTTTAAATGGATGAAAATTTAATTAACCTACTCTAATAACCATTAACTGTGTATTAAATAGCAAAGACTGAGAAACTAAATCATGAGTGTCTTCATAATTGCTAATACTTAATTGTATGTGTAAAGTATATGTATACTTATGTCTGATTTATTTTAAATGATTAAATTTAGATACATTTTAGTTATTAGTTTTACTTGTCTTACTTTAATTGGAGGCCAACTTTAGTTATTTTAATTGGACAAGTGGGAGCTCTCAAAAATCGTACATTGGTTTGACTTAATGTTTATTTTGAGGATTTGGACAGCAGATATAAATAATAAGCACTGCTTATGCTTAACTATGTGTTAAATTTCAGCACAGTTACATCTTAAATTCCCTTTCTCTCCTTCACTTTCTTATCGACATCTACCTTCCTGTCACATCCAGGTGACTCTAGGTAAAGTGCTGAAAGCCATTCTGGTGATGCGAAGTTTGTTTATAGATCGGACCATTGTGAGGGCATTCAATGAGAATGTGTACTCTGAGGACGGCAAGGTAAGGACCCATCAGATGGTAAAGGTGCTGTAACAGTAATAGATGCTTGAGTGCTGCCAGCAGTACTTGACTACTTTAGGTGATTTATCAAAAAAAAATACAGTTGGATCAATGCTGAGACATCTCTCTGGAAATCCGGCTTGTTCTTTGTACACGGAGATTTAGTGATTAATTTGAGTTCCTCCACTCTTCATGGCACGGTCTGGATGCGATTCCAGTCCATTGAATTTTGAATTGAATTTATTGTGTTTTTCCACTGCCACTACGAACAGAGCTGTGCCTGACTCATACTGCAAACTGACTGTTTTCCATTGCAAAGTATGTGAGCTGTACCCAGTCCATACTCGGCCTGTACCCATGCTGACCAAGCAGGCCCAAAAGTGTAATTAAAAACTGGTTGCATCACCACCATAACACAGTGATTGTCATAGATGTGCTAGCAGAAATTAACACCCTTCTGCAGTGGAAAACCAAAGCGAGCTGAAATTCTGCTGTCTCTGAAATGTCTGACTAGTCTCTTTTTGTAGTACAACTCGAGTTCTGTATGCCAGTGTAAAAGCACCATTAGAGACTAACTACATGTCTCTGAACTGTGGGAGGAAGCCAGAGTACCCAGACTACTGTAGAACTTGTGTAACACATGAAGAACACGCAAACTCCATACGTCCTGTAGATCTAAGCTAGGATATCAACCTTCAACTTTGGAGGTGTGAGGGGCAGTGCCATGGTGCTGCCCCTTCTGTTATCTCATGAGTGAATCAAGAATGGAAGAGGTTTTCAATATGCCACATAGCATATGTTTGAACCCGGATGAAATACCTTCAGATACATGGCAGATGTATAGTGGAATTCCGGGAATTTAAGATCTAGAGGTTCACCGATCTGATATCTGGATTGGTATTGGCACTGATCCATACCTATTAGAGGGATCGGGTATAGGCCAAATGTGACCGATCCACATATGACACTTGTTTATTTCGTTTTTGACAGTCTGTAAAAAGATGTATCTTGTTAACTCAGTTTGTAGTCAGTCACACGACAGCTCTTTCCCCTTTTGATGTTTTTTGCAGCATCCAAGCTGAACGCTAACGCTGCCACTCAGTTTTTCTGCTACTCAGTGGCTGTAAGCGCCATGACTTTTGTGACATCATGTGCATACCCTTCGCAGTACCAGTAGCGTGGGAACATCAGATATGCTTTTAACAACAACTAGTAGCACAGCAATTTGCAAACTTTGTAAAAACAAAAGTATGAGAGGTAGAAGTAACATTTAGTGGAAAATCCCACTAAACAAAGGTACGCAAATTGTATGAGACAACGCGGGAAATATGAAAAAAAGCAATGGGTGATTTGGGAGTCGCTAGCTTGGGCTGTTTTTGCACACTCACTACAGCTTGTGATACACTTTGTTGCGTTAGCAGCCCTTCGTGTAAGTGACACTGTTCTCTTTATAATAACTATAAAGGTATAATTACTATAAAGGGAGAAAAATGGGCATTTTAAGCATTCGCCACTTGTGTATACTCGCTTGGAAGATATTCAGATTGAACTGCAAATCCATGTATCAGAATTGGATCAAAATTGAAAAAATGTGCATCGGCCCATCGCTACTAAGATCCTTACTCATCGGAGATTTTCATTCCTCCTCTCATAAGCCTTGTCTAGAGTACATTTTGATGTAGTATGAATAGTTAACATCATTGTCGTCTGCTTCTGTGTCTGCTGTCATTTATTGATGAGCACTTTGCTACATGTACTTTATAAATCTTTTAAAAGCCTTAAATGATGTAATCTGTGTAATCTTTTACATTTTCTTTTGTCAGTTGGACATCTGGTCAAAGTCTAGCTATCAAGTCTTTCAGAAGGTAAGAAGCAACCGATTAGTTCAGTGATTCTCAGTGTGGTCTGCAGACCGCCAGCAGTCATTGAGCATATGCTAGGTGGACAACAGGCTGACTTGATCGTCTTTGGTTTCCATAAAGTTGGTGCAAAACAACGGTTTGTTCTTAACTGAAAACCATGTTTTGTTATTTCATTGCACAACACGTTTATCTTTCAGATTCACAATGACTGCATAATTTGTGGCTGGACTGTACAGCACATATATTTAGAAAATTGGGAGCGGCATAACAGCATCCTTAAAAAAAAAAAATACCTTAACGTGGTAATTTCTTGCACTATATAAACAATATATTACCATGCATTTGAAGTACAGGCAGTCCCCGGGTTAAGAATGCCTGGCTTATGGGTAACTCGTACTTGGGGACAGACTGCCACAAAGCTGGTTATATTAAAAGTTCAGGATAAATGCCATGGTTTGTGAATGGGGACACACATTACTTTGTGACAGTCATGAAAACGTTGCACAGCTTCAGTCGCTTGTAGGCTGAAGGTACAATGCAGTACCATATTAAATTACTTTTATTATAACTGTATAATGTAACAACATTTTCTCCAACTGACCAACAAAGTTGACTTAAAGACAGACTTAGGGAACAGATCTCATTCATAAACTGGGGACTGCCTGTATAAATTTGTCATAAAAGTTTAAAAAGTATAGTAAAGTAAGTCTTAACAGTGCAAAAGGACATAATATAGAACACAGTTGTGCTCTTGTAACAAGAAATCGTATCATATACATTATATACAGCAAATGTGTTCTTGCGTACCCATTATGACAATCCATGTTATAAGGCACTTGAAGAATAGAGATTTTTGTCAGGCATTGATTTAATGTCGTTGGACTGAGAAATTGACAGTTATTAAAGTGAACACTTTCCTCACCCTGTCCAATTTCTCAAAGGTTACGGATCATGCCACTACTGCTCTGCTACACTATCAGCTCCCCCAAATGCCCGATGTGGTGGTACGGTCCTTCATGGTATGTATCAGCCTGGTGGCACTAACTGGTGTGTCCATTACCTATTGTGTTTCAAAAGCTTTAGATGTTCCAAGTTTTTGTATTCCTCATTGCCTGATATCACAAATGGTGATTAGGACCTAAGAGTTCATCTTTCAGATTGAGGATTTCAGATTTCTGTTATATCTAGAGCTGTGCGATATGACTATATATTTTGGATGATGAAATAAAAACACCTGTTTCATTTTGTGCTCTATCGTTTATTTACGGCAATACTTCATCATTTGGATAACGGTTTGCAATGTTGTGCAGCATGTGGGATATGGCACGTGTATGGTATTTATTTTTAGCATTTAAACACAAAATGAACAGGATAAAACAAGAGCATACACTGTACTAAACACATCTAAGCACATTTATCAAAACAGTAATTTTGTCACACTGTGTGCAGGACGAGCGAGCAGGGAGCACAGAATCAGGTCAGGCAGACGAAAATCCAGGAACACAGAATGCGGGGTTTATTGCTGGCAAACGAGGCACAACACGGAGTAGGACTTCAATGACAGGACTGGGGAAACGTACTTGAACGCGGACTTAAATACACATGACTAATTGGAAATAACGAGAAACGGCTGATGACATCAGCATATCACACGAGGTTAACGAGGGAGGCGTAGCACACAGGAGGGTTGTACGAGCCGGGCGTGACAAATTTGTAAAGAAAATGAATGTATCCAAACAATGTGCAATGGCTACCAAAATGATATAAAGTACAGTGTATTACCTGATATTCTCAATAAAAAAAGCACTAACACCAACAAACGATGCTATCACAGCGAATGCAAGGCTGAGACTGGAGCGTTACCCTTTGTTTCCGCTGAGCGACTGATTTTCCTACGCGTACAAATTATCTTAGGTCGGCGTTCATGATTCTACTTCTGACATTCAGATCGAGTTCTAGGTAATTTTTTTTCGACTTGGTTGGTTCGACTTTTAAGAAATTGGAGTTCTTATGAGTCCGAGTACTGAGGTACCACTGTACCATAATCCAGAAATATTTAACTATCCACAAATATGTATTTTTACATTTGCTCTGTGTAAAATCACATCCCCAAAAATATAGGGCAATATGTACAAAAAAACATGAACATTTTTCCGGACACAATGCAATTATTGTGAAGGTATGCAAAACTATTATGAGAGAACTCAAAACTATTTCAAAAAATATTTTCCCACACTGATTTCTTAGGGGCTTGATATACCACAGCTAATCTGTAAAAAAAAAAAAAAAATCAAATATATATTTATCCACAAACATCTATTCTGTGTTGTGCAGAATACAGCACCATCTGTACACCTGAATTAAGTTTTGCACATTTGTGGATCACTGCCCATCTATTTGTGGATCGCGTTACATTTGTGACCTACCTTCTTTTTTTTGTATTATGTGTAATTTGTGGATCTTTGTCTATTTCGTCCCACAGCTGATCTGTAGAAGAAAAATCCATAAATATGACATACAGCAGCGATATATGTCATTATCAGGATATTAAATTATATTGGGATATGAGATTTTGGTCATATTGCACAGCCCTAAATCTAATTGTCCTTTCCTTCTCTTCTTCCGATAAAAATACAAACCATACAGGTATATGAACTGAAGAGACTACAATAATGCAGCATTACGATAAAAATAAAAAAATGAGTAATAATTATATTTATTGGGAATCATAAATTAAGAAATGAGAGTTAATGTATTTCCTATAGTTCTTGCATTTGATTCCTCTTACAATGCAGACCTGGCTAAGGAGCTACATCAAGCTTTTCCAGACGCCATGTCAGCGCTGTGGAAGATTCTTGCAGGATGGACTACCACCAACTTGGAGGGACTTCCGCACTCTGGAGGCTTCCCACGAAACATGCAGACAGTGAGGGCCTCTGGGCTCATGTAGAGTGATGAGGAGTGTTACCTGTCCATGTTTGTATGGTCATATACTGTGTCAGCCAGGATGTTCCAGTTTAATGGTCAAGGACTCTATTGTAATGAAGTTATATATGTTACATGATGGACTGTGTAGACAGCTGATTTGAATGATTGATTGTAGTGAGTGGTTAGTAGTTCCATGTGGTTTAATCTTGTTGAATTCAGGATTTTTTTAAACTGCTCACTTCTGGTCTAGTGCTGCAGCTCATTTTGCAGATTAATATTTTGTTTCTTCCTGTATTTAAACTGCTTTGACATTGCTCCATAAGTGTAATTTAAAATATTTAAAAAATGGTTAAAAAAAAGTTGGGTAAAGTCCTTAAATGATCCAGGAATAATCCACAATCTGAACGACAGTAGTTGGGAAGTTTGCTTTAGAAAACGTTAGTGTAAAAATTTGTATCTTGTATTTGTCATTTTTACTGTAAATGCTTGTTGAAACTCATTATAAAATAGTTTAATACTTGCTTTCACAGGACTGTGTATGTCTCATCTCAAACCTTCACTAGGTTCATACGACATATATGTAATGACACCTGTAGCCATTTGAGCACATGTAGTCCTCTCCCCTCAGATCAGGGGCCAGCATAATCAGACAATGTGCTGGGACAGGGGTGGCCAATCTTTTCCGCAAAGGGAATATTGTGCAATGTTAATACCAACTTGCATGTCATGCACATGCAGTTCTGACAGTGCAAGGACAGTGATGGTCAGCTGGGTTCAGATCAGGCATTTTCATAACTTCATTCTGTCTCAACATTATAGCATTTTACTTTGTCAAGTGAAACAAAACATAGCAGGCATTGACATTTTAATGACTGTTCCTTTTCAAGATTATCTAAAACATCATTTTACCTCCAGTTCTTTTGCATAATCACTGCATGCACTTTTTAAGACAATCATTCAGGTCACGTTGGGAAGCATGCGCAGGTGCGGCACGTTGCAGTACCCACCACATGGTAAAACTCCTCGGGATCTCAGCTGGTGTCTCCCCCAGGCAGACATGGTCCAGTCTCACTTTCTGGAAATGGCCATCCATCTGTGGCAGCCAGGTGTTACGTGGATATCCCCTCAGCCTGGTCCAGCCACTCGGGTCATCAGCAATGAAGATCCTGTGAGAGGGATCATCCTCAGGGAATCGCACCACATGGCTGTTGTGCCAAAACTGACGCTCCCTCACATTGTGGTAATGTACCTCATTGGAGACTCCTCTAACAACTGCTCGTTTGACACAAAGTCAAACCAGTATTACCCAAGGATTCTCCAATGAGACACAGTACCAAGAGTGCAGTCTTTGTCTTGGCTCACTGAATAGCGTCCATGTCTCACAGCCATACAGCAAGACAGGGAGCACCAAAGACTTGGACCTTCATCCTCTTCCAAAGATACCAAAATATTGCCACACATCCCTTTCCAGCGACTTCATGATCTCCCATGCTCTTCCAATCTGTCCTCCAATTTTCACAGGAAGAATCACTAGAGACATGAATGTCGCTGCCGACGTAAGCAAATCTCTCAACGAGGTCGACATTCTCCCCAGACTGACACACTACTAATGACTGTGCCTACGAAGTCATTAAATGCCTGGATCTTGGTCTTTAACTAGGAAACCCCCAATCCCAGACACTCACCTCTTCGTTCAGTGTCTCGAGAGCCCCGATCAGAGCCTCCATTGACTCCACTAAGATCACAGCATCGTTGGCAATGTCATGATCAGTAAATCTTTCATCACCAACAGATGCCCCACAACTGTTGGACCCCACGACCCTGCGCAACACCCAGTCCATACAAGCATTGAACAGAGTAGGAGCAAGAACACACCCCTGACCTACCCCAGAATCTACTGGGAAGAACGCAGAGGTTCTCTCTCCACGCTGCACAGCACTCACAATACCAGTGTAAGCCTTAAGATGTCCTACAGGGCAACTTGATTAATGAGTTAGAAAAAATCAACAAAGACTGCAAAGAACCTCTGCCGATATTTGCGCTTGTGTTCTATGAGAACCCACAGCGCCAGGTTTTGGTCGATAGTATTATTTTTTCAAGCATACTCACAATTTAATGTAATCTTTCATTTTATTTCTCTTTAATAGTTTGAAGAACATAGTGAGGCTTACTTGATTAGTCTGTTCAACGACGCTATTCTGTGCAGGCCGAGGACATCCAGTTGCCTCATGATATCCGTAGGGAGCATACTTAACTTCTCAAGAATACCTAAAAAATGCATGCAACTAAACTCTGGAACACCCTACCAAAATATTATAGGGGCATTACATTTTTATTTAGTGTCGTATATGATCTTCCCTGTTACCAGTCCCATGGATTGTGTGATTTATCTTTGTTTATTATTGTGGGGCATATTTTGGGGCAGCATGTGGCTCAGTGGGCTAAGCCTATGTGCCTGTAATCACAAGGTCGCAGGTTCAAACACAGCCTCAGCATGTCTGCGGGTCCTTGAGCAAGACCCTTAACCCCCCAGCTCCCTGGGCGCCCCAACAGGTGGTAGCCCTTCGCAGACAGCTTGCTCTACAAAGAGCAAGTTGAGGGAGGCCTAAAAAAGAATTTCCCCAATAAAGGAATTTCCCCACGGGGATCAATAAAGTTGTGATTATTATTTATCGCTACATTTTTTGTCATTTTGATGTACAGTCATGTGAAAAAGAAAGTACACCCTCTTTCAATTCTAAGCTTTTAGGTGTTGGCATCACAAAAATCATCTGGTCCTTACCAGGTCTTAAAATTAGGTATGATTTAGTGTGATTTATACATTTTTTCACCAACCAAATGTGGTCAGTCAGTCAGAGACCAGTGTGTATATTAGGCAGCGAGAAGGAAAATAGGCTGTTTTTATACTTAGAGCATCAAGTATAGAAACAGCCTCTTTCCCTACTACTGGGGTGGTAAGTGGCTCAGCCTGTCTCTGTGCCCATGATTAGAAGATCGTTGGTTTGAGCCCCGGAAAAACAGTCGCATGTTTGAAGGCCATTAGGCAAGGCCCATAAACCCCAGCTCCAATTCAATTTATTTTTATATAGCACCTTTTAACAACAGAGTTGCCCCAATGCACTTTACTTGGGTGTGTTGTGATACATTACAACAGGGGTCTCCAACTTTTGTATTACTCTCTCTTTATGAAGTTGTAATGCAGGGGTCTCCAACTCTGGTCCAGGAGAGCAACTATCCAGTAGGTTTTCTATCCTACCTGGCTTCTGATGAGCCACACTAGTTCTCAGGGAAATACCAGGAGCAGGTGTGGCTCATCAGAAGCCAGGTAGGATAGAAAACATACTGGATAGTAGCCCTCCAGGACTACAAAACATTAATGGACAATGGAGGCACTGCACATTGGCTTGATACTGTGCAGTAACTGCCAAGCTATGGAAAGAAAAATTGGGTAGGCAAAGAGTGGAATTCCCATGTGTCTATACTCCTCCTTTGCAATGGCAAATTATAGCTTTTTCATTACTATTTACCTGATACAATTACAGTTGAAACCATAAGTTTACATACACTGTATAAAAAGACATATAACTTTTTTTTTATTACTGTCTGATATTAAATCATACAAAACCCTTTCAGTTTTAGGCCCGTTCAGATTCCCAAAATAATTTCTATTCGCTAAATGTGAAAATAATGTGTCAGAGAATTTTTTGGAGATTTTTTTTCTTCAAAGTCAGAAGTTTACATACATTTGATTAGTATTTGGTAGAATTGCCTTTAAACTGAATGACCTGACGCAAACGCTTTGGGTTTCCTTCCACAAGCTTCTCACAACAGTTTAATGGAATTTTGGCCCATTCCTCCTGACAGAACTGGTGTAATTGAGTCAGGTTTGTATGTCGCCTTGCTCTCACACGTCTTTTCAGCTCTGACCACAAATTTTCTATGGGATTAAGATCAGGGCTTTGTGATGGCCACTGCAAAACATTGACTTTGTTGTCCTTAAACCACTTTGTAGCCAATTTTGCAGTATGCTTAGGGTCATTGTCCATTTGGAAGACCCATTTGCACCCAAGCTTTAACTTCCTGGCTGATGTCTTGAGATGCTGCTTCAATATTTCAACATGTTGTTCTTTCTTCATGATGTCATCTATTTTGTGAAGTGCACCAGTCCCTCCTGCAGCATGTCGGTACAGGACTCGTTTCACTGTGGATAGTGATACCAGCTTATCAGATTCAGCCAGCATCTTCACAAGGTCTTTTGCTTTTGTTCTGGGATTCATACGCACATTCCGCACCAAAACACGTTCATCTCTTGAACTCACGAGCCGTCTCCTTCCTGAGCGGTATGATGGCTGGACATTCCCATGTTGTTTATACTTGCGTATTTTTTGTTTGAGCAGATGAACGTGGCACCTTCAGGCATGAATATTGCTCCCAAGGATGAACCAGTCTTGTGGAGGTCCACAATTCTCTTCTTGATGTCTTGGTTGATTTCTTTAGACTTTCCCATGGTGTCACAAAAAGAAGCAGTGTGTTGATGTGTGCCTTTAAATACATCCACAGGTGTGCCTCCAATCAACTCAAGTGGTGTCAGTTAACCTATCAGACGCTTCCAAAGCCATGACATCATCATCTGGGCTTTCCTAATTAGTTTAAAGGCATACTAACCTTAGTGTATGTAAACTTTTGACTTTGAAGAAAGTAATAAAAAAATCTCAGAAAAATTCTCTGACACATTATTTTGACATTTAGCAAATATAAATTATTTTGGGAATCCAAACGGAACAGTAAGAAAAAAAAAGTTATATGTCTTTTTATACAGTGTATGTAAACTTTTGGTTTCAACTCTACCTACGACTGACTCATCCCATTTGGTCACTATGAACCTGGTTCCGTCCTTATTTTGGTGTTTTGGCCACCGGTCTGTCATGTAGCCCTTATACTGCCAAGGCATATGGCCATACATGTAAATAAAGTGATAATATGTAGTCAGATATATTTGTGAAATTTTCACAAATCACATTTTGTCAAAAATAAAGTTGATATTACAATTTATGGGGTTATCACTGTTACCTGCCACCTGCCTGATACACACACTATAACTGACTGACCACGTTTGATTTGTAAAGAAATTCACCAATCAGACTGGACAGTATGAGCCTAGTCTGTTCCTTGTGGCTCACATTTTTAGGTGATTTGGCCACTGGTCTGTCATGTATAGCCCATATATTGCCATGGCACATGGTCATAGAGCTAAAGTGATAATATGTAGGCAAATATATCTATGATTTTTTTTCTTCAAAATTACATTGTCACGTCAAAAACAACACAGATATTTTGATTTAGGAGGGTATTTTCATTTTTTGTAAGCTTTACGTGCAAAACAGCCCATGCCCCTACTACCTGCCTGATACACACTGACCACATTTGATATGTGACAAAAATCACAAATCTATGATAAATGAGTCTAGTTTGGTCCTTCTGGATCTCCTTTGGGGGATTTTGATATTAAATCTCCTTCAATTCCACTTAGCCAGAGTTTAATGAAGTGAAATGTGCAAAAAATATGTGATAAAAAATGTTTGTGACCTTTTTCACAAAGGCATGTATCAGTCTCTGACAGACGAACTGTGGACTTAACGTAGATAGATACCTGTTTATATGTTCATTTTTATTTTTCACTTTGAATATTATTTAAATTATATTTTTAGGAGAAAAAATAGGAAATAAAAAGGCAAAGTACTGTATAATATCGGCCGACGTCGGGGGAGGGGGTAACGACATCTGAATACACAAATCACGAGTAGGAAAATGCCACTGTTTACTAATGTACAACTTTACTGCACTATGGAGAAAAATTAAATGGAATCCCGAATCGCTAACTGCAAACTCTTAACCGCGGTGATATACTGTATGAAGGCCTGCTATTCAAATACACTTTGAATTGAATTAGTTTACTTGGAATATCGGGGACAGGGAGAATAATAGAGCAGGACGAGAAGCAAAACAACATAACATCACGTCATAACGACGTGTTGAAAAGTTTGGTCGACGTGCAATACAAAAGTCAAACGACAGGGGGTGCCAAGAAGACGGAAGTACAGTGAAAAACTGAATCGACCCAGACAATTGTTTTGTCATGTAAGCAATAGACATAGACAGTCTCTTTGTCAAAATAGATTTGTCTCAGACAAATGTTTGTTACATGGTCATTCGACATAGACAGTGTGCTACTGACATATTATTGGCACAAATGGAAAGCGCGTATGCATACCGACGTATTTTTGATACATATACAACCCCATAATTCTACGCGTCGGGAAAATCAAAGCTGGCGCTCCGCCTTCTGGTCATTACAAAGTACTGCTCGCTCCACTAAATGCATTTGTTTCATTTAGGAAATGTATTTCGTCCCCAAAAGGAACTTGTTTCGTTGACAAAATACATTTTGAGCACGAATTGGCCTTATTTTTATTCATGAAAGCAGACACATTAGCCTTCTGCCTAGAAAATGCATGGTCAACTCTGTGTACAAAATTGAACGTTCCTTTTGATTTCTGAGCACGAAAGAAAGTTATAGTCTTAATACTTTCGTGAACTGGAGTTTGTCTTTCTGTGGACAAAATTCAGCAATGTATTACTTGATTTCGTCATTAAATAATGATTTCTGTAGCACAGCATGTATTTTGTGTCAATGAGCGCTTGACACTTGGCTGTAGGAGTTCGCATAAATAAAATGATTACAATTTTTTAAAGTATGTTTTTATTAAGTATTATTATGAAGTCGTTTACATTTAGCTTGACTTTACAACCGACATGTTTTATTAGATGATTAACGCTTATTTAGCTCCACTACAGGGCTGCCAACTCTCACGGATCTGGCATCTGGCGTGACACTCAGGCTTTCAGGGACGCTCGCTCAAGAAATCTTACGTCAAATTTATGTTATGACATTATAAACCTAAAATTAGCTGCATCAAAAGCGTTGGGTAGTTTGCAAACTCCACAGATTATTTACAAGGTAATATAATCACATAGATGTAAATGCGTGTGTGGTCTGGAATCGAAAATCTCACGTCAGACGGATAACCAAAGTTGACAGCCCTGCTACACGTTTTATTTGTTATTTAAAATACGTTGACGAATGTTTTTTAAAGGCATGTTTTTATAAATTAAAAAAATGTTTACATTTAACTTAATTGCATAACCAACATTTGTATGTTAATTGCTCCCGACCTGTGTAGCAATACCTTGTAACGCAGCGCGAACACCTGCCAAAACCGCATTCGCCATGCTGTCCTCCATTGGCCCTAACCTGCAACCACTTAGCGCGCTTTCGTCGTTATCGTCCATTTCTATGCAGATCCGCGTAGCGAATTAGCATACGTTCTCACCATTTAGAGTCTACATTTAACATTTATATTTACATTTAACATTTATCTTTTATATTTACATTTAACTTTTAATATTTATATGTAACATTTACATTTAATATTCATATATAGACATACTGTTGTGACCCAGGGAAGGCAGACGAACAGAAGGCCGTAGCGAGCCAAAATACTGGTGTAAACAGGGGCGTTAACGGCGACGAACATCAATGACTGATCTGATTTACTGGGGAAAGACGCGGACTAAATACACAGAACAAGTAAAAACTAACAAGCAACAGGCGAGTACAATCAGGGAAATACACGTGGGAAATGAGGGGGCGTGGCACACACGAGGATCGGACGAGCCGGGCATGACACATACTATTTATATTTACATTTCATAAACAAGTTTGAAGATAATTTACACAGCAAAAAAATCTGATGATCCACAACAACATTGACATGTAGCTAAATGTCAGAAAATTGCAGTAAATGTTGAAAAACTGGCAAGTAAATGTTGAGTACCTTTATAAACAACGCCCCATAAGCAGTTGGTGCATGCCATTTTAGCTAACTGTTTTGTTTAATTTAATCATTTCCCTACATATCTTATTTATTACATAATAAATTGGAGTCCAACTGGTAAACATCGATAGACTTCATTTATGTGGCAACCCTTGAGAATCGCTATACAGTGCATGACAAACAAAACGGTTCGTTAGGACAGGCTGCACGGACCACAGCCCTCACAGCAGCAGCTGCACACGTGGCCTCCCGCTACCATGTAACGCCTTGGAGTGAGACAAGGCACAGATGGATCTGCATAGAGAGAGAAGAAGTAGTTAAGTCCATTCACAACCAGTACAGGTGGGATAAGTCAGGGTCATAAAAGCTACAACACCTAGATACGTCATTTTGTAATTTCATATGAAAACTTTTTTGACACTAAAACACAAGTACAGTGGTACCTCAGTTCTCGAACTCATTAGAACTTCTTAAAAACAATTTCTTAAAAGTCAAACCAACTAGTTTGAAAAAAGATTACCTACGGTAGAACTCGATCTGAACCTCAGAAATCAAACCGTGAACGCCAACCTAAGGTAACTTGTAAGCGCGGGGAAATGAATCACGCGGCAAGTTGTTCAGCGGAAACAAAGGATAAAGCTTCAGTCTCAGCCTCGCATTCGTTTGAGAGCATCGTGCATGTTTACACTAGCTGAGTACATATATTTAGACAGTAAAAATACATTTAGACAATGAGACAGTAACAGTAATTATTATTCTACAATAAAATAAAGATTTCTAATTATTTTAATATTAATAATAAACCATTAATACATTTAATTATAATAATATCGTCGTGCCCAGCGGGGACGGAACGGAGACAAAGGCACAGACGTCAGTGTATCGGGGAATACGGTGTTTAATTACAGGCAATTAAGGCGGGCAAAATGCAGACGAACAATACAATGACCAGACCGCTGACACAAACTGAAACGCGGACTAAATACAGAGGACTAATGACAACAAGCAGAAACAGCTGATCACACGGGGATTCCTCACGGGGTTAATGAAGGGGCGTGGCACGAGGAAAGAGCGGACGATAGGGGCAGGTTATATATATTTTTAACTTTACACATTGTTTGGATACATTTATTTTCTTACTTTAAAAATTACTGTTTTGATAAAGGTTCTTAGATGTATTTAGTGCAGTATGTGTTTTTTTTGTT
>JAODKE010000043.1:22882883-22907982 GCA_026779605.1 Mormyrus hasselquistii
TTATTTTCTTACTTTAAAAATTACTGTTTTGATAAAGGTTCTTAGATGTATTTAGTGCAGTATGTGTTTTTTTTGTTTTGTCCGGTTCATTTTGTGTTTAAATGCTAAAAAAAAAACATATTTCGGTGTAATTTTTGGGCCCGGGAACCAATTAATTGGTTTCCATTATTTCTTATGGGAAAATTCGATCAGAACTCGAACTTTTTAGCATTCGGTCCGCAGTTCTGAACGGATTAATTTCGAGTTCTGAGGTACCACTATACTATGTTCTTACAATGCCCTTTATATTTCCACTACAGTGGTACTTTTGAAAGCAAACATAATTAGTTCCAGAAGGCTGGTCAAGTTTGTCAAGGTCCAAGTCGAATTTCCCCATAAGAAATAATGTAAACAAATTTAATCCTTTCCAAGCCATAATTCAACTTTTCTGCCTACCTAACTAATGATAAAAAGCATTAACAATCAATATAAAACCAATCAATATATACACATATGAAAAAACACACATACAAAAGCAATAAACATGATATAAATGACAATCCCTACTCTGAAGCGAGAGCAGACACATGGCAACAACCTTCAAGTCTTGCTATAATTTCCTTTTTAAGTTCTTTTGCTACTTTCCTCTTTGGTTTACTGCCAACACTGCTCACTTTCTTAGGGGCCATGATTACTGAATCACTAAATGAACTGCAGATAAAGTACAGAAAATGTCATACCGAACACAGCTACCGTACAGCAAATTCACTCAAGAGGTACCACGAGACTGAGAGAGATTCATAGGTATAAGCATCCCAGTAGGTCCATTTGCTAAGTGTCAGCCCATCGGAGATCCGTGCAAGTTTTAGCAGGTCTGTTTTGTTTTGTCATGTCCCGAGATTTCAATCGAGTTTTCTTGACTGATCCGTTGTATGAACCAGTAGAGTTGAACGCGTCTTGACCCATACAAGTTGTAGCAGGAACAGTTGAGTTCCAAGATTTCGGTTGAGGTACAATTAGAGGAAAATTGAACAGACCCATTCGATGTCCGAGTTGGTCAAGTTAAGAGGCGTTCGAGTTCCAAGGTTCTACTGTACTTAAATAGGACAAGGTTGTAATATAATAACAAAAATTGTTATATTAAAATTAATTTGAAATTAATAAACAAAATAATCACAAACTTAATCTATGTTGGTAGGTAACTTAGCATATCACAAACCACACAATGGCAAAACAAATGTGTAGGGTTGCTTTCATAGACTATTTTCCATTCAGTCACCCAGGAGTCCATCTAAGCGCATTCCAGACTGGTAAGTAATCATTGGCAAAAGGACCCTATATGGGCAGTTCCCCAAAAGAGAGCGCAAGCTTGGCATTGGTTGTGGAGTATAAGAAAAAAAAGAGTGCAAAGCTGAATTAGATAAACACAAGAAAAATGGGCTAAGTGGCATCATTCACTCAACAAAGTTGTTACAATTTGATAACCTTACATATTTCTCAACTTATCCAAGTAGCTCAGCAACTTTCAGTTGTGGCAAGCCTTTGCCAACCAGATAGATACCCAACTCAGATGAATTCAGAGGATACTCAAATAAAGGTTCCATCAATTCATATTCCCCAAAGACAATGTAAATCTTGTCATGTGACTGAAGGATGTTTTCTATCAAAGTAATGTGGTCATCAGTCTTTACACATCTGTCTCCTTTTCTTGATATTTTAATTGTGGTACCACTAATGACAAGCTCCTGAAGCTGAACGGCTGGTACGTCCCCAGTAGATTAATTGGTCCAAGGCTACGCTCCTTTTGCAACTCCCTCTTCCCAGGTACAGCCTCATTCTCTGTTAAAATATTTACTTCTTGGATTAGCCAAATAACGTGAGCCAGTGGATGCTGCACCTTTCTCATCATACTCAAATGATCTTCAAATGGAAATCCAGATATTAAGTCCTGATGTCCACGTAGTTGAGCATCGTCAGCGAGATGGGTCAGCCCATGCACACTGTAACAAATTCAGAACCATACGATTTGCAAAAATGTGTTAGAGATGGCACGAGTAGTTGTGTGCAACGTCATGAAGAGATACTGACAAATGCTGCCGCTGCACTGAGGCCTGCAGTGATGGTGATAGAGCAGCAGGACATTGATGATGAGGGACTGGACACCATCAATTGGCAGTGACTGCAGGTGGAGCAGGTCAGAGACCCAATGCTGATCCAAGTAAGGGGTAGGCTGCAGGGGTAATTTTATCTTTATTTTGAGACTTTCACATCCTAACTCTTCCAGAAGTTAAGGAAGTCCCCCATGAATTCACAGCCAAAACACCAGTGAATGATGCGCAGTATCACAGAAATATGTGGAAGAAAAATTAGTTATCCAGAAGTTTTACTCCTACAACCTTACACCATGTTACTCAGCACTCCCCCCATAACCTGTGTTCCCAAGTTTTGATTCCCAGAAAAACAGTTTAATTCCAGTTTTTGTCCTTTTTTGTTTAATAAAACCCCTTTCTTTTACTCTCCACGCCCCATTGCGACGTGACAACTGTACCTTCATAATGCCATTATAATGCATCTATAGAACATTCGTAAGCAGCATGTAAGTATACCTTAACATCCTAAAATATGTTAACAGCTTTTATACATAGTAATAACAAACATTACATGATATCAAACATTGTAAACATATGATGGTTGCAGAAATGCCGCTGCATTATATTAAAGTATATTAACATTAAGGTTTGCATACATGCTGCTTTTGAATGTACTATGAATCCATTATAAATGCATTATGAAGGTGCACTGTGTGGTCAATGAATGCATTATGGAGGTGCAGTCAATGTAACATGTTACCGAACATTTAGCCCACTTCTTAGAAAATATTCAAATACAGCAGGAGACATTTCAGGTCCAGAAAGTAAAAATCCAGACCAGGATTTTGTTTCAACCAATCAGTTGACTGTGACTCTTTATACTCAACTGGTTGGTTGAAACAAAATCTTGGTTTGGATTTTTACTTTCTGGATCCGAAATGTCCACCTCTACCTGTTAAAAATAAGTTATGATTTTCAGTCCACATCCCCCAGTCCCCCTTCTGAAGTACGCTTATATATTTTATTTAAATTTTACTGGTTGGTTTACTGAAAGACGATGATGTTCAGTATTTTTTTCTCAACAATATACACACAAAAAGTCAAGTCAAAACTTGCTGCTACCGCAATTCATTTCATTCATTTTGCCAAAACGCTAACGGGGTAAGGCAGATGCCCATAACCAGCCAGGTTTCAGTGGCTGTTGTATTGGATATAGACACCGATATATACAGTAAACTAGTGAAATTTGCAGATGACACCAAGCATCTTGTATAGTTCTTATGTTCTTATTTTCTTTTAAATGGAGGAACTGTGCTGATATGGGATTCATTCATGATTGTCGCTATGTGACTAAGTCATCACCCATTCGCCTTCCTGTGAAGGCTCTACTGACAGAGCAGGATGTTACTGGGCTAAGTAGGCAACTGGGTGAATCAGACAGTAAAACTATGTCTTCTCAAGATCTGCCAGCCGTGCCAGCTCAGTGGTAGGGTGTTGTCGCCATGCATTGACCACATGTCCAAAACATGGGTGCTGAAATTTTGACATGTGACTGCTGTCTGTGGTGCTACATTTGTGTGTAGCTACCTGTCAATCTGTTGGAGCAGTGAGTGAGTAAAATATATGCAAATTTGGATGTGGGACTCGAGGTGACATTCTGTCAAGGGGCCCAGGATAACTAGGTATGGCCCCACCCTGAGGTGCTGTTGTGACCCACTGTATTATTTGCAGATTTAGTATAGCCTAATTATAATTGGTTATGGTAGTGGTATTGCTTCCTGTTGTGTCACATAACACATTTCATTTTATTAGGCCTTTGGAACATTACAGTCCTGCCATTATATTAGCTAAACACAATGCTTTTGCTTTAGTTGCTTGACCAACAGTTCCCAATAAATCAGTTTTGAAGAAACATGCACTGTTTTTCATATTGCATGGTATATATCAATTTCTCTTTCGAAACTGCACACATTTGATAAATGGGTCTACAATTAATTATATGCATTTAGTTTGAGTAAACAATTCATTTTGGATACTACAAAGATTAGTTAGATTTAATTTTCCTGTGGTATAGTTTTATTTATGATTTTGGACAACACTTCATGCATGCAGTTGTATTATGTTGCGTGAGGCTGGCACTGTGCCATCTACCACATTAATTCCAAGTGGCATCTCTACCCTGTTGCCAAGGAAACTAGAAGCATGCATTTCCAATGACTGAATGAGCTAAAGGAGACTGACTGCAAACACTGGCAGCTCAGGCTTTATTTTTTGGGTTCTAAAAGAAAAAAAGCACAGGAAGTTCTGTACAAGCCTGCCTTGGCAGTGTGTGTGTGTTTCTTTGCCGCTAACCCCAGTTTAATTTCCCACCAATCTCCTTTTTTCCACTGTCAAGTTTATACTATAGCTAAAAGTTCACAATCATTTGTTTTATTAGTTATCTTTATTTTTACATCTATGTTCATTAACGTTTGTTACTAGGATCACATATTAGGAAGGATTTTTGGGAGCAGTTCCAGTTAAAGTAACTGCATGGATGCAGAAGTAATATGTTATGCCACATATACTTAAAATGATTGTTTTCTGTAGTTTTAGGCTTACAACTACAACAGCAATATAATGGCAAGAAATGTAATCCTTGGACAGCAGTCCCGATCTACTGGCACGCATACAGATTCGTGCAGGGTATTCTAAGAAAGCAACGCAGAGTTAGATAAGAAAGGTCATTTTCAGTTTATGTTGATTAATGGAAGTACATTAAGAGAAGATCCCGCTAAATGCTTCCAGCCAACCATCATCATTAAACAACAGTTCAATTTCTAAATCCCCAACCAACTATAATAAGAAGCGTGCATGTTTGACAAGATTGCAAATAGATTTGTGATTTCACGTGTTACAGATTCTGTAGATATAGTGTGTTTCTCGAGTTGAGCATGGATTTCTGTCTTTATGTCTGTCTTTATGTCCCATTGAGCCTTTTTCACTGCATTGATTTCACACCTTCCCAGCAGTACTTCAGTTGGCAGGTCAGGGTGAAATCGGAGATCTGTGCCATTATGGGATGTTGTGCTTCTTTACTTCTTCTCTCAGAATTGTGGAGTCACGCATAAATCTCACCAGTTTGCTTCTGGTGAGTCATTCTGTATGAGAATTGTGTCAGGAGACCCATGAGGTCATTCAGTGTATATAGTCAAATATTCTCCTATCACCCAGGATAATATCATACACTGAGAGAATTCTACTCAACTGCTCAGTGATAATGAAATGCTGCTTGGATGCAGCAAATGAGTAAACCAACAATAGACTACTCTAGATTACTTAATAGCTCTTGACCTCTGTAGGGGTGAAGGATTGGTCATAACATGAGGGTGAATTAGCTGGGTTAACTTCTACAAAATGACACATCTCCGACTCAGTGTAAATGAAATGGGGCTAAGATACATCATCCCAAATAAAATGTAAGAAAGAAAGAAAACATGTTCAGGACACAAAGGAAATAATGAAGGAAACAAACCAGTGCTTAACAAAAGCCACAAAATCAACTCGAATACTTCCCTGTACACAAGTACCGCACACAATACTTCCTCAATGCACTGTTTTTACATCACCTTCCATTCCTCCTTCTTGGTCTTTGTTGAGAAGAGAGTAGATTACTTAAAAGACAAAAATGTCTCACGTTCCTTGTTCAAGTTTAGTTGAAACTCATTTGAACAAGAGACAATTCAACTAATGCCGCAGTCTCACACAGTAGGGTACAGAAAAACAAAGCAAAAAGCATTACTTTTGGTACCATGACATTCAAACACAGTGCTGTATATAGAATGTACCTCAGTATTCCTGTTCGGACCATGTCTTTGCTAAAATTTGTGCTCTTTTAAAAATGAGACTTTATGGTTGAACGGTCAAAAAGAGTGCAAAGAGAGCACATTGCAGGTATAAAAAACTAAAAGGTAGGATTTTCCCACATTACTGGATGTGTTTGATATGTTTTCTCTTTGTATGTGGACATGCATGAGTACGCAGGTGATTGAGTGTCCTGCAATGTATCGATGTTCCAGGTCATGTGACTTAGCCTGTGATATGTGCTGCCAACACAAAAGCACCTAGATGTAGGAGGGAGGATATACACATCCAGAATAAGTGATTAGAAGACAGATGGATGGTCGGACATGTAAGTTCTGTGAGACAGCATAGTACCTTGAATTGAACACCGAGTCACCACACTGAGGAATTCTGGGAGGAGACTTAACTGCACACTGGTGGCAACCGGATCAGAGATGGCAGCCAGTGACCAAGATCACATCCACCACTCCAGCACAAAGGGAGACCAAAGAGAGGAGGTAGGGAGAGAATTCTAATAGGGGGTCACTTTCTTCTTTTCTTTTTCTTTTCTTCCTCTTCCTTAACTCCCAATAAAGCAGCGCTGGGGGGTTCTCATTTAACGTCACTGACTCATCTCCATTTCTGTAATGACTCTGAGTCAGCCAGTAACACATACATACTACAGCATGTGCTCAAGCACCAACAGTGTTATTTAAAGGTGAGTTATGCAGGAAGAGACTTGAATAAGTTTCCTAGACACTCTGAGTGTCTTTCTTAGATTGTACACCTAAATCAGCTCAGCTAGATAGTAAGAGCTCAGGTCCTTAAATGCCTAATGAGAATGGGAAGCCTACTGCAAACATCTTTTATTGAAATTGCTGCTAGATTCTCAAATATCAAAATAACCAGTCATTAACACTGGCGTTCCCTTGTTCTGAATCTGTAGCTCTCAGCCTTCGCCAACATTGCATTGTACAGCTGGTATTGGTGTTTATAGTTGCTGTTGCATGTTTCTGGGTGTGAACTAGGATGGGGGTCATTCCACTATTTCGTCCCAGTTGTTCACCTGCTTCCCCTTTGCATGTGTTTCCAAAATAGAGTGCAAATGTACTCATCCTTAGACCCTGGGTGGTAGATATAGTGCTTCCTCATGTGGGGGTGGACTAATTTTGAGTAGCTGGGACAAGCATCTTATAAATATATAAATACAAATGTTCAGCCCTGTTTTGTTCACCATTTTCATCTGGAGTACAGAAAAAAAAACAAAAAAGAAAACAGAGAATGTCAAATGTCATACTTTTATAATTCCTAGAAACTTTTTCAAAATATAGTTTGGGGCTATACTTAAGTGAATATCTAACATATTTACCTTATTTAAAGGGCGGCCATTAGTTGTGAAAATGTTTTAATGGCAAATTCTTGTTTCATTTTTATTTTAATGATTCTGCTTGAGGAAAGAAGAGCATCATCATTTTTTTCAATCCATATTGTTTGTTTTGAATCAGCTATCTGTCCATTGTTATGGTTACTACAATTTCAATAATCTTTGCTAATTTTCAAGTTGAGAAAGAAATTGACTGCATTTAAATATCTGTCTTGAGCTGTGGTAACGCACAAATTTCCCCACTGTGGGATCAATAAAGTCCTATCTTAACTTATCTTATCTTAGAGCATCTTTGCTTTGCTCTTGAATTTAATGTAAAATAATAATAATAAAAAAAATATATAGAGCCTATTAACTGCTGGAAAGTATTCTATATTAAATCTTCCCACTGTCTAAGCAATGGTAACAATTCTGGAAAGTATTTTCTCACAATTTAACTAAATACTTAGCTATAACACCCTTTTCACCTATAACTTCCAGTTTGCTCAGTATTATTTCAAGCATTATTATATATATTGAACATGACAGGTAATTCTTTGCGTGCAAAATTGTTATTTTTTGATTACTTTTTTGTATCTAGAAGAACGAATGTCCTGTTGAAAGCGAGACTGTGCTAAAGCAATTCTGAGTAGCAGCTCAACTTCTCTTCTTTTGGCCTGTCAGCCTTCTTTTTTCTTTCTCTTCTTTCCCATGCATTCTCTCGCAAAGACAAAGTCCTCTTTGTATACACAGAGATTCTGGCAACAGTGTACAGAGCTTTTAAACTCATTTGAATGATTTTAATTTCTCCTTTTCCATGCCTGATAGTTTGTTCACGTTTTCATATAACATGCTATCTCTTAGCAACTTAGAGGACTGTTGAATCTATGGTGTTTTTTTTTTTTTTTTTAATTTAGTACAGTGTCAGTAAAAAGGAATTAGAGAGTAATGAGGCTCCTTCAGCTTATTATGCCGACACCATTCCACAATAACACTGCTGTTTTCAATACATAGTACTACTGACTATTGATTAATTGCCACTTAGCACTGGTGGGGGAGTACCCAAAGTAAACCCAGAATGTATGGAGAACATGCCATCCCCAACCACTGAGCCAGCAGTGAGAACTGAACCTACAGTCCTACAGGTGAAAAGCTGCCATGACATCCACAGACGTTAATGTGATACACAAAATTCTTTTGACCATAATTATGATAAAAGATGGAGGCAGGCATGTTGATTTTTCATTAAATAATAGTTTAAAAAGTATAGAAAACTCAGTGCCCTCTGGAAAAAATTCAGAGAGATCCCAAACTTATTACAAGCTAAGTATGACGGTACAAAATATTATACAGCGGTGGGGGAAACCTGTTATTTGAGGAGGACGCCAATTTCCCTTGCCGATTTTTTTGTTTTCCATGCACTTCTCATTTATTCTTATTCCTCTCTGCATTTCTCGATGCATTTTATGTCATTTGTACTAATTTGACACGCACGTTTCTCTCTGAATAATACGTTTTTGTTCTATTTACTGCCTTTTAAAGCTATTCCTTTTATTGGCACAGAATTGACAAATTAATATTCTGGTTTATTCACTCATGGAAACCTTTGAACTGTTTCAGGTTTTATCAAAGAACATTTGTGTACTGCAATCCAACAATAGTTTCCCACTGTATGACATTCTCAAAAGATTCAAATTATTGACATTAAATAGAATATTATTTCCACTGAGATAATTTAGTTTTAAATGTGTGGTTGTTTTGAAATTCAAATGCAAAAACTCATTGAGGATCATGTTTTTTTTATCCATAGTTGAAATCATGTAAATTCAGAAAATTTGGAATGAAGAGCCTGCCAATGTTTCCCCAATAATCACAAAATTTTCAATGTCCATCATTATCCAAATGGAGAAAATCTATGGTACCCACAATAAGAATATGTTTTAAAATTATGCAAAGACATTTTCGCTTTTGTAGAATGAAAGACTTACATCTCCTTTTATAAAAGTAATCTGAATCTTCACCCTTCCCGTGGCACAATTTCTCACAGGTTCTCCCCCATGATTTTCCTGTATTTGGACTCTATCCATCCTGGCCTTGATGGTAACAGGCTTTGTAGTTCCATGAAAAAAAACCATAGCATGATGCTGCCACCACCATGCTTTATGGCAGGGATTGTGTTACCTGGGTGATGGGATGTGTTTAGTTTGGCTTTCAGGCCATAGTGTTTCTGCTTTACTTTTCTTCCAGAAGATTTTAGGGTCTGTCACATGGCTTTTGTCAAACTCCAAGCTTGACTTAGTGTTGCCCTTACTCAGAAGTGACTTCCATCGTGCCACTCTCTGAAAGAGGTTGAAACCATGATCTGCTTAAAAAGCTACTAGTCACTGGACAGTGTTTCACATTTCAGACGATGTGGCCAGCAATTCTACTGTAGGTGTCGTAGCTGGTTCACGTCACTGATAGTTGCATTTCCCATCCAGTTGTTTTGTAGGATGGACTTAGCTTTGTAGTGTCTGAGTTGTGCGGCGTCTCCATTGTCTTATAATGGACACGCCTGTGAAGGTGGCCTTGGATTTATTACTAGCTCTAAACATGTCAATTCAATTCGTTCCTTTTTGTCAACGTGTGGAATAGATCACACTATCATTGTGAACTGCAGGTGTTTAGTATAAATGATTGCAAGCTTTGTTTTTTGTAACCTGGCTCCCATGCTGGGTTGTAGAATGATGCAAATGCATGAGAAGCTGAAAAAGTGATTTTTAAAATCCCAGTTTATGCTTGTTAAAGGAAAGTGAGTCTAAAATTCCTGTCAAACCTACCTCACTTTGTAAGGCATTTAATTTAAGCAAATGTACCTTAACCTTTGTCTTTTACACAATTCGAAAATAATAGCTGCATAATAAATGTAGCTATATTGTCCACAAGTGTGACACATACATGTAACAATGATAACACTTTACTTGAGGCGGCACAAATAACATACGAATCATCAACAAATACAGTAACTGCAGGAAATACATGAACTGTTTTGATTGGTTAATGATGAATGAACAAGCGATCAGTATGTAACATTTAGTTGCTAGGTAATTAAATAAGTAAGAGTGTACTAATGCATTATTTGTGCCCCCACAAGTAAAGTGTTACCTTGAGAATATTAAAGATTAATATCACCGCAATGAATTTTTAGTACCTTCATGTCAGAGGAATACATAATGTGTTTATTTGGCTTTTCTTACTTTCCGGCATCTGATTTTTTTTAAAACAAGTAATGTTTCTATAACATCCAGCTAACATCAGAATGCAATCACTACAAATGAAGGAATCTACTTACCTATTCTGCATCAGGTAGTTCTGAATTAAATGTCAAGTGCTTATTTCAGAAAAAAAGCCCTCAGAGCTGCTACCATAGTATGCAAAAAAAAACTTGGTATTTGAGTATATAAAAAAAGAATATTTCTGCATTATATATGCTGCTAGGTGACACAAAATGATAAAAGATATCCTTTTTACAAAAACAAATCTCTAGAAAGGTTCACTTCTAAAACCAACCATGAGAACCATTGTCAATTTCATGCCAGAGAGTTACATGAAAGCAGAACAATATATCCATATATCTGCCATGACAGAAATGTGTTGGGCTTTCCCAGAATGCACTGGGCCAAGGCAGGGATACATCCTGGATAGAGAGCCAGTCCATCTCTGGGTACATACACACACACACACACACACACACACACACTCTGGGCATTTTAGAAGCACCAATGGTGGTAGGAAACAGGATGGGTTTTACACCCCAGTCCAGGTAGTCTGAGGTAACAGTGCTACCCATTGAGTCACAATGCTGCCCTGGATGGCTATGGTTTATATATTCATTCATTTTCTATACTACTTTGTCCTATTCAGGGTCACAGGTATTAACAAAAATTAACCAGTCAGGTTTATCTACCTTTTTTATAAATCATAATATCAGGCCTTAAACATCTTTTTCATAGTCCAGGTAAGTCCAAAGTAAATGAAATGGGTTTCCAAAAGCATACAGGCTATCCTTAAACTTCTCATGGTGTGTGCCGTTCTTTGGTACTTTGATTTCTAAAAACAGTTTTTCACTGTCGTTCACCAGTGAATTTTTGATGATTTTTAAAAAAATTTTTAGGGCCCATGCAGAATAGCCTGTTCATCATAAATGATATGAAATATCATTCATACACACAATATTAGTTCAAATAAAAAAATTTAATTCTTATTGAAAGAATAAGAAGGTTCAGAATAATTGCTTGTTCTTATGCATGTGTAGGCCTGTCTTCAAGTTAAAAAAGATGGAGCAGGATTTGGGAAATGTTATTTATATATTAGAAAGCCGTTTGCATGGGCAATGATGCTTGACTAAATATTTAAATTAGAAGACAAGAAGAAGGGAAAGCAAAGCCCTCTTGCTAAGAATGAACAGTTTGTGAAACATTTCCTAATTGTTAATGAGGGGGAAGTTGGCAGACTGCCAAATTTTCCCAGGGGCCAATAATAAGGGCTAGTCTTTGAGGCCCAAAGGGAGGGCAGTAGCTGTGGGGACAGGAGGGATTCTACCTGGACTCAATGCTATAAATTTGGAATAGCAGAGGGCAAGACTCTCTCCCTGTATACGATCATCTGCTGCATTTACGACTTGGGACGGCACAGCACCTCTTCCAGCACATGCATCCGTATAATTCATCTTGTTTATTTATACGTACTTAAAGGTCTCGTTGATGTCTGTTCTACAGAGAGGAATCATTTTAGGAGAAAAGCAATCAAGATGTTGCCAGTAAAGCCTTCGCCGCCACCAGTTGTGAAGTTATCTCCACCTGTCGTGCAGGTGCCAGATCCTGTTGGTATCTGTCCCCCTGTAAAGAAGATGAGTGGTCCTGGGGGTGAAGACGAACCGGAGAGCCGGACGGCAGCCATTGCCTCTCAGTCTGTAAGATGCAGCATCTTCCCTTTTGTGGTCTCCCCAGACACAGAACGAATTCGATTCATGCTAAAGGAGGAGGCTGAGGTCCCAGCGACACCCCAGCTCTTCACTGAACTGGATGAGCTGCTGGCTGAGGATGGACAAGCGATGGAGTGGAAAGAGACAGCGAGGTAGATGCTCTGTGAACACAAACTCGGTAGCACAAGCACAGAACTGACAAAGTGCACTAGCTAAACTTGGATAGATTTATTTAGAAAACGATGTCTTTACTCTCAGATTAAACTGCTGTATGATTTTTTCTCAATCTACATTAGCCCAGACAGTAATTAATTTTCAGAAATTTAGTGAGATAAATGTATTTATCAATTGTACTGGATGAAGATGGGTGGATTGCTGAGTACCACAATAAATATTAAATTAGTGAAGGTAATTTACTATAGCTATAAACTAAAGCCGTCAAATAAACTATATCAAATCAAATTTAGACAATTGAAACATATTACATAATATAATATCAGGTTAAAAGTTCAGTATATTTCATAATATATCATTATATGTAATATGTGTGTAAAGTTATTCTACTTAAATGTGTTAAGGTAAATATATTGCACATTTGGCTGAATATTAATTGAAATGCAAGTTTTAGTCCCGAAGAATAATTCTACAACAAACATATCTGATCACTTTATGATTATTGTATTCAGTTTTTGTGGTCTAGTAACTAAAAAGACTAGTCTATAAACAGTGTAAGATTGTTTGTTGTTAGTTAAATGTCTGTAACATATTATAGCATCTGCTTTGGTCAATATGTATATATGTATCTTCTTCTGTATCACTTCTGTTAAGATTCAATGTACTTCTTTAATGGAAAGGACTGATGCATTTTCACTTGAGATTTTACTGAACATCAGACAGCACATTTCTGTAAAATTATCTTAAACAAAATTTAAAAATTAAATAATATGTGCAAAACTAATTGAATTTCACTGGAAAGATGTTCCAAGTATTGTTTTCAATGGCCTCAAACTAAAAATGTCTACATGACAAAATCAAATTTTACTGTGGAACTACAGTATTACTTCATTTTAAAATTTCTATAAAATTTGAATTCATTTAAATTGTGAATTTTAATGCAGTTTTATATTTTTCATTTACAAATGAAAATGAAATCAAATACTTTTTAAAAAATTATTGAATAAAATCTATGAGTACTCTATTAATCTATTAAAATTAAATTTAGCATGGCTGTCTTTCCATAAGCGTTCTTTGGTGAAATGGTTTATCATTACATGAAGTACTGATATGGTTTCATAGTTTAATAGAAGATATTTGATCATAAATAGGTATTAATTTTGATTCACTCATAGTATATACTTATGCCATCCATGCATTGTGATATTCATGAATATCATATGTTGTCAGTGTTACTGATTTAACATTTTCTGACCCAGAAATGCTTTTCATGTCCCCATAGGTGGGTCAAGTTTGAAGAAAAAGTTGAAAAGGGTGGAGAACGCTGGAGTAAACCTCATGTTGCCACATTATCCCTGCACAGCTTATTTGAGCTGAGAACCTGCATAGAGAAGGGCACTATTATGCTAGACTTGGAAGCCTCAACTCTTCCCTTGGTTGTGGGTAAGCATTGAGAAAAAAAAAAAAACTTTTATAACCAAGTGATTAGCCATGCTAATCCTCACAGGAAGGAGCACTGTACATTTAAATCAATACATTTATTTTCCATCTTCTTACACCAGTACAAGGTCAGGGTGAACATTTGTTACAAGCATAAAAACCAACATAGACACCTAATACTAATACTGACTTTAGTTAGACAAGGTCAACACTCAAAGGTCACATGACCTAGAGGGGCATTAATGCTATTTATCCATCTAGACTGTTCTGCTGGGAGTTACTTTTTTTTGGACATATTGGCTGTACCACTCTTCTCTTGCTTGTAATTGGAAAGGATGGAATTCCTTCCATGTTGATTAAAGTGCCAAAAAATTCATTAGAAAAATTCAACAGCAACATCTCTTACCAGAAATCATGACCTGGTTACTCATGACGGTCAGGTGTCATATTTTTTTGCTGGTCTTAATATCTGTAATATGAATGGTTTTGTCCAGGCTTGGCTGCTGCCAAGGGGCTACCACTACACCCCCCTCAGTTGTAAACTTGAACCATTGCCACTCCCCATAACCCCTCCACCCCCTAGGGGGGCCCCAGACAACTGGAATAGCATCTGTCTGTAATGCTTTCAACAAATTGGTATAATGAAGAAGATGTTACCCATATAGAAAACTATGCCTTATTTATTATGTCTAATTATCCAGTTTGACTCTTCCAGTGTGGAAGTCCTCTGGGAGTCCTCTGGGGGTTCCTCTGGGGGGTCCTCTGGGGTCCTCTGGGAGTCCTCTAGGGGGTCCTCTGGGAGTCCTCTGGGAGTCCTCAGGGGTCCTCTGGGGGTCCCCTGGAGGTCCCAGATGACCTTGGCTTCACATCAACATGACTCCTTTTCTATATGTATTCTATATGTTTGTATAGTATATGCTCCATGTAACAACAACATTACACCAATCATTCCAGTCAAGTCAAACATTTTGCACCATACATACTCAGGAGTACTAAATGTTACTATGAATGATAAAATGTTGATATATTTTCATCAACAATATGAAAAAGTGGCAACCTGTCAGTGATTATTGACCTTAAAACAAGCTGTTCACTGCTGCAATTATTATTGGTTTTAAATGGCATTTTCATGGTTTCCAGAATTGCATCTATATGAGGAAATCCATAAATCTATGCAATACACACTTGTGTTTTGAGTACAATAAACCATACCTATCTTTTCTCTTTTCATAGAGAACGTCATTGACAGACAGATTGAGAATGGACAGTTGAAAGCTGACTTCAAAGACAAGGTTATGTTCACCTTGTTGCGTAAACATCAGCACCAGACAAAGAAGAGCAACCTGCGGTCACTTGCTGACGCCGGCAAGACAGTCCCTAGTGCAAGTAGGCTCTTTTCTAATCCAGATAGTACAGGTGCTAGTTAACTGCACTTCTCATTTACTCTTCATAAAACAATGGCAGTCAACCCTTATCCTGGAGTGCTGGTATCCAGCAGGGTTTCTATCCTACCTGGTCTCTGATGAACCACACCTGATCTCAGGCAGGTAATGACTCATCAGGTGCGAGAGAAAACCTGTTGGATATTGACGTTCCAGGATCAGGGTTGTGTAACCCGCCAAAGTAATAATGTTTTGTTGTTTGTGAACATGCTCTTTATGTTGGAATTTAATTGAACAAAAATGATATTTAAGTAACATTAAATATCATTTTAATTTTGGATACAGTTCTGGAGTCAGTTCCCCTACAAAAACAAATGTTGATGCAAACATTTTAAAGTTTGAATATACCTGTAATTTTATCAATACTGATAATTATTCTGTCTGAGATGGTGGGTTTAATAACAGCATGACAAATGTTCTGCATTTTATATCTAGTTCAGTAACAAATTCTGATGGCCAAATGGTCTTAAAGTGAAATATGGAATTTCCACATTCCTGTTGCATATTTTGTCTTTAATTGTGTATTGTTAGTACCACAGATCATTGATGTGCACGCTGAGCCCTCCTCCCTCACATCACGGTTGGTGTGTGATCCTGCAGGCTTTTGTGCACCTGATCAGAAAGTTACCAGTTCAAATCCCATTGGTAGGAGGGATGTCTGTGTGAGGGATAGATTGGCCTGAATAAAGTACCACTATTCTATGTGCTTGATTCTACATGTCTCTCCACTTGCAGAAGTGCATATCCTTTTATTTCAAACAAGGATTCTGGCATTGTTGAAAGTAACCGGCTATTGGTAGAACACAGAAGTGACACTTTGTGAAACTCAAAGCTATAAGTTACGTAAGCTTGCTGCGCTTCCAGCTTGTTGTCAGATGAGCGTAGTTTGGTGTGGATCATGGATGGAAGTGGAGGTCCCCGAGTTCATTCTCCTCTTTGTTGTCTTTCATAGCTGCTAGTGGATTGGGTCCAAGCTCCCCAAAGCACAGGACAACCGTTTCTCTCTATGTATGCCAAAAAAAAGTGAAGGACAGAGTTTGAGTGGTGCCTCTTGGGTGTATGAAATACTGGTTTAGTTCTCCAAGTGGCCACATTCTGTGTCAGTACGTCTCAACTGTGTTGGTAGCCATTCTGTTTCTAGTCCACATACAGATAGGACAACAAGCATTAGTCCATTTTTCTGGCATCCATACTGGACAGTAACACAGACAATAACATACAAAAAAACAAAATAAATATAATTATTATAAATATAAGTATATATAATTATTTTTCTTGTATCTGCTGTTGTGATCATTCTTCTGCCTGCTGCTGGAAGTGAAGTCAGGACTTTGGCATTTTAGGATTTCTGGCTGTCCTCTCACATTCTCACACCTATCTGAAGGTTTAAAGGCTGGGGAACTTCCCACTTTTCAGATGAACTGATGAAGCCTCTCAATCAGGGCAGGGGGGTGGGGTGGTGGTGTAGCTTGATGGGATACCAGTCTGTATTTACTGCAGAGTACTACCTTTCGGGAGACCACTTCATAAAATCCTTTTTTTCATCACCGGCCTTTTAAGTTACTTTATTTTTCTGTCTATTTATCAAGCAAAGAAATCAAGAAGCAGTGGGTGAAACATCATGGTATTTTATTTAAGCACATTGTGGCTGATTAAACAAAGTTGTAAAAAGACATTATTATTTGTCAACTCTCTGAAATTACGGTGAACTGCTACCACAGCTTGCCCTGAATGTTGTCATTTACTATTGTCAAACTGCTCTAGTATATTAGAATTAGAATTAGAATTTGCACTTTAGACAATTGTTTTTCCATTATATTTTGCAAGGATTAAAATAATGCAAGAGACGTTTCGGCTCTGCTGTAGAGCAGAAACTGTTAGAAGCTAGTAAGTGGGGCATTTTCATATCAAAATTTGTAACTGGCTGACAATGTAGTGCAGTCGTTTTTTCAGTAAGTATTATAAAAGCAAAACCATAGAATTTTAATTAAGTCCATTCATGGATCTGTGTTTTCAGGGAGATCCAGTGGGAGTCAGCAGGCCTGAAAAGATTTGGCACTGTTTTGGACTGTGATTGATGAGAGTTGGAATCAACTGAGTTTTAGCAGTAATCCATTATTGAGTGCTACATGTTACAAAACGTGCACTGATTCACCTGCCTGGTGGTAACCTCTATATTGTGCTATAAAGTCCAGTTATTTAAGATGAACTGGACTATGTATGTGTACCGAGCGGATTGACGTCACATGATTCTTAGCTGAGAATCCATACCCCAAGCTTTCACACAGTAAAGACTGTGTCTATGCTCTAGACCCCAAAGTTGCCATCAGGGCCTTTGGTAAAATTTGCCTACCTGGGAAGGGGTGGGGGTTCTCTGTAAATTGTTGTGAATTTTGCATGACTGTCTGCAGACCCCCTTCCACCCCTCATCTCTCCTCTACTGCTCTGGTATATTTAATAAGTGATTATATTGTGCAACGGCAACTGCATATACAGCCCATTTTACATGCTACCTTCATTATCAAGTTTACTCTAGGAATTCACACCAAATAGAGTTTATAGAGGGTTTTATAGGATGGAAGCCCCAAGGGGAAGACCTAAGCTTAACAGAAAAAAATAGCAAAGCCAAAGTAAATCTATCAGGGCAGATTCAATCTACAAATTAATTGAATAGCAAACATTATAGAAAATGCTCAATTGACTATTAGAAATGCAAGACTAGGATCAATACCAGGTAATGCCACCATGTAAAGCCCAGACAACACTGGAACTTAGACTAACTCATATCAAAACAATGATGTTAGATTCAGTTCATTGACAGCAGCAACTGAGTTTTGCTTAGGAGTCAGGCCTCTCTGCTGCCATCAGGTGGTGGTGCTGCCTCATAATAACTTAAAGTGAATTCATTGTGTAACCACAACCCTGTAATAGCTAAATGGATGTAAGAAGGATAAACAATAACTTTAATGTAATATGTACATTATATGTAATATGTTTAATGTAATAGCTTTGGGCTGGTATCATTAAACAGGAATAACAGCATAATAACCTTTATGGCTTTTCCTCCGTTTTGCATTTTTACAGGTGGCCCAGCAACTACCCATCAGAATGTAGCATCAGACAGCTTATATGTTTCTGATAAACCAGATAAACACCAGGTATGTGTGCTATTGTAGTTTAGAAAAACATAGTTCTTGTGTTTAATTATAAGGAAAAACAGCCGGTAAATGCTTTAAGGCAATAACTTATTGCTTTCAGCTTAAATTCTTTCTCTAGCATTGGAAAAACTGTCTGTGTTTGAGGACACTTGACTTATAACTTACATGTGTGAAACAAAATTCAGATGGCAGGTGTAACATACAGGTGGCAGGTGTAGAATACAACTGACAGGTGTGAAATACAGGTGTAAAACACAGGTGACAGGTGCTTTAAGCTTCAGGAGAAACTACTGTCTGTGGGATTGGGATGCCTTGGAAAGGGAATCAAGTGCTGAGACATGGAATAGGCAAGTTTGTTGCAGATTTGATTTGTTGTGTTGTGGTGGTCGATATTTCTTTCTTTTTTATTATTTTTTCGGCTTGTATCAGCCTCAAACTGCAATCCAGTAGTGGAGGGAAATCCTTTACAGAAGTTGCATCCCACATCTGTCAATGAAGTTGCCCTGTTCCATCCTCCAGTAACTAATTAGTTCACAAAACGTTTTCCCCCAGATACTTGGGTACACATTTATTTGACAACACATGGTTGGCGCATTGCTAGGTTGATATATGTAGCCTCTTAAGAAAATGTACACATTTAGGTAAAGCAATGTGAAATATAGTGTAATTAATGCTTCGTACAGACGCTTTATGTTTGATGGGATTGATTATATTCCATATGTCACCTGAATTAAAGGTACGCCATTTCAGTTCTTAAATTATGATTAGTGCCATGTGTGCAGCAAATATTCAGCTTGATATTTTCTGTGGCTATGAATGTGATGTATACTTTGACTTTTTTGCTTTTAGTTGAAGAACAAGTTCATAAAGAAGCTACCAAAAGATGCAGAAGCCTCCAATATATTAGTGGGAGAAGTTGACTTTTTAGATTCACCATTAGTGGCTTTTGTCCGCTTGCGGCAAGCTGTTATGCTGGGAGCTCTGACTGAGGTTCCCCTTCCAACCAGGTATGGCTGTACTCACAAAAATGGCATTTTGAACAATAGGCAAGACCTTGGGAGAACAAATTATGAAAAAAGAAATGAGGATATATAATTATCTTATGAATTTCTTCCTCAGATTCTTGTTTATCTTGCTGGGCCCCAAAGGCAATGCAAAGTCCTACCATGAAATTGGAAGAGCAATTGCTACATTAATGTCTGATGAAGTAAGCATCATAAATATTTAATAAGATACAAACACAATCCTAACATAGTATATAACATGGTCATCTGGATTTCCATTACTATCTTGAGTAACGATTTAACTTCACCTTCATAGTGCATTTTGTATGCATTCATAGAACATTCAGTGCAACTATTCATAATGCATTTGTGTCGGGACGCATTACACCAAATTGTCGATTATTTTCGTATAGCCGCACATCTCAAAGTGGTTTATACCAAGACTAATGAACGAAAATAATAATAAAATAAACTAAACTTAATTTTTTGGAAGAATATTTTCAACTTGCATTTAATAATGTTTGTTGTACTTTTAAAAATATACTCCCTATAAGGATGGAACATCCAAGCTATTCAACACCTTTACTTTTGCGTGCAAAACTCTATGTATCTCGGGTTGTTGTTCCCAGAGAATTCCACGTTCTTTTCATTTGCAATAATTTGCTAACAAATTAATTAACAAAATAGCTTAAATATATTATTTTATGGTCAATTACTTGCCAAAAAGAACAGGATCGCTAGTCACCCGAACAGGGTGAGGTAATTGTATTATAACGCCCGCTGCCACTCTGTGTCACTAAACTGAATGGTGTGATTGTATATGTATATTACATTTATTTAAAGTAAAAACTATTCTTTTTTGGGAAAATAAAAATGGCAACAAGTATTTCCAAAATAGCCTGAAAACAAGCTGATATCTTTAATCTATTCAAACTAAAATTGTGAGTGTCACTGCAACCTCATCAACACAAACTGTTTAAAAGCTAATAATACTGTTTAACCACTTCACAAAATGAGTAATAAAACATAAGGTGTTCAGCAGTCCAAACAAAGGCAGGCACACTGGGGCTAATCCATTATCTCTTCAAAATATAAAATGGGCCTTAACTTTCTATGACCGTTAAGGGTGCAGGTTTAGCAGCAGTTCTGAAGTCCTTTACTACATTAACAGTTTAAAACTTAACACCGTTTGTTGGACAGCAACAACTCAGACTCAACTCAGATCCTGTAGTGACCTATGTCATTGCACAATAAGAAGCACCCACATGACATCTCTGGACCAATAAAAATAGTATTTACCAAAGCTGTAGTATAAACACTAATCACAAACATTATCAGCAGTTGAAAGCTGGTGGATGCAGTCGGACATGGTTTGTTCCTGTTGGCATTGTTTTGGCTGATTTAGCATGTTTGATCGACAATAAAGCTAATACTGTAAAGAGAAACTAAGCTCTCTGATTGGGCAGTATGGCAACTGTCCACTCTAGTCATGCTGGTGTGTTCCAGTGCAAATTACTATTTTAAGTAATAGGATTTGATCGTTCGTTGGCCTTGGTGCTAGTTTTTTGTCGTTGACTTGACGTATCCCCTCAATGTTTAATTAGCCTTCATTTGTCCCCCAATAAACACACCTTTGCATTTAAATTATTAAGTTGTGTGTCTCCCCAATATCAAACTCTCTCCTATGCCATTGCACAACAGTATGAAAGTAAAATATTAAGGATGGGTGAACTCCCTCTTACTTTTGTAGAAAAACTCTCAGTATGCTGTATCCCTCTTTTGATTTGATGCCTATTATATCTTGTGTAAAGACTGTAAGAACTATGTATAATAAAAAAGCAATATTCCAACCATTTTAAGTTTTTATGTAATGTATGATATATACTGTCAGGTAGGTATTTCATTTGCCAATGTATGTATCAAACTGTAGACTTGCAGCATCTGCACCTCTATTGCTAACATTTGATGTATACAGGTCTTCCATGACATTGCATACAAGGCCAAGGAAAGACAGGATCTCCTGGCTGGCATTGATGAATTCCTAGATGAGGTAATTGTCCTTCCCCCTGCGGAGTGGGACCCTGCCATCAGGATAGACCCACCAAAGGCTCTGCCACCCACAGACAAAAGGTGAACTCTAACTATCATCACTGTATCATTCTGCACCACAAAAGTAGAAAAAAAAACTTCACCAAAAATGTTTATTTCTTCCATCCATCCATCCATCCATCCTTTTCCATAACTGCATATGTAGTGTAGGACTAAAGGAAACATGGAGGAAATTTAGAGTTGCCATTTCAACCTGTCTTTGGTCAATTGAGCAAGACCTGGGGTGTCTTGCTCTGAGTCTTAGAATTAATAAAATTGCCGTGAAACATTCCTATGCACATTTCTACAAACGACATCTAGAGGTCAGTTGGATATGTGCATCTAAGTTACCTTTTTGATTTCATTTTAGTGCTTGTTAATAAATACAGAAGCATTATTATTATATTAGATATACAACTAACATTAAATGAAAATAAGTTAGATATTTACATACTGTAAAGTCAAAGAAAGTATAAGCGCAAAAACACTTGTGCACCCATCTGTATAGTGACACCATTAATACTTTAGTAGTTTCAGTGATTTGTGAGTTGGCTGTAAACTATTAAACATGAATGTTTTTAGAGCTTGTGGAAAGATCGCACAAAGTCACAAACAACTCCAAAAACAATACTGAAATGATTTGGATCAGATAGAATAATGTAATAGGTCTTGTAAAATTTTACTGTTGCATACCATTTGTTAATGTAAATGTATCTTTAATATCAAAATTCTGTTTTTGTGATTAAGTTTTAAACTTTTCAGTTCTGTTAACTCTTAGTAACTTTTTAGTAATGGTTCCAAAACAGGTCTAGTCCTCCCAGTGCATACAGTAGTACATTTATAGGGTACATAATTCAGCATAATTTAGGCAGTTTGTATAATAACCCGCATGAATGTGAAGAAGGTAATTACTCCCATTTCACCAACCACAAAGAGAAACGGAACACTGGTTGGCATTCCCCTACTTCAAACACTATAAACTACGCACTTTACATTCTGAGAAAATAATTTTTTCTCTATCCTGTTTGCAGCTCCATTGTTTCTGAAATGGCGTTGCACATAGGATGTGCACATTCATATACACGTGGCTAATTTGCATTGCCATTGTAGGGTAATTAGTGGGTGGGAATGAGGCAGTTCGTTAAGTGCACACAGACGCAAATGTTTCTACAATATGTGAGACTTATAACCTGTACGATGCGTTTCACAGTTTGTGCATGGTTTTTAAATTTGACTTTTCATACCTATATTTCCTTTTCCTTCCACAAGAATGTATGACTATTCTGTATAAATGAGGCTGCTGGTTACCTGTAACACGAGGAAGACATCTAATTTCCACATGCGAAGTGGGGTTATCATTTCATTTGACCCCATGACCCCATTTCCTCTGGCTATGCTGTTTTCCTCCAGATTAACCCCTGCCTCACGGCCTGCGCTTTCTATGATAGACTTGTCATTGGTTAAGTGGTTAAGGAATGTATTTGGAATATTTTGTTGTCTGTTGAGGGGTCACTTGTCTGGGCAAGGAGTGTCTGGTTGCTTCAATTATTCACATTAAGACAGTCAATAAGACCGACATGCAGTAGCCATGCTTTTCTACGGTGTTCATCTCCATTACAGGAAGAACATGTATTCAGGAGCAGATACTGTGCAGATGAATGGTGGAGAACATAAAGGAGGCGGCCACCAAATTGGCACTGAACTTAAGAGGACAGGGAGGTAACGTGTTTTTATTTCTAGAATGAAAAGTATGCAACAACTTTTTCTATTTTCACAGGAAAAACACAGATTTATACCGCTTGCACAATGTTACTCACAATTCTTGCGTTGATGTTAATGACTGCTAGCTGCTAGCACGTAAAGCACTGATGTAACCCACCTCTGATTTAAAAAAGCACCCAGCTCCAGTATAGTTTGGTTCCATGTTTTTTATTATATATAGTTTTATTGGTTTGTTTATTTGTTTGTTTATTTTAGGTTCTTTGGTGGCCTCTTACTAGATATCAAAAGGAAAGCTCCCTATTTTCCCAGTGATTTTTATGATGCTTTGAATATCCAATCACTGTCAGCCATTCTATTTATCTACCTGGGAACTGTAACAAATGCTATTACCTTTGGGGGTCTCCTTGGGGATGCCACAGAAAATATGCAGGTAGGAGTTACCTGACAACAGAGATGTAACTATGCTATTTTGTTGCATATCTTTTTAGAAGAACAGAATGGTTGCTTTTAAGCAAGGCACCTGAGATCCTGGCTGGATATGATATGTATTTGATTGCTTTCGGCTTGTGTTCAAGGGCGTGCTGGAGAGCTTCCTGGGCACTGCCATCTCCGGAGCAGTCTTCTGTCTTTTGGCCGGGCAACCTCTCACCATTCTCAGCAGTACGGGTCCTGTGCTGGTCTTCGAGAGACTTCTTTTTAATTTCAGCAGGTTTCACATTTATTCATTACCTATTCATTATCTTTATTCATCTGTTTTTTTGCTTACTTTATTCATTATTCCTTTATCCAGTACCTTTATTCAAACTGGAGTGCAGGCAGCAATGATTTAATTCAATACCAACATTAAGTTTAACATTACATTACATAGATTTTTATAATATTTATATTATTTTAATCAAGTTATGCAATCGGCATTAGATTAGTTCTACTCATAGTTTTAAAAGACAAATGACCTTGAAGGTAACCTCAAAGATGTTTTTGTTCATTGTTCCCCTAATATACCACTGTTAGGCAGTATTGTGTAATGTCTTCAATGTTCAATCAATCTGTCATAGAACAAATTTATGTTTGCAGACATTTTAAAAAGGTTATATGGCGCTTTTTATATCACTACGTTCATGTTTAGTTAACTCTGTAACATTGGCTGCTGTCTGAGCTATTAATATATTCTGTAAAGTGAGCATCTGACTATAAGTACTATTTTTTCTTTTAGTGATGTTTAACTAACTTGCTAATGATCTTCTTGATTTAATGAAACAGTAGGAAAATGTGCATTGCATTGAAAATGTAAAGTTTGAAATGGATAATGCTATAAAAATGTTTTTTTTTTCCAAGGGACAATTCTTTTGACTACTTGGAGTTTCGACTGTGGATTGGTCTGTGGTCAGGATTCTTCTGCTTGGTCTTGGTGGCCACAGACGCCAGCTTCCTGGTTCAGTATTTCACCCGCTTCACAGAGGAAGGCTTCTCTTCCCTCATCAGTTTCATTTTCATCTATGATGCTTTCAAAAAGATGCTGAAGCTGGCTAATTATTACCCAATTAACTCCGAGTATAAGATTAATGATGTGACCCAATATTACTGCATCTGTAAGGCTCCAACAATGGGTAAGATTTCTTTTGAATATTTTTTTTCCTCAATAGTTTTACTATTTTATTTGTCTGAGTAACCTTCGCCAAAATACAGCTTGAAATGTTTCTTCATTTTCAATAGACAGAGGTTTGGGTGTAGGGTGAATTTTAGGAGCATTCAGTTTTAATAAAAAACACTGACACTATCCATAAATAAATAGATAGATAGATAGATAGATAGATAGATAGATAGATAGATAGATAGATAGATAGATAGATAGAT
>JAODKE010000043.1:22917532-22944919 GCA_026779605.1 Mormyrus hasselquistii
AACACAATCGGGGAAATACACGTGGGGAATGAGGGGGCGTGGCACACGGGAGGCTTGGACGGAGCGGATCATGACAGTATGTCTACTACTAATAGAATTAGGTTTGCAATTAAATGCATATTGTTAAACTTAAATCTCTGATATTATTGATTTACAAGGGTAATAATTGTTAAAATTATTCCGGTTAAGCAAATATGTTGCTATGGAGCTAAATATATAGTAGTAATCAATAAAACATGTTGCTATGGAGCTAAATATACATCAATAGTCTAACATTCGGTGTATACTTATGTTTATTAAACCTGCATAAATTAATGCATAAAGTAATCTGTAAAAATTCTGTTTATCCAAATTTATAAAGATGACTAATTTTTAGGCATCACAATACACCTCTCATTAATATTTCAGGTGTATGACAAATCTGTTTATCCAAATTGTGGATGTAAGTAATTGTCGACATTGTCACGTCAATGACTGAACTGGGGAGCTCGAGACAGAGAGGCACTATACTGTATATATCACTGACAAGGAAGCAGACGAGAGGCACCTGGGGTGATCCACATGAGGGCTGTAATGAGAGGTAAGATTAACAGGTGAGGCTCATTTGGGCCACACAACGGAGAGAACAAGGGGAAAGGGATGCAGGGCATGACATATAATGCTGAAAACCCGCATCGGATATGCTTGGCATGAATATGCTAAGCCCATTACCAAAAGCCCTGATACAAGATCCAGCATCACTCTTTACTGATAGCATTTCCTAGAAGAGAGTTTCTGTAACAAATCATGACTGATACTTATTCCTCATCTGTCCTGCAATTTTAAAGGTATTCAGTGGAGGGTGATTTCAGACAATAATCTTAGCAGAACTACTTATGTGCTGTAGTTGCAGATGTGGTGGCAAAACAGAAAATTATAAAGAATGTGAGGATATTCTTGATGGAGGCTCTGTAGAATTGTACTAAGATGGGGTGGGAAAGCTTTCATAACTTTATCAGAATGTATACTTGTGTGATGTGATTTCTACTGAATTTGATTTTTTGATTTTTTTTTTTTTAATTTTAGTGAGCTGGTGATGGTGGTTCCTCTGGTAGCTTAGCCCAGTTTACTTATGGCATTGTTTATTGTCAGGTAGCTAGATGGGATGGGTGTTTCCCGAATCAGTCACCGTTTCTCAGATTCAACTGTGTTAACCTCCAAATGCTTCTTTGAGCACAAAAACAGAAAATGGCATAAAAATAAAATTGATCAAACCTGGCAGATACATATATGTAAGCAATTTCCCCTTGATAAATCTGAACTGTCCTGTAAATGTCCGTACATGTACGGTTAATTGCCACCCACAAATAACCATAAATGGTCAATACAAATGAACTCTATGCTAATATAATTTGCAAATCAAGCCTTTTTGTTTGTCAAGTCTGGTAATAGCTGTAAATAACTGTAAATAAAACACTAAGAATAGCAATTTGGAACAAAGCAAGGTACAGGCACAATAGAGTATTATATTTGGGGGCCTTTATTAGAAACAGGAAAATATATTGATGTATATTTCTTAAATATTTAACTTTCTCACATGCACACACGTGCACGCACACACGCAAACACACACATAGACATACATATAGGATCTAAAATAGGAATAAGAACCATGAAGTCAATAGACGGCTTGGGAGAGCATGGGGGGTCATGAGGTCAATGGAAGGGGGTGTGTGGCGCTCCCGATATCTTTGCAAAAGGATGAAGGTCCAAGTCTTTAGAGTCTTGGTGCTCCCTGTCTTGCTCTATGGCTGTGAGACATGGACTCTATCCAGTGACCTGAGACAAAGACTGAACTCTTTCGGTACTGTGTCTCTTTAGAGAATCGTTGGGTACTGCTACTGTACTACTGATTTGACTTTGTGTCGAATGAGCGGATACTAGAGGAGTCCCGAATGAGGCACATTAGCTGCATTGTGAGGGAGCGTCAGTTACGGCACTGCGACCATGTGGCGCGTTTCCCTGAGGGTGATCCGGCTCACAGGATCCTCATTGCTGAGGACCCAAGTGGCTAGACCAGGCAAAGGGGAAGCCAATGTAACACCTGGCTGCGGCAGATGAATGGCCATTTCCGGGGGGTGGGACTGGACTGTGTCAGTGCTTGAGGGGTTCGCCAGCTGGTGGGTGCGGCAACGTGCTGCATCAGGACATGCTCCCCAAACTGACCTGACCTGACCTGTAACCTAATCAACAGCAAGAACGCCATTATGTTGTATCACATTCTCAAGACTGTAGGCTATTTCTATATTGTCCCTGTCCAATGAAAAACATATCTCCAAATCATTATTTTGGGGTGTTAAAAATCAAATTTTCTCAAAGAGTACTTTACAAAATGAAACCTAAAACAGCAAAAGGAGTCACCCTGAGCAACACAAATAGAAACCTACCTTCAGACAGCCATCATTGAACAGTTTGTTGTGTTGTTTTAAATGGACTCATGTGAATTGTTGTCAGTGAGGGAAAAATGTCAGTGTTAACAAAATACAAACTAATCTCACTCTATATTCACAATTAACTTTGGTATTGGTTAGCCCAGCTTTCTAGCTATTGGCATTAGGTTGTTAAAATGAGCAGTCTAAACTAATCCATAAAATCCATCATCATGAATGTAAATGTGAACTAGTACAAACACAAATAGTAGTGAAAAAAATGAGTTCATAAAGCATAATGAATGATAATGATATCAGTAGACAGGGGAGAATGGGTGTCTTTCATTAAGAGTAAAAAGTTTCAATCGTCAAAAAGTAGATACATGGTTTTCATTGGGTGTCATCATTTCCCAGTTTTTACAATGTAGTTGTCTAGTGTTACTGTCACAATAGGCAACACCGTCCTTATGGCCACAGAAAGAGAAAAGAAGAAGTTTCCATAGGTGTAAGTTGAATTCATTGTACAGAGACACTTCAGCCAGATATTCCTAGAGAACTTCTTATTGGGTCTTCCTGGCCTATTTAACCTCCTCTGCATGCACGGAATGAAACGCACCTGCAGGAGGTTCTTTTCTGTGCCCCTCTACTCACCCGACTGTCTAAAACACACAGCCTCAAATCAGATGACTATTACAAAGTCAGCCATTGACCTTACTTGGACCCATTTAGCGTTCTGGTCCCAGTTATGCTTTCTTGTGTTGGCACACGTGCTTCATTACATGGGGCTTCGAACCAAAAGAGAGGTACCATTTTGAGCATCTTACCAACATCATTAAAAAAGGCTGGGTATTCCAAACTTCAGTTCAGTTTACACATGTAGACAACACTCTGTACCTGGCCCCTACCCTATGAGTGCTGAGCTCACAAGAATCCATGTAGCTATTTTGGAGGGAATATTGCCAGGTTACTTGAGTGGCCAAGCCAACAACCACTTGCTGGTGAACAGAACTCACCGGGTTAACCAGAGTCGTGGGTCCCAGTAATGCTGTTCTGTCTAGGGTACCCTGGTTTTTCTCAGTACCTGGCTTCTAATGACAGCTCTAGAGGACATAGATCTGTGTATCAATAAAGCACACAAACCCATCCACTACATCCAGAGTAATATTGAGAATTGAAAAAGCATTTTTTCAAAGAACTTTTATATGAATGAAATAGTAAAGTCATATTAAAATGATTCAGTGTCTCACCAATATTTTTTGAGAACTAATAAAAATAATAGCTCTAAAATGATTATATGTTATTTGCCTGTGCTTGTTTATCTTGTGAATATCTAATGTAATTTCTCTAATGATATTTCTGCTACAGTGTGACTGTCCCTACAATGAAAGTGTCCCCAGTATAAAAATACCCATGGATACCATGGAAAAGGAGCTTTTTTTAAGTGATACAAAATCTGACAGTAAGTAATTATTCCTGATTAGAATCATGTGTTACTCTGCCTTTTATCTGATAGCAAAAATATAAAAATAGTAATGAAATTGCCAAAAGTCATCCAGTCAGATCAATATAGAATGATAAATGATTGCCAAAATGCAGCTCTTAAAAAGGATTGTGTAAACAACTGTAATATAACATTAATTTATTTTCATTCCTTTAATTAAGAATATGACTATATGCAGATTATGTTAAATCATACATATGATGCAAAGCAAATGTCTCTTTTTTTCAACAGGAGAGAAGCCTCCAAATTTGCTTGAAAGAGATTCATCATGCTGAACAGCTGCCAATGTATGGCCTTACTGTAGTGAAATCATATATTGGTTTAAGCAACTCTATAGTATATAGCAATAAGACTACCAGTAAGGCTTTTTAAATTGACTGATAGCACACAAGTGAAGTCATAATACAATCTGCAGGATATGTAGGAAGCAAATTGTAAGCAAACTTTAAATAATGTCAGGAAATTATAAAGTGTTGACACTTTTCTTAAGTATAATGCAGCATATGTTTTAAGATGACCTCTATCATTGCAGATGCAAAGTGACCAGTATTGGAGGAGGAGGACAATTTTCCTTGATCATGATGAACGCAGAGTAATATAAGAACAAGAATGGAAATGTCTTGAGATTATTAGAGCAGCATTTAACCATGCTGAATTGCAGCCTTTATTACATTTTTGTTTAGAACCAAAAGCAGTTATTAGGAAATAAACATCCTGTTTATGTTACTCTGTAGTCTGTTGTTAAACTTTAGTTTCTAATGATTGTTTAAGTTTCGTTTAAAGTCATATTTCAAAGATTCTGGATTGTAAATATTTTATGACAATGGATTCTTCTTGAGAAATCAGCCTCGAAGCCTTTCAAATCTCCATTAACTATAACAATATAAAAATAATATTCAGTTCTTCAATTGTTGCCAAATTTAACTTATGTAATTTTTTTATTACAGATAATTGTGTTCATACATTTTTTTCCCCCCAGATATGGCATATTTGCTGTGCTAGAAATAAAATTCTATTTCTCCAAGTGGCTGAAACACAAAATATGTTTTTCCATTTGGGACTGGCATTCCCTCCAAGGGGAATCCCCTGCTTTGTGCCTCCAGGGCCCCTCTATGAGCCTGACAAGGAAAAGCAGTTGAAAGATGGATGCATGTTTTAACTTTTATACTCATTAACTTTTTTTCAGTGTACATGGTGATTGATATTTTTAACATTATTCTCACACGTTTCAGATTATTGTTTTGTTTGACTTATTATATAGCAATATACATTTCAATGTCTAAAATGTAACACTGATATATTAAAAAGTACTAAAAAAAAGCTTCTAATGCAACTGAATTTGAAAAGGTATCTGTAAATGTAATAATTCTCTCCATAGTAGTCTAGAGCTGGTTGAGCTGCTTGAGATAAAAATGCTTAAGGATTAGCAGATATGCACCCCGGTAAACTGGTCATGTAAGTTAAACAAACTTCATGCAAATTAGAATAAAGTTCCTGCTTGACTCTGTGTGATGTGATAAAGTCTATGTTAGGCTGCAGGAAATTCTCCGACAGCTCTATGGCTGTCTTCCAGAAAATTTGTGTAAACAACTGTGATATAACATTAATTTATTTTTCATTCTTTTAATCAAGAATATGAATATATGCAGATTATGTTAAGAGATTCAGACTTATTTTCAATCTTCTTTCTTCTTTCAATCCTTACATCTAGGCTAAAAATGCACTTGTTTAATTTAGCTTACAGGCTTTTGGTAGTTACCCCCAGGGGCGCTGCTAGCAATTTTGGGCCCTATGACAAAATATGAGGTTGGGCCCCCCTACCAGTGTTATTATTAATAAAGCAAATCTCTGGGGGCCCCTAAAGGGTGTGGGCCCCGAGAATCGTCATCGTTTACCCCCCCTTTACAGCGCCCCTGGTTACCCCACATAGGGTTACAGTCTGAGGCGTAGAGCTGGGTGGGGATCAGTATCACTGACTTTGGACAAACTGTACCGTCGGCCGTGTTGTTCTTGCTCTGCATGTGGTTTTGTGTTGTTTGGTTGCCGCCTCATGATTCCTCATTGATTCGTCATGTTTGTGATCCCACCTGCCTCTCCCTGCTGCTTTACTCATGCTCGTATGTTGCATTGTCATTTTTCTGTTCCATATTTGTTGATGCACTTTTCTTATTCCCTCTTACATGCGGAGGGAACAACCCAGAGGTCTGCATGCAAGGGAGTAGGTTCATGGGACCTCCCCCATGAGTTTGGTTCCAAGATTTGTTCTTCTCTGTAAAGGAGTCTTTCCAAGTCGGGGATCAAGTACTTTGTGACCTTGCAAATAGCACTAAATATAGAATTGCATTGAACTGAAAGGCAAACTCAGCTATGTGACAAAGGATAAATGAATTAAAATGCATGATCTTGAAAATCCTTAAGAGGCAAAGAAAGAACATTGCAAGTAAGGTTCAGTATATTCAGTATGTTTATTTCAGTCTGCTCCCATTACAACAAATGGCTTCAGTAGTTTACACAGAAAAAATGCAAGATTAGAATTACAAAAATTCACAAATGCATGTTTAATACTGTGTGGATAGACCATATATATTCCATATATCTGAACTTTCTGAACTGTCTGAATTAAAAATAAAACTAACCAAGCTAATCTATTAAATGTAAACATATTATTAAAAGCAATTGTTTATCGTTATTCAGCAGCTAAACACCTATAAAATTATTATAATACAATTTCTCTTTCACTTTAAACACTTGAAAATGATAAAATGTCACATATCTTTTGCTTTGTAAAGCCTCCATTTTAAATAGCTGGAATGCATATACATAAATCAAGTTACTATTGAAAATTTCTACTTCACCTGTTTGTGCAGAAATAGCTTAAAATGCAACATTAATAATAAAACAAGTACTTATCCATTCTGATATATGCTACTGAAAAAATGACACAAATTTTAACTCATTCAGTGTTATTCTGACATGAGAACAATGTTTTAAAAATCATGGGGCTTGGCAAGTGTCAACAAGAAAATGAAAACAATTTCTATTTAATGCATTTAAGGCATGCATTGACAGATCAGTATGAAAATTAAATAGAAATTTTCAATAAATAAATCCTTTGTTCTGCACAACACAAAACATAACAATATAATATCCTTAAAGTCATGTACATACTGTATATCTCATTGCAGTCAAATGCGATGTGGTTGTGATAAGTTCTTCCAAAGAACCTTATTCAATATGCTCTACATACAGTATATGGCAGCTTGGCTATACATATTCCTCATGCACACACACAAGTTGGTATACCTATCTAAATGGGGACCATCCATTAATTTCTATGGGAAAAACCCTAATCCCAATCCAGACACCTTTAACCATCCCTAACCTTAACCATAAGTAACCAGCAAGACACCTAACTTAGCCTAACAACATGTGTGTGGTATGCAGGAGGAAACCGGAGTTACATGTGGTGCATGTGCAAGCCTCAGAGGAGGTACTGAAACCTGAACCAAGGAGGTCGAATGCCAGCTAATCCACTGTGCCACCCGCTTTGTTAGTTTAGCTCTTGTCTGTATTGCAAGTGAACATGGTATCCATACATAAAAGGTTCTGCTGCTGGAAAATAAAACTTATTTTTAAGCCATACCCAGAACATTTTCCAACTTTCCAATGTATAACCTTACGATATATATATATATATATTTTAACATGATTTTTTAAAAGAACTGATCTTAGAACCAGACTCTGAAGTGTCTGTGTGAAAATTCTTGTTAACATTGACATTAAGTGTTCTTATGCTCAAAGATGACATTTTGCAAATATATTGTGTACATGACAAATTATACATATATTGCAGGAAAACTGGCGAGAAGTATCTCAAAATATTACTCTTAGTCTTGCCACTGTAGACTGTAACAAAGTTCTTTAAAGTGACTGTAATTATATTGAGGTCTTTGGTATTTTTTCCTCCAGGTAGAATAGAATGTTCATTATTAAAGTGAACCAGCACTTTCTATTTTCTGTTCTCTTTCTATTTAAATTTTAAAATATAAATTATCCAGGCTGTTGTGAGATATATTCTTTCAGGTTTGGCAGCATTTAAAACTCATCGCTCCTCCTCAGCACGTTCTTGAAATGCATCTTTCCTCCACAGCAAATCATTAGTAGTGAATTCTGTGCTGTCTTGAACATGAAACAGGTAAATTCCTTCTTCCACAGTTAGTAGGAGGCATGAACCACCTTTGAGTCAAACTATTTACACTGAAGATTTTTCTCAGGACAGAAACTGCAGGAGAAATAAAATGAAGTAGTGAGCCATCGGTAGTGTTATTGGGCTCTGAAAAAAGGTTATGAGATTTTCAAGATTTTAGAAATGTAGTCTGTATGAAACCTGACCTCTTCCTCATCCTCAACAGCTTCAGAGAAGAAGGGAGTAGGACTGCTGCCATTCTTGCTGCAAGACTCACAGCACAGTTTGTTGTAGCCTGGGATTGAACAATATCGGGCTAGAACTTCCATTTGGCAGAAAATGGACTTATCCCCAGTGCACTGTTCATCTGGGAGAGAAGGCAAACATGCAAAATCATTACAAGTAAATGAAAACTAAGTTGCACATGTTGCACACAAGTGCAATGTTTGCAGTTTGACATGTGCAATGAAAGTTACAATGGAATACCATTTGGCTCAATCCCTAATTGTTGAAGTTGGTTCAAAAATTACACAGATTTCAAATAACTTTATATGAAAAGGTTTCAGTAGAAAGGCAGCATTTGTGAGGACTGGCACTGATGTTGGACGTGATTTCCCACAGAACACGTTTCCACTGCTCCAGAGTCCAGTGTCAGCGTGTTTACACCACTCCATCCAGTGCTTGACATTGCACTTGGTGACATGAGGCTTGCATGCAGTTGCTTGGCTGTGGAAGCTCATTCTATGAAGCTCCCGGCAAACAGTTTTTGTGCTGGAGTTAATTCCAGGGGAAGTCTGGAACTCTGCAGTTACTGAGACAACAGATTGTTGGTGCATCATACGAATCAGCAGTCGGCAACCCCACTCTGCTACTTTATATGGTTTGTCACTTTGTGTCTGAATTTCATTTGTTCCTAAATGCTTCCACTTTACAATAATCCCATTTATAGGGAATATCTAGCACGGGAAAAATGTCACAAATAAACTGATTATAAGGTAAACAAAAAGAGGTTGCAGTTTCAACATGGTTTTATTGAAAGTCTGCACACCGCACAGTCTTATTGCAAAGGTGTCATCCTACGATAGTACCATGCTTGAATTCACTAAGCTCTTCAGAATGACTCATTCTTTTGTAAACCTGACTGCATGGCTAAGTGTTTGATCTTATACACCTGTGGCAATGAGTCCGAGTCAAACATCTGAATTTAATGATTAAGAGGTGTGTCCTAATACTTTTGTCCATATAGTGTATATAACAACATAAACAAAAATATATTACAAAATTGCATAACTTTTAGTTCATTTATGACTGGGTTAAAGGAGGGAAGCTACAATGAATTGCATTGTACTTATCTGATGAAAAATACAATGGACCATGTTACCCTGCCCAGATTAGGGAGACCAAGACCTTGGCCTGGATCCAGACCAGGGCCCACCACCTATGAAGAAATCGTGGGGATCGCATACAATGTTGATCAGGTGGCGGTCGAAAGCAGGGGCCTTGACAGATCGATTGTTGGCTACCAAAACTGTCTCTTGGCACGTGGAATGTAACCTTTCTGGTGGGAATAGAGCCTGAGCTGGTGCGGGAGGTAGAGAGATACCAACTAGATATTGTTGGGTTCACCTCAACACATAGCTCGGGCTCTGGAACCAAACTCCTTGGACAGGGGCTGTACTCTATTACACTCTGGAGTTCTTGGGGAGAGGTGCTGGGCAGGGATGGGTCTACTTATAGCCCCCTGGTTCGGTGTCACTATGAATGAGGGTCACCTTCCTCAAACTTCAAGTTGGGGGATGGGTTCTGACTGTTGTCTGTGTGTAGGCACCAAACACCAGTTCAGAGTATAAGGCCTTTTTAGAGACCTTGGAAGAGGTGCTCAAAGAAAGTTGCCCTTTTGGGTTGTCCATTATTCTGTTGGTGGACAATAATGCTCACATGGGTAATGACAGTAGGAATGTGATTAGGAGGAATGGCCTGCCTGATCGGAATATGAGCAGAGATCAGTTATTAAACTTCTGCGCTAACCACAGTTTGTGCATAACAAACATCATATTGGAACATAAAGGTGTTCATAAGTGCACCTGGCACCAAAACAAACCAGTTTGATGATCGATTTTGTAATCATATTATTGGATCTGCATCTGCATGTATTGAACACTCGGGTGAAGACACTGTCAACTGACCACTTCCTGGTGGTGAGTTGGATCTGATGGTGGGGGAATATGCTGGATAGACCAGGTAGACCCAAACTCATAGTGTGGGTACGCTGGGAGCATCTAGCAAAGGTCCCCTGTCCGGGAGATCTTTAACTCACACCTCTGGCAGAAGTTCTCCTGCATCCAGAGGGAGTCTGAATGGGTCATATTCCAGGTCTCTATTGCTGAGCCAGCTGTGTGGAGCTGTGGCCATAAGGTTGTTGGTGCCTGTTGTGATGGCAATACCCAAACCTGGTGGTGGACACCAGTGGTAAAGGAAGCTGTGAGGCTGAAGAAGGAGCCCTTCTGAGGAAATGGAACTGGAGTTCGGACTCCAACTATGGGGAACAGAATTGATATTGAATGTGAATTTCAGGGATATTTAAATTCCAACTCTAGTTCCATTTTCTGATTTGGATTGGAATTGATGAGTGTATTCCGGAATGGCCCCAACCCTGCTATCTAGGATGCTTTTCGGGCAACTCCCTGGGGAGGTGTTTTGGGCATGTCCAACTGGGGAAAGGCCCTGGGGCAGACCCAGGACATAATGGAGGGATGATATATATTTCGGCTGGCCTGGGAGATACTTGATATTTCCTCAGTGGAGCTAGAGGAGGTGGCTGGTGAGAGGGAGGTGTGGACATCCGTGCTTAGATTGCTGTGCCCACACTCCAACCCAGGACAGGCAGCAGATAATGGATGGATGGATGGATGGATGGATGGATGGATTGATGGATGGAACTTATTTTAAATTCCTACTGTTATCAGCATTATATTTATACGATTGGATAGCCCATTACAACACATATGTCATAGCATAATGACATAAAGGCTTAACAGTCAAATAATTATGCATGCACTTGCTCTCCAGTGTTGACTTACCATGGCACAAGCTGCGCTTACATGGCCTGATGGCTTCTGGTTTGTCCGCATTGCATTGACCGCCAGTGGGGCAAGTCACCAGGCGATGCTCCACACCCTCTCCACAAGTCACTGAACACTGACATTATATTAAATAATAAATAAACTACTTTCAATCATCAGGTATATTCTAAATTATTCACATACCAATAGAGCATTTCAGTCTTACAGGACATAATGTGACATAGCTAGTTTATTGTTTAATAACAGAAGCATAGTGTGCTGAACTAAAAATAAGTTCATTGTTCCATCAGCTACAATTCCCTGACATTATAGAGAATACAGTTCATACAATTTAATTGATTTAAAAAAGGCTTGTTCTGGGTTTATTGTCTTATTAATCAAAATGAAGGTTGGTGATCTGTGTGAATGCAAGCTTTTGTTAAAATGCTTTGACTCCCCTTTTGTTGTGGGTTCGAGGCTAGCTAGTGGCCAGCCTCAACTAGTTGTAATTTATTTTGTGGTTTTTCTTGGTGTATCATGTGTTTGTGTATTTCAGTGACAGTCCGTTGTTTTTGCTCCCTGTTCCCTGTTTGTACTATGTTCAGTTTTCCTTGTTTTAGTTTTCTAAAGGGTCTTTGGCTCTTTTCTGTATCTGATTACCCCCAACTGTTTCTTGTTGCCCTGAGTCCGATTAGGTTGGTTAATTGGTTATGGTTATCACATGTCCTTTGTCTAGTTCTATTGGTGTATTTAAGTGCCTACTTTTGTTCCTTTCCTCAGTTGGTCATTGTGGCTGTTGCCCTGTGTTAGCTGTGCCATTGTTAAGTGTGGTATCCCATGTTAGTTATAGTTTCTTGTGTTTTCCGCTGTTTCTAGTGGTGTTAATCTGATGCATTTAAGTCCAGGTCTGTGTGTCTTTAGTTAGGCAGGTCATTAACGCCTTAACATCACCAGTGTTCCCTGTGTTCCTGAGCACGTTTACCCTAATCACCCCCGTGTTCACTTGACTCCTGTGCCTGCTTCCCCGCTCCATGCCAGCATACAGTAGTCATGACAATCCCTTTGCTTTCTGATTCACCTTTGTGTTCCGTCATGTTAATAAAACCCTGCTTTGACGGAGCCCCTACAAGCAAACTTTCTCCTATTATACCTTTGACCAGGTCCCAGTTCTCCACTGAGCAGGACAGAGCTGCCTGTTGCAGGGCCTCCGGCTCTCTGGTTTCTTCCCACTGCAGTGCTTGCTGTGGACTGATCTATTAGCACCTTCATGAAGGAGCTGCATGCACTGCACTGTGCGGATCTGATAGCCAAAGTTGCCACATGTCTTGGTGCAGTGCTCCCATTCTTCTGCTATCCACCTGGATGAGTACACAAAAGGAGGCTGAGACGGTCTGGCTTGTGAAAAGGCAGTAAGGCTGATGTACACTTACATAATGCAACCTTATCCAGAAAGGTCCATTAGGCATGTGGTTTTTGCTGCAACTCCCTAATTAGATTATTAATTAAAGGACTGATTGGCTGAAGAGTCTTCACACCTGGGTTTGAACAGCTGACCTGAAGGTTATTCCAAAAACCTGCATACACACCGGCCCTTTGGATAAGACTGCCCACCCTAGCCTTAAATGGAATGTGACCCAACTGCTAGACACAAACATGCACACGCAATCACAGTACAGTACAGTTTCTTCAGCTTACACTTGTAACTGTACATATACTGCAAGCTCAACCTATCTGCACTTATGCTAAGTCAACTCCTTGACAGCATGCATGTTTGTAATAAGCTATTTACCACATTCACGCATCACTTTGGACAAAGGCATTGCTAAATAAAGTAAATGTAAATTTACCTAAATGCAAATCTTTAGACTGTGGAAGGTAGGTGAAAAACTGAATCTGAGAAATGTGACTATTAATTTTCCTTAAGATAAACACCAAAACAAATAGTAACAGTATTTATTAGACCACGCAGTCTGTTCCAGAACAGTTCTAACACACGTATTAGATTCTGTAGGATATTTACTCACTGTGGTGTTGTGCATTCTTCCATGTTACATATGCGACGGACTGGTTTTGGCTTCTTGCTGGCATCACAATAGCTTTGATGGGCCATCTTGCTGTCACCTTTTTTTCTACATCCATACTTAGTATATTGAAACCCTGAAATCAAACAAATTAATCTGATTGTATTTGATTAAGCATAAGTGTAACATGGAGAATGTTTTTGCACGATACCTCCAGCACAAGGTCTGGAACACTGCGACCAATTCTTCAATGCCCATTCATAGATATCCTCCTGAATTACATTGTTGTGGTGGACTGGAATGGAGTCTTCATGTATGATGTATTTATACATCAGAGTAGATGTTGTCTTATTATCCTGAGGGATAATCTTAAAATAGACAAACATACATTCATTTTTGTTTCAATGGATGATTTATAATTATGAATAAGAGGCAAAGTATGCAGAGAATTTCTGTCATTTTGCAACATCTGCTGGCAAAGCAGGGAAGTGACATGAAGGGCAGGGACAAATGGGCACTGACTCTGACATTCATAGAGCATTCATAATGCATGATGAACATGGCTATAATGTGTTATGCATTTTTATAAAAAGTTATAGCCGTATTTATAATACTTCATGAATGCATTACAAGGCATTATGAGGGCATCGATGATGACTGCTTTAGGTGTTACCAATGTATCAATTCATTCAAATTAACAGACATGATAATAATAATGATAATAATGCGCTATTTGATACATTACAACAATATTTTATCTTCATATCAAAATACTTCCGAATCCTTACCAGAACAACCACTTCATCATTTAAAGGCCCATCTGTGTATAAGGTCTCAACATTATTCTCAATGATGTAATTCCATTGCACTCCCAAATCAATGAAAGCCTTTGATTTTGCCTCGACTCCTTTTCCATTAAGTATATATTGTCCTGTTGCTTGGTTCTTGATTGCTGAAATAAACATGTTGTAAGGAATAACATTCTGATACTTGAAATAGTTAAAAAAAATCAAAATGTCTATTTGTGATGCTATGAAAACAATTCCAGAAGTTCCAATAATAATGTATCCTGAATTTGCAAACAAAAAATAGCAGGGACCCTCTCATAATACATTGATTATAGACATTTTTGCTACCTTTAGCAACAAGTAATACATAGGTGTAGCATCAAAACAGAGAACAGATATAATTTGAAACATTCATCCATTTTGTTAAATTAAATATCTGAATAATCATTTCTTTTGTATTTTCACAAGAAATGAGTTACCTTTCCATAATGATAACTCGCTCCACCACAATTAAATAAATATTCAAGTCATGATTTTGAACTAGTACAGTGAAAACCGCTTATAGTGATCACGGTTATATTGATCAACTGACAGAATCACACAGAAATACTGTTCAAATAATTTGCTTGTAGGAATGAAGTAGTACGCTTATAGTGTTCATTTTGGGTCTTTTTAAACATGACAACATATGGAAAAAATTAAAATTGAGGTATTTTTTATTATTTTTTTTACATTACTTCGATAGCCTTACTTTGCATTGTGGTAACCTGTCTACTTCTGGTCCAAAAATGAGTCACCAAGATGCAGCAGCAAAACTACAATAAGTGCTTTGAGACAAAGTAACGCTGTGAAAATGTGCTGTATAAATAATATTATTTAATTAAACATAATATTTATGTACAGTATTATACTGTATTACACTGTATTTGAATTATACACAGTTCTGTAATTTAATTTGTACAGTACTGTAATTTGAAACAGATGTACTGCGTTCTGAAATCGTCAGTGAAATTAAGTAAATAGTGACATGGTCTGATTTATTACCTTATATTTATGTAATAAATATACAAATGTAAATTAGCACAGCAGCTTAACCTGGTGAACCACACACCACCCCCACTATACAGATGCTACCAAAATATTGATATTTAATAGAGAGATATTAGGCTGTCATATATACACAGATATATACAGTATCCATCTGGGTGAAAGTTCTACTTCACAAAAATTAATTAATGTTAGAATAAAATACTGTAACACTGGCAGGTAGTTAGAATTAGTAATGTTTAAAATGAATGAGGTAGCTTCAATAAAATTTCAAAAACTGAAGTTATAGTGTGTTTAATTCAAAGTAACGTCTTTAATTCAAATTGCATCCTCCATACATTTGCCAAATTTTCCTTTAAAGTATATAAGTATGTAACTGAAACACTTACCGAGAATTTGAGGTAAACCCTCTTGTTCTTGAACCATCACATGTCTTGCACCAGGTGGGATGAGAAACATCTTAAAGTGGCCTTTGTATATATTTGCAAAAACAACATAAGCAGAGATTCAAAAGTACAATAGAGTAGATTAGTGACGCCAAAAGGTTTCGCTATAGAGGTGCACATCTCCTGGGTTAGAAGACACTTAATTTTCTTTAACAATTAACAGACACGGTAACAGCGTGAAACGCACTACAAATCGACCTTTCATTGTGCGTGGTCATGACAACCTGCAAATGAAAATCACTGTAAAAGAAAAAAAAACTGAGAAAGGTTTCATATTCATTCATAAGCCAAGGTATTTTGTTATATCTGACCCTTGAATTAACATATTGAATTTAGTAAGACAAAGTATTACTGAATATCAGTCTAGTCTGTTGTAGGATCATATCATGAAGTAAAATATCACAAACATTATAAAAAAGAATGAATAAGTGAACCTTTGTCAGTTTTCATTGAAGTTAAACAAGAAAACTGCTATTTGGCTGCTGACTTCTGGATGTCCACACTCCAAAAAATGTTTTATAATCTTCTGTTTCATTCAGAGACACATTACTGGCTTCTTTAGCCAGAAGGAATGCTCCTCTTATTCCCCTCTAGACAAATATTTTGTTACTGTTTCAAAAGATCCCATCTTCTCCACTAATGTTCCAAATTGCTTAATTAATCACTATGTGGAAATGTGATCACATGTAATGGTCTAGACCAGAGAAACTTAAGTTCTGTTCTGAGGGGCTTCGCGACAGATTTCCTGTCATAAAAACATCGTCATCTGTGCAGTTCTTGTGTTAATTAATGATAACTGCTGCTGACAGGCACACTGAAAAATATTCCTTCCCTATGTAGCCTTCACCGAATGCTTTTAAAATGCGTGCCTAGTATGTGGCATGTGGGAGATGTAGGCCTACAGTAAGAACTGTAATGTTGGCCTTTACTGTTACCAAATAATAAATGAATGCAGTGACGTCATCAGGGTGCTGTATAGCACAACTTGGACTGGGGTACTGCAGAGTCAAGCTTGGGAATCCTCTACTTATACAAATATGTATGAGAGATGCGTGAGGTTAACAGTACTATATCTTTCTATCTATGCATTACTGCAACATACTGACTACAATAGATTGAGAAAGGTGACAGAAAAATCTAAATAGGACATTGACCTGTCTGATTGTATAAGACAAACAAATATTGGCAACATGATAAAGTCATGGCATTAAAATATACTTTCTATAATGTTAGTCATTTTGTTGCACCTTCGTTCTTCAGGTAAATGGCCTGAAAAATACCAGTGAAAGGTTTAGTAGCTCTCTGAAAAAGTATTAGGCTATGTCTACATTTCAAATTCTCTAAAGGTAATTGTTGCCTGTCTAGCTTTTCAATTCATTATGTCACCCAATGCCATGCCAATGTCATCCAGCTCACTCTGTTTTCCAGAGCATGCTCTCTGGCAGATCTATGATTCCCAAAACTTTTTTCCCCTACTGTGGTCACAGCTTTTAACACTTAATACAAAATGGTTTCCCACCATAAACATTACTACACCGTAAATGTAGTGCACTTTTAGCTGCACTTTTCAATTTGAACTGTAGCTGTATTTACTGCATCCATACTTTCAGTTGTGTCTTTGCAAGCTGTGGATGTTATTATTTAGTTTTTTTTCTGTTTTTCTCTTTGTTTGGTTGTTTTTGTTGTTTTTATCTCTGTTCAATTTCTGTGAACCCAGATAAAGGAAACTGTACCCTTTATACCTGCCATGCAATACCACTCCTGCTTTGTCCATTCCAAAATAAGATGCATTTTTAAGCACCACAATGAAATACTAAATTAAACCAGAAAACTTTGCACTTCCTCTCATATCATAACACTGTCAGTTTAGTCTTTAGATAAAGCCTTTATGCTAATTATTACTTTACTCCACAGCTACAATTTCGTGCTGCCTTAAGTGCTGTTTTTTTTTTAAAACCTGAGAATCCACATAATTCCGTGATTCCACATAAGGCATTGTGAATGAATACCTGACATGCTATTGGGTGATATGAAAGAATTATTTTAGTGTTATTAATTATGCACCTATGAATGGGAATTTTACTTCATTTCTCTAACATACAAAAGCAAGTCAATGAAAGAAAAGACTAAAATGGGAAGGCAAAGGCATTAAGTAACACTGGATACTTGCTGGTTTTGCTTTCCAACAAATGGATTTCTTTTTGGCATCTCTTGCTTAATTTTTTTCCTGTTAAAAAAGGTACGTGATTCAGATTAAAACAGATAGGAGTAACAATGTCTCCATTCATTCATTCTACCATGCACACACTATTGCTGTTGGACAATCTCATTTGCATTCTAGCTAAGTAATAGTGTTAAATCACAGGCAAAAGGAAATCATCCCATACATTAGGTTTTCTGTGTCATATTGCTATCAATATATAACACATAAATCCCCATAAATCATAAATTCCCTTTCATTGCTTGTGTTGTTGAAAATGGCACTTGCCGTCTTTGCCAGTGTGTTGTAGTTGACCCATGGCTAACTTTGGTCTATATATGTTTTAGAAACATGCATTTTATTCAAAATGCAAGACTTTTTGTATGTGCAACTTAGTCAAAAAAAAAAAAAAAGGAATTCTTACAATTATTAATCATCTTGTTCCGTCATGTCTGTCAACGTTCAACATAAAACCATCCAACAAGATATCAGTTACTTTTACTGCAGATATGTAAAAGTTTTAAGTCTTCAGTGTTTAAAGCTAATTATTTAGTATATATCTACGATACAAAATACAATAAAGAAACAAGCATTTCTTCTGTTGTCCAGATTCTGTTCTCCAGTTACTGATCTTGTTGGATGACTAGATGAACACCACTTCAGTTCCCAAACCTCTGTTCAGGGGCACGAGTCATTCAATGCATTCAGTAGATTTCACCACCTGCTTACTTAAATGAGTAATTTTATGAGAACACTCACTAGCCAAACACGGTATGCTAGTGGTCAAGTCAACAAATATACTTGATGCTTACTGCAAATACTTTAGGAGACACTTTGGCAGACATCATAGCTTTACAATACATGAACATGAAGATCATTTAAACATAATTCTCTTTGGCTCCTAAAAATTTTGCACAGCACTGTACAGGTATATATAAAAAAGACCTGCAAGAGGTACAGTGGTGATAAAGGTTGCCTCCTTGTTCCAGGTGGGACATTCTGCAGCACAATTGACCAAGACTTCCAGATTTGATTTAAGTTCTACAGATTGGTAATAATGTTTACACTGATCTGGATAACATGAGCTTATAAATTAATAGGTCCAAGGGTTATACAACTAATCAATCAAAAGGAAAAAAAAAATTCAACAAAAAAGAAGATGCCTAAAAGATTATAATGGGATTTTACGTTAAATATTCTATTTTAGAAGTACATTCACTGAAAGGTATTATCATTTGTAGCCATATTGCTTTAACAACAGTAAGAAGCATGTATATTGTGACAGTAAAAAAACATTATTTTCGAGGTATATTCATGAAATTTGTATTTCAGCTCAAAAGATGAAAATATGGCTAAAATACAGTGTCACGCCCGGTCGTCCGATCCTCCCGTGTGCCACGCCCCCGCATCTACCCTGCATGGAATCCCTGTGTTACCAGCTGTTTCGAGTCGTGTTGAATTCCTATTGTGTATTTAAGTCCGTGTTAGACTATGTTTCCCAATCCGGTCATTGACGTCAGTTCTATGTGCCACTCCGTGTTCCTGCTTGTTTTCTCCCTTAATAAATACTACGACTCCCTGGACTCCTGCTCCTCTTTCTCTGCTCTGTACCCCCACATATATGACATACAGAGTATTTGCTTGTTTTCTTGGTAAAGTTCTAACACATCCTAAACCATCCCAGGTCATTGTTGTTTATTCACCCTGTGTATTTTGGGGACGGTGCTGTGTGCTGCGATAAAAGGTCTTAAAACCAACCTACCTGATTTCTTGGGAGTGCGAGTGAATGTTCCCTTGATGGTCCTACAGTGAGAGTTGTCTCCGCCACACACCCCACAATTATCCTCAACTTTGTTTGAGCCAATTTCTTTGTCACAGCCCACTTTCTGTGAAAGGAAATTGGCAACAGAGTAAAGTACAGTTTCCAAACTGTGTGCCGCTGATGGATATGAGCTGATTAGCTGTAATTTGGCTTGTACCATACTGCCTGCCAAATAAAACCACGATGCTTGTTAGAAGCACATCTACTGCGATATGATGCAATCCATCAGGCATGGAGAGTTTGAATTTTACTTGGCTGTGTTTTGGATGCTCAAAGAATATGTACGATCTAGCTTGGTAATTTAATGATCTGATGTTTGTAGCTAACTATGATTAAGGAAAAACTATTTACTGATTTTGCATGCTGTCATCAACTGTGCATAAAATGATTCAAAGACATCATTAGCTAAAAAATAGCTTAAAAATTATAAGGTTGTGTAATGTTATGTATTTTCTACTAGTGTCAGATGTGTTTCACCTCAAACTAATTAGTTTTTGTTAGAAATGGCGCTTGTAAATCAATCAGTAATCGATATATAATTTTAACTGCCTGAAACCCATACAAAAATTCTATATAGGCAAATCATGCATACGTATTACAGATATTATATGTGTGATAAAACTAGGTCCTAGTAAGGGCATAAGAATAGATGATGACTAAAATAAAGGTGCGTTGCTTGGGAAATAACAGTGGAATAGCAATACACTCAGCCACTATCCTCTGCATTTCAGAGTACTGCCAGCACAGTTTGCTGTGAATGGATGAAAGACCTACTCTGTGCTTTCTTCGGTCCTGTAAAAATGTGGGTAAATAAAAAAAATAAAAACCAAAATTCAAAAAATAAAAACAATAATAGAGTATCAAAAAGTGTATTTTGGTAAAGCATTTAGCAGGTGTAGCAAATTAGAAAATGACATCTCTTTCCTTACCACGCATTCTCCCCGCACACAGATGCTGTGATGGTCTCTGTAGGAGCATCTTGTCCCATCGTGCACTAATTGCTTCATGTGAGCCACATCACTTGTTTCTCTTGACTGACAGTATAAGTGACATCTTTTATTTGCTAAAATAATTAACATCAGAAATGAAAACAATAATAGTAATAATGTCAAATAATGACAATACTGCTTGTGGTTGATATAGCGGTATTTAAAATATAGAAAAACATGTACAAAGTTTACAGCAGGCAACTAAATGTAAGGAGGTGACTAAAATCATATTAAATATTGTTTGTGTGTTTGGCTAAAACAAGGTAAGCTAAAAAAGAAAATCCAGTTTAATAAATGGCTCTTAAAAGCCCTACAGCCACATCTTTACAGGAAAACATATCATTACTGACAATGTGACTGGTCACACATTGCACAAACTCACCGTCTGGGTGCTCATAAGGTAGCCAGTGGTGCTTGCTGTTTTGAAACTTGAAGTACGAGTTACGTTGCTGGCACTGCTGTGCCCGAAAGTCTTCAGATTTCTTGGGGCAGTCATCCACGTTGCAAAGCTGATATTCAAAGTTTACACCTGAACAATCCTGGCCTCCATTAGAGGGGCTGTCGGACACATATAAAATTTTAAATTTATATTTATATTTTATCCGTACACTCATCTTCCAACTGCTTATCCAGTATGAGGTAGGTTTACCAACTTATAAATTGTCAAGGAAATAGAGTACATTTTCACAAGTTCAAAGTTTTTGAAAGAATTTTCAACTTTCAGATGGTATCCACCGAGGTCCCTTCATAGCAGCCTTTTTCACAACAAAGAATTAGCAGAAAATATATTTAAAAAAAAAAAAAAAATTATCAAATAGGTTTTAGAAATCTGAAAGAGGCAAAGAATTTCCTATAGGAACTGCTTACAGGAATTTAAAGAAGAATATGAAGTTAGTTCAATACTCGACATATACAGTATGCACCATATACAGAGATTATAAAAATGAGTGCTAACTTTGCAAGTAAAACAAATTCATAGAAGAATAAATATCACTGCTGAAATAATGGGCAGGTTATTTTGCAGATTATCTATCCCTCTTGAACCAACCTTAAAGTTATTCACATTTTTACAGTATGTTACAATTCACAAGTTTTATTTAAACCAGTCTTACACAGGGTTGTTGCATTGCCGGGTTCTGAACCGAACCCCAGTCCCACAGCTTCGAGTACAAGAGCCAAACTTGGTCCAGGAGCTCCAGGCACCATCTTGACTTGCATGGTCGGAGGTCCTCCACATGCAGTGACCTTTGTAGCACCACTGGAAAAATGCAGATCTTTTGTAAACTTTCTGTTATGTTGTTTTTAATGAAGGTGTCACAGAATAGCTAAATGTGATATGGCAATATGAGCGGCACACTGAAATTACCTTTCCAGGGGCACATTCTGTCCCATCCAAAGGTGGCCCTTTTTTAGTCTTGCAGAAATAGGGATTATCAGGGTGACTGCACCACAGCTGCTTGCAAGGATCAAAGGTACGAAACTGAAGAAGTTAAAAGAAGCATTTAAATACAGACATTCCCAAGAAAGATATTCCTAACAAGAAAATAAAGATGAACACTATTTCCAGCAGTTTCACTGCATGGTCCATCAATGTATATAATAAAAAACAAAAGGTGCCCTGCAGTGCTTGTCCTCTTTCTTTGACTAATGTTGTTTTAACCAATAAAAAAAAGGTAATAACTGTGGCGACAGATTCACAAATTACATTCTTGACTGGTTAGTGAACACATAAGCATTACAGCAACTAACACTATTTTACACATATTTCTGAATCTACTTACGGATGTGCAGATCTTGTATCCAACTCCAAAGTCCAATCGGCATTGGTCATCCATTGAATAATTCATTCCAGGAAGTTCAGGAATTTGGGGCCAGTCGTGCATGAAAGGGTCATCCAACAGGCAATCATAGGAGCTACAAAACATATAACACAAATGCAATTTGTGTTAATGATAATCAAACCAGAAACCTTTCGTCATTTCAATTTTATAAGGATTGTTAATTTTTAGAGTTTTAATCCACAGTTAGCTCAACAATTTATAATATGCAACATGCTGCGGGATAGTCAGCACAAAGCAGATCCCAATCGTGGAGGTGTGATGTCACTCTTTATGATATGTTCCATTCAAGTAAATTTAGGCCAACTTTTAGATGAGAACTCACTGTATGTATTTTTTGAGCTCTTGCCCGCTACATATCGACCAGTGGTACCGATGGAAAGCAGCTTGCACAAGAGGCGCCATGACGCTGCCCATCGCAGTCTCGTCCCCGCATCGATTTCCCTGCCCGTCATGCTCCATTCCCAGCCTAACAGAAAGAGCACACATCTATCATGGACATATCTTGTTTGTAATAAACATGATGGTGGATTTTAATAGGTTTTTGATACGTAAATAGTATATCCTTATCAGTGATTATTAAATTATAAGTAAAAAAATAATTTCAAGAAGATCTGGTCAAGAACAATTCATGCTTTTTGGTATTGCATACTTTTTCCAATAAGTATTTTAATTGATTTTTGTTTACTGGCTGTTGCACTGGAAAAATACTTTCCTTTAAACATAAAATATTCTGCAGCATTCAAATATGAGCCATTTCCTTCTTAGCAAATGTAGCAAAACAGATAGTTGAAATTTCGAGTATCATCTTCAGATTTATGTAAGGACTTGAAGCCTTTTGAAGTAAGAAAACGATGACTGTTTTGAAAACCTCTAGAATAACAACTCAAATATCTTTCATTTAGGAATGATCATAGAGCCATATGTTGACATAAAAGTATTTTTTTGTGTTTACTCATAATCACTCTATACCTTTCACAAGCTATTGATTTCAGCAGATCACTATGCCATTTAAAAGCTAAAACATATTTGTCCCCTGAAACAGCAACAAATATAATCAGGGGAATGAAAATATTTATCTGCTATGTTGCTTGCATTCCAAGTGTTGACCTTCAGTGCTGTGTTCAGCCTGGCCCTCTCCATCTGGAGGGAGTTATGTAATGTTCCATACACGCATCTGCCAAAGAAACCTACACATGGCCCGTTTCATGGGCCACCACAAAAGCGGAGGAGAAGCCGTCTTCGTGATTCAGGGTGCAGCTCCGGATAGGATGGCACATTCCCGTAACTGGGGCATATCCTGAAAAAGAGGGTCGGGTACAACTGCTTATTTTGTATGAATGCTGTACCTTAAATCCATTTTTTGTGAGCTTAAGTGACAATAAAATTGAATTTTAAAAATAGCAAATTTTTATGACCAAATATTTGCAGCATTATGAATAAAATATTATTTTAAAGATGAAAACCAATAATCACCAAACTTTGACAGAAAACATGTTTTAAGAACATTCTAAAATGCGCTGAATTGCTGCTAAGCAAATCAGTCTCTGTGGTATTGATATTAATATATCTGCATATTATTTTAGTGGCTGAAAACATTCATTAATCAAATATGACCACTTCTGTGCCCCTGACAGCTGAGCCAGGTATAATATTTTTTCAATATTTTGGAAATAAAAAAACACGGTTGAGAACCTAGCCTAAATTCGCCGTGACATACTAATGCTAGTACCATGATCCACTAGAGATATGGTTTATTTGTATTATTGAAGAAACACCTGGCATTAAAATATTACGACTGCATTACTCAGGAGGAGGAAAAGTGGGAAAATGTGAAATCGAAAAATGTATTTACTCCATGTGCTGTTAATTTCAGCTATGCCCATGCATACATGTAACATTTCTTCTGTAATATATCAATTCCACATTTAGGATATAGCCTCACCATTAATGTGTGGTGACAGATTCTTTTGTAATTCTTGGAACTTATGAAATTATTTCCACAAATTTGAAAGACCACACACTATAAAACCAGCTCAAGAAAGTTGATTTCACACTTAACATGCAGACATGTGCTATTTTGACCAAGTTTACATCTGTGTCATCATCGCTGTACCTTCAAAAACTGGCAACAGGCCTTTCACAGAGCAAATAGCCACCCACCAACACATGAATATTTATTTCCAGTAACTTTCCCCAAAAAAAACATTTATCTTACAAATATGTGCTGTTTGGGGGTGACATGGTGGTGCAGTAGTTAGTACTGTTGCCTCACACCTCTGGGACCTGGGCTTGAGTCTCCGCCTGGGTTACATGTGTGTGGAGTTTGCATGTTCTCCCTGTGTCATCATGGGGTTTCTTCCAGGTACTCTGGTTTCCCCCCACAGTCCAAAGACATGCTGAGGCTAATAAATTGCCCGTAGGTGTGCATGTGTGTGTGAATGGTAACAGTGTGTGAGTGTGCCCTGCGATGGGCTGGCCCCCTGTCCAGGGTTGTTCCCTGCCTTGTGCCCATTGCTTCCGGGATAGGCTCCAGACCCCCTATGACCCAATAGGATAAAGTGGGTTGGAAAATGAACGACTATGTGCTGTTCATGAAAGGGTACCAAAGTGTCACATAGAATTTGTATCTTTCTAGATTTTAGCAATTATATGTACAGTCCAGTAACATTATTCTTACAACTATGGGAAGTGAATATGTTTGTGTCATAATGTGCACAGTGCACACTGTAGTTCTCTTTATTTGAGATTCTTGCATCAAAAGAATGGCTTTTGAAATTATGTAACAGCAACTACAACACACAGCATTAAAACAAATGATCCATCCATGATAGCAGTATTTTTAGTGTTACACTATACTGTACCTTGCATACCAGTGGGACCAAAGCTTTGTCGGGTCAAAAAGATAGCATGGTCATGGTGCTCACAGTGCTTAGGGTCAGCTTTCTGCTGGATAAAAGCCCAGCGACAGACATTCTCCAGGCTCCGAGAAGGGTTCTCCCTTTGTATAAGACTGACGGACTAGAAAAAAAAATCATCGTCAATAGTAAGGTTATTGTTATACTTATCATTCTTGTTATTTATAATCAAGCTTGCTATTCTCTTAAATATACTACAGAAATAAGTTATTTGGGAGTAAATGGGAAAAAATTAAGCCCAGGTTAGTTACCATGTTATCAATTTAGTGAAATGATACTGTATATTAAGTATTATGTATATTATGCATATTTAGTTTAGAGATGTATGTTTGTGTGCAGCTTTTACCTTCGGATATCCAAGCATGATCATTCTCACAAGGACTACGTTTATATGAAAGCCTAAAGAGACATCATGATATATTTCATTGACCTGAAAAAGATGAGGCACAGTTCAGTAACAATTTAACAGATTGTTTTGCTGTCTTTTTTGTTTGCCATGTTCATTTTATTTCGTTAGTCACAAAATAATAGAATTTTCATATTCTTTCATAGGTTTGATATGCTATGTTGCTTTGTGCAGTTCGTTTTATTTATTCTCATATCTGAGAAAGAACGCAGATAAAATGAACTGAGGTGCCCTATCCACATTGTCAGGTTTTTGTCTGACAGTCCCTAAGTGCAGGGGGAAAAAAATGCAAGAAACAGGCAACTAGTAGGATCAGGGTCTGCTAGAAAGTTCGAGATGATATACGGCATGATATTCTTGAACTTGGGACAAAAAACAGAAACCAGAAATCCAAACAAAAACCTGCAAACTGGAGACTAGGAAACTCTGCAAGATTAAGAGCAGAAAACTGGATCACTAAAATAATACTAATACACTCTACGTAGGTTTGCATGAGTTACCTAAGATAACCAACCCCAGGAAACGAACGAAACAAACCTCAGGAAATGAACGAAACAAACCCCAGGAAACAAACTAAACAAACCCCAGGAAACAAATGAAACAAAGCTTGTTGTTCTTATTGTATATTCCCTAAAACCTACTGTTCTGGGTGCCAAATTGAACCTGACAGGTCTGCAGAGGGGGATACCCAAAACTGAGTGAGTTACTGAAATACCACACTGAACCAAGAAGGTACTGATACCCATTTGGTTCTAGGATTCAAACCTGGACAGAATCCTATAAAACAGTGTTTTACAAACCAGTCCTCAGGGACCTGAAAGACAGTCCATGTTTCGGCTAAATGTGGACTGTCTGACAGAGAACTGGGAGGGGGCAAAAACATTGACTGGGAGTCCCGAGGACTGGGATGTGATCACTGTTAGAAAACACTTGGGAGAATTAATTAGGTGGGATGGACCAATCACCTTCCAGAATAAAAGTCATGGGGAGAGTAAACTTGCATTTAACACATCAAAGCAAAGCACTCACCACCACAACGTCAAAGACACTTTTTTATACAGCCTTCCAATCATAGGCCTGACCTGATTTCCAATCATAGGCCTGACACCACACACAGCCATTTATCTGTACATGTACATGCATAAAGCTGGCTCAATTTCCATGTGTTTTTTCCTCTCACAGGTGTGTGCATGGTTTAGATAAATTGATGTTTTTAAATTGCCACTGATACATACGACCTCTGAAGGTCTTCCATCCTATCCTAGCCCATTGTGGCCCTGAATTGGATAAATGACGCCAGACAATTGACATTGGTCAACTATAGCATAGAAAAAACTCTTTTTCCTATTACTGTAGTTTTTCCTATTACAGGAGAGAATTTTATGAATACAGAAGAAAAGTGATATTCTCAAGAAAAAAAGGTACATTCAGTGGCTGCTTCATAAGGTATACCTGCTCACTAACGCAAAAAACCTGATCATCCAAGCAGCAAAACATGTGACTACAACTCAGTGCACAAAGCAATCAGACAGGGTCAAGATGTTCACATATTATTCGACCAAGCATTAAAACAGCTAAGATGCCTGATAAAAGTGTTTTTATCTTCTATACTCCTTACATTAATATATTTGCCTTTCTTTTTATATCCTGTTTGAACCCCCAGAGTTTTTTTTGGTATGATAGTCTCCTTGCAAACTACACAAAATTTCAATTAAAAAAGTCATAATGTAAAAGAAAAATCCAGCCGAATAATAA
>JAODKE010000043.1:22966284-22986707 GCA_026779605.1 Mormyrus hasselquistii
GTCGTTATTCAACATCATTTTAAGGGTATACGCAAGTATAAAGAACTAGGATGCTAGGAGTACGCACACTACGCTGCTGAGCGGTGGGAGTAGCGGCCAGATGTTGTACCATGAGGAATTGGCATGCAAAAAAAAAAGTATGTCGTGTACAGGAAACAAGCCTAATGAACACAATTTGGACTTACAGTCCTCTTTGTTCGTATGTCTGAAAGTTCGTAAGTTGAAAGTTTGTAAGTAGAGGAGTCTCTATATAACGATGCAATATTTTTGCAATAGATATTGCAAAGTTTATAAAGAAAAAAACTTTACCAAAAATAAACATTGCCTAATATAACTTTATTCTCTAAACCTCTCAGCCTCCATCTCCGATGCCAAGATGACCTACTACCAAGAGAAGATCGATGCCACCCCAGGCACCTGCAAGTCATTCTTCATGTACAAAGCACTCCTTAACCCTCCTCCACCCCCCAATCGCAGATGTTTTTGTCACTTTCTTCCATAAGAAGGTCACAGCCATCACACCCACCACCTGCATGGATCCCTCTATCCAGTCCTTCATTTCTCTCATTCACTCCTCTTACCTTAACTATATATTGTGCAAATAGATAACGCCATCAAAGACTGGAGAGGCTTTCTCCTGTGGTTAACCAATGGTGGAATGAGCTGCCAAGCCACATATGGGCATCACACCCCCTTCTCCACGGTTAAGAAATAACTCAAGATGCATTTGTTACATAAATTCCTCTACTAGCTTGATGCCTCTTTACATTCCATGAACATTTTTATGTTACTCTTCTGTTCCTTGAGTAGTCTTATTAGGTTCTTGCTTTGTTAAAAGTTATTGTGTAGTTCCTGCTCACACCCATACTTGGGCATTCAATGGAAGCTGAACCGAGTGGCATTTATGCCTAGTTCACTCCTTGACAACATGTTTGTTTGCCGTGTGCTATTTGCCTCACTTGTACATTTGGTTTGGACAAAAATGTCTGTGAAATATGTAAATGTAAAAATATTTTAGCAAAAGATGCTGATGATCTCCCTTTGGTGAATTTAAGCATGAGGGGTACCCCACTACCCTTGCCAAGATTTCAAAATATCAGAATTGTGTTGCCATTGAAGACACTCTCAACATACCACATACTACAGTATAATGTCCAGATGGTATGACAGTAAAGCTGGGCGATAAAACAATAAGGATAATTATTGCAATATAATGTTCCTCCATATCAATGCGGCAAAAGTTTGATAAAAGTTCCATATAATTAAGACTCAATTTAATGACATCACTTCCTCTGTGACTGCTTGTCGGGGCCAGCAATGGAGCACAAGTGCAGACACAGCCGTAGCAACACAAATGTAAGAGTTACTGAACAAAGAAGAGAATGCAGTAGAGCAGGCAGGCAGACAACAGACAATACAGCCAAAAAAGCAGGGCAACTCACCGGGAGTCACAACCCATACAATAAGAATAATCCAGCTAAAACTGAAACGAAACTCCACAGTAGAATTCAGTCACAAGAAATCCACACAGTAATAATCCACAGGGAATTCAGAAACGCTAGTAAGAATGTGAGTGGTGGGATTTTGTCAGCACTGACTAAAACAACTTGATCTGCTGCCAATCACAGTGTTTTGAGAATGGACAGCCTAGCACAACAAACACAGCAAGTTTTACTGAATTAGCAGAGCAGCTCATATACTAATGTTCTGATAATACATGTGAGTCATGGAGAAAAAAGCCTCCCTCACAGGAAACTTCGGTGTCGTTAAAGAAAGTGCAGCAGGCACAACATCTATTTAAAAAGAAGACATTGTGGACGAACCAGGTAAAAAGACGTTGGTGATGTGGCAATTTAAAGAAGCTATACAACAGTGCCAAGTTAAACTGGAAATAATAGTAATTTATTTCACCACTCGAAGCATTGCCATCCATTGCACATGCAGAATGCTAGTGCTTACAGTTACAGACACAAGTATTAATGTTGCAACTCTCAGACGTGCCCCATATTAGTTCAAAATGGGACAAAGCATTTTAATTTATCAATCCTAGGCAAATGACAACTCTACCAGCAATGTGAAACCTGCTGCCTGTAACAAGCAGCAAGGCAGTCAGAGAAAAAAACCCAGCAATAAATTTTACTTTTGGTGTATTACTTGCATTATACCCTACAACTATATAACTATACTATATGTATATATACTGTATATATACTGTGAGTGTGTATAATTATTTGATCTAAATTAACTTTCAGTTTGCAGTCCAATCAATTTCTCATTCTTTTCATGCTCTTTTGAAGGGAAACCTGTTTAAATGGAATCCTAATGGGCTTTTAAGTATAAATGGAGCCTCAAACTCAAGAAATAATGAATTATTATTAAAATAGCAATGTATGAATCATATTGCAATAATTATTGAGCAAGATTGGAAAAATTATTGTGATAAAATATTTTGGCATATCACCCAACCCTGTATGACGGTATGGAGTATTTGATGCCATGCAAGCCTAATCTCTACCCAACTATCATATTCTACTGTCTTCGTGATGTGATAACTGCAATGCCAATATTAACATCACACACCACATCACACACCACATGCAAGCCTACCTCGAATCTAATTAGACCCCATATAACATATATATATTGTTTTGTTTCGAAGTGAACTGCCCCCCCCCCCCCCTTTGAATAATTTGATGCATTGACTGTAGGTGTCACTGATTTCTTATTCATCTTATATTCATATACATATATATGTTTCAGAGGAGTTTTAATGCTATTCATCCATCTAGGTTGTTCTGCAAGGGCTGTATTACTGTGCAGAAGACAATGGCGTATCTTCTGTGCGGTGATATGATTATATTTCATTTCAGTAAGTTTGAGAGAAGACTGATTTTACATGGCCGGTATCTCCCAACAGAACAACCTATAGGGATAGATGGTACTAAAGCCCCTCTAAAACACCCCTGCTTTCAGTTTTTGAGGTGAAGTGGCCCTTTAAGCACATGAAGTGTCTCCTTTCAACACTTTACTCAGTTTCGGTTCAGCTGGTCTGGATGCCTGGTTTCTTGGGTTCTTACAGTAGTTCTATTTGATATAGTGATTCGGATTGGTTCTGTCACTTCTGGTTTCACCTCTGGAATGATTGATCTATGGTTCATTGTCTAGTTTAGCATCCCAAATTTCTCAATTCCGTTGCGACCTATGATCTCATCTATGATCACTTCCATGCAGTCCATCTCATCTGTGTACCTCACAGTCATTGACTACAGTCTTGTAGTCTTGTAGTCTTGTCAGCACTGAATATTCAGGGAACACCTTACCATAGTCATCAAAATCAGGGGCTCGTCCACACCCTGGAGAAAATGAACCCACTCACTGTAATATGGAGAACAGATGGATGATGTCTCATAGTTTTACCAAATGTTTCAAATAAACCTTAAAAACTTGACATTTTGTTTATCATTTATTGATTAAACACAGCCCAAAAAGATGCATATCATAATAATTCAAATGTTCTTCCAACAAACTCCTGATTACAAAATTTCCATCACTGAAAGTAAATATCACTGATCACCATTTTATGTTCAGGCTCTTACCATATGTGCTGATAAATTGGTTCTAATAATTTAAAACTTCCACTATTGTATAGCCTCACAGCTATCACACTTGTATTCTTGTTTTATATCTCTGGAATATCCTCAGTGTCCATGTAGTGTCAAAGTCTGGCTTTTGACTGAGAGTAGATTAGCAATTAGGTTTTCATAGTTCATAGACTCCAAGCTGGATCTTCAAATGGGAGTTTCTTGTCTCTGTGACAATGGCAACTGTGTCAGTCACCTTGAAGAAATTAATTTTTTAATATAAGTGAATGTTGTGAGCTGCTCCTGAGATATCATTAAATATTCAGATATTGACTGATGTCGTTTTATATAAATAATCATAAGGATTTTTACTCTTACAGCTACAAGTCCCTATTGTCAAGGTAAATATTTTTATGAAGTCCTTTGTATCTTAAAAGGTAAAAAAAAATTACAATAAATACTAGACACATTCCTAATATGACCCACAAAGATTTATCTTTTGCAATCTGTGTTAAACACATGCATATACTAAAGTATGTGTTTTAAATAAACCAAAAATACGACTATAATCAATTCCATTTTCATTACGAAGACTGAACAATTCCACATTCATGCTAAATGAGCTACTAGTGCACTGCAGACCTACCAGGCCATCACAGTTGTTAATGGCAACAGAAGCTCCTGGAACATCAGTGATGTCACCAACAAATGTACAGTCTGTTTTAAGAAGTTCTCTCTTCAGTATCCTCTCAATCCGGATGCTGGACTGATTCTGACTTTCAGCATTGGTGTCATTCTCATAGTTGGCCACCTCATCACGCCACTCCACCTTTGCACCCGGTGCCACCAACCTTTCGTTTGGGTGCAGCCGAAGGTGAAGCTCTCTTCCAAATGCAGTTATGTTGAAGAAAAGGTTGTAATTTTTCGCCTGAAAGCCGTGTGATACATCTCTCCTGATCCGTTGTTTATGGTTTGCTGAGAGTAGACATGACAGGTAGCGTCCCTCTGAATCTGTGCTGATTGGAGTAATAAGGCCGTATTCTTTCAGTCTGTTCTTCAAATATTCTGGAGGAAACAGGCACACAGAGTAAGAAACACCACAGGTCATTTCATTGCAACATCTTGTTGAGAACAAAGTGGTATAAACAAATACATAAATCAGAAATACTTTATTTTAACTTGACTGGAGAACCTTCGCTGGAGTTGAACCTTAAAACAGTTTATTTTGTAGTAATTATCCAAGTTAGTTTTATTTGTTGTGAAATAAGTGAATGTTTTAATGCAAACCAGAAACCACACAATAAATAACAAAAAAAATTAAATCAACAAAAAAAAGGAAAGTTTTCTTATTCATCTCAGATAAACACAGAATGATTATTGCACACTAGTTGACTTTTTTTTAGACATAATTTACTATATTTGACAAGGGGTTATCTGTAAATTGTCAAAATTGGACTGAATTACGCATCCTTATCTTCCAGCCCATGCATTGTAACCCTAGATTTAGTAACTACCTTAGAAGGGATACAGTGCTGTTAGAACATACCATATAGAACAGTAACAACAATACTCACAACTTATGTGTAGATTTACTTTAATTTTATAAAATAACAGACCTAAAAGACATACAGCCAGTAAAGTTTTAAGCTTATGCTTAAGATGCTGTATAAATATGGGAATTTCACAGTCATGAAAATGCTTACCTTTCTTTTCCACATCACTAACCTAGAAAAACAAAAAGAATACACGCTTTAAATGAAGCCAAATTGGTAAACAAATGGTATTACAGGCATTCCTTTTAGAAGTGGTACATAACTGAGCAAACACTCGCTTAGTGAGACTAAACTTGTAATGCCTCTGGAGTTAGAGAACTAGCAGAAACTCTTCTTTCGGTTTCAGGTGGGAAATATACATTGACTCAGTTTACATATGAAACAACACATAATATGTTTATGGAATCTTATTCAAGTAAGAGAATTAAAATGACCAGAATTACATAATTTGACCATTCCGCAGTATTTCGTGGGCTTCCATACTTTCAACAAAAAATTACTGAAGCATTACCGGACGAGATTCAATACACTAAATTTCGCCAAAACAAATCGTATTCGTTACAGACCTACGCTGTGTTTGGGACGGAAACATATGCATTATCTCATTAAAAATATATGCTTAAAAAACAAAAATTCTATGTAAAAACCGCTAAGTAAAAACGGATCTTTAAAGAAACAAATAATTAGTCTGGAATAAATCGTAGACTGGGAGGCACAAATTACCTGAACCACGCCATACCGGTCTAAAATCAAAAGCATTTTGCAATTCAAGTAAGTAAAACGCTAACTGGTTTGATATACATACTATATGGATGATATGTACAGAGCAGAGAAAGAGTCTACTTACTTTGTTAGCTGAAGTCAGAGTGACTATAAATCCTACTACTACAAATAAGCACTGTGACAGGAGATTCATCACGAGTCAAGTTTTCCTAGTTGTGGAACAAAGAAAAATGTATTCTGATGAATATGTAATGAATATATTTCTCCCACCTCAAAAAAAAAAATGCCAAAAGTTAACCACTCTGTCCTTCTTCACTGAAAATTCAACGACATATTTCAAGTTATGTTTTTAATAAAAGTAAAGTAAATTTGACCGTGGCTGCAACCCTTGTGTAATAACTGAGAATAAATATTTCATTCCAAAAGCGTTCAGTACTTTTCTTTAGCAAGCTGTTAACGTGAACTCCTCGCAGAGCAGTATCTAAACTCCTGCAATCTGGCTGCCCGTCCAACTAATACAACTGTAGACTGCCTGACGTCATCCTTTAATTTCTTTCTCTCTCCACCTACCTATTAAGCAGTACGAATATGACTAGTATGTTGAAGAAACGCAATTTGCTAGACTAAGATTGTGTAGTGGCTTCCCTTTACGTACCATGTTTACCAAGAGATCCACAAGAACCCATACAATTGTCAGTTTAACATACAAAAGCAACCCTCTATTATTCAAGAACCTTAAAGTTTCTAGATACCTAAGCATTAGAACAACAATTTGCATTTTTTTTTTCATCTGCAGCAGTAGTAAAAGACATATCAGTTTTAGCTGGCCAAGCAATTATTCATACAAATGTTTATAAACATATGAAGCATCCTTAGATGTGTTTTTTTATCAGTATGGAACAATTTATTAAAATTATGGTTAGAAATTGTTGATGCTTTGGCTAAAAAAAAAAAAAAAAAAAAAAAAACACAATCCAACAATGTATGATTCTAATGGTGAATGTATGTAACTTTGTTAACCTGGAGACCACAACAAGAAATGTTACTATTGCCATAACATGTCATGACACATCACAGTCAAGCCAACGGGACTTGGTAAGGTCAAACCAAAGGCAGTAAAAGCTCTGCTTTTGTCTAAACACTAAAAGCAAGAAGTAAATGCTTTCTATATAACACGACTATGAAGTCTGCACAAACCGCTGAGTGATTTTCCAGCACTGTATATATGTATTGCAATGCAGCCACCTGGAATCCAGCAGGGGGCAATCAGCGCAACTCATGCTGTGGGTAACCATGGTTTCCCCAGAGTCAGCCACAAGGAGTGCCAACAGGGCACAGCTGGCAGCTGGTAATTGCCCCAACCAAGTGGGGAGACATCCTTCACATGCAAGGTCTAAAGCACTTACAAGGAAGAAGGTAGTTGGAGAAGGAAACAGCAAGCCAGCTCCTGGTTTATGGCCACCCTGAAGGGATTGCTGCCTCCAGGTTCCATGGTTCCCCTTAATAAAACTTGGCCTTCAAGGGGTATTTTTCTGCACCTCCATCTCCTAAACCTCTTTATCCAACACAATATGTATGCATGTAAGATAATAACTTTAAAAAAATCACTTAAAATGAAAATGATATGCCAAATCAGAAATAAAATTAAAATAATATACCTGTCAAAAGGGTCACATAAAAAAATAATACTTCATCTGTTTTGAAAGATTTAACATTCAAGTAGAACATACACAAAATTTATTTTAAAAATAAAAATTAAAAAACAGGCAGCATGGTATCTTAGTGTGTAGTCTCACATCTCCAGGGTTCCACCCCTGCTCTTTATGTTGTTCTGGTTTCCTCTGAGTAAACCCACATTTTTCCTTAGTAATTAAAAAAGACCTATTATTCTTTTCTGTTTTTTCCTTTTCCTTTAGTGTGTTAAGAGCGTTATGAGCATGTAAACTGTCTGCAAAGTTTTAACGACCAAAGTAGGCCTATATGCCAAAGGGAGTAATTCTCAACCACAGAAACCACTTCTCTCTCATCTGCCTGAAATGCCTCTTTGGAATTTCAGCAGTTACTACTGTGACATGGTGAGGTCACCTCGTAACACAATCCTTGTTGGCCACCAGCCTGCAAGGATCTGTCTGCAGACTGCAAAACAGGGGTGGGACATGGAGGCCAAGCTGACCAATCATAGCACACTAGGCTCAATGGGGGTGGGGCTTAAAGCTCAGTTTTTCAGACAGAGGGTGAATAGAGATGTAAAGAATAAGGAAAAATAATGTGTTTTTGGAACATTGAAGCATGTAATTCTCCACTAGTAGAAAAATTATGAAGAGTGGAAATGAAGATAATAGGTCACCTTTAAGTCAAAACCCAAAGAAGCTGTCAACTGAGGGGCCTACGATGGTAAAAGTTATAAAAGACCTAGGAGTGGCATGATGTCACAAAATGGTTCATGGTTCAGCCACATACCAGTTGAGAAATGATCTAGACTGAGCAGTGTCCCTTAAAAATTGTCTGCAGTTTATGTGGTCTGTGATGGCCTGGCATCCTGAGTGTACCACTATCTTGTATCCAGGGCACCTTGGGATAAGTTACAGGCTCCCTGTACAGTAATTGTGTTTGGGAAAAGAATTTGGAATGCCCAGGAACCTATGCCAAATAGCATTGGACACAAGGCAGGGATCCACACTGGATCAGATGCCGGTCAAAAGGTACAAACAACAATGCACCACAGACAATTTAGAAACACCATTCAAACAAAAAGCATGTGTTTGAACAGCAGGAGGAAACACACACAACACAAAACATAGAAACCCTGCAGCATGTAGAGCAACTGAGCTGTCCAAGAAAAAGTGAAATTGGGTGATGAAGTTGGCCGGTGGGGGTGGTGGTGTCGGGTGCTGGGGGGACAGGGGATGCTTGCAGTGTAGGTTACCTAGGGCACCACATGGACTTTGACCGACACTGCCTGCAGCTATCAAGCAAAAGCAGTGTCTGCTGTGACGTCCCAAGTTTTTAACAAAACTGATCAGATACCTAATAACTTTTCGTATAACAAGCTTTTAGATATTTGGTCTCAGGAGATGAACAGGAGTAAATGGAAAAGAAAAGGAAAAATTCTGCTTTTTATGAAGCATTTATGCACACAGAAAAATCTAGAGTCATGAAACTTCTGAATGCCATGGATGCATTTCAAACAGCAGTGATCTAATGTAACGTGCCTTTGATCCAATTTTTCTTTCAGAGTTAAATTCCTCTAAAGCACATTAGGTTTGAAACTGTGTATTGTGAGTGCTGTGGGGTATTGTAGGTAACATTTGCATGCCATTCTCCCCAGTAACTCACTGAATGCCCACTGAACCTTTCCAACGAGCCATTTATCTTAGGCCTACCAAAATTATGTTAGCATCATCTTGTGCATACCCTGAACAATAGTAAAATGTCCTATAATTTGAATGTAATTTATTCCTATATTCACATAGGCATGGGAGAACAATCTGAAAGATAACACAATAGAAAACAAACGAAACCCACCCCTTTTTCTGTCATCCTCCTATTTTTTCATAATCAGCTTATCTGAGTCCAGGTTGGAGGGGTTGGTCCTCATCCTGACTGCTTAACATTGGGCTGCAAGTTGCCTTAGTACGAGCTGGAGGTGACAGTTCAATGAAGCGAAGTGGACAACACCATCCACAAAAAAAAAAAATCAGGAGTCCCACAAGTTAACCAAGCTTGGAAGACCTCCTTCATCAGCCTGAGAGTTCACTTTACCACTGCTGTCCACCACCTGGTTTGGGTGTTGGCAGTGCAACAGACACCAACAACCTTACAGATATAGCTCTGCACAGCTGCTTCAGCAATGGAAACCAGGAACTTGGCCCATTCTGGCTCAACATCTCCAGCTTAATTCAGAATACAAGAGATGTGAGTCGACGGTCTCCTGCACAGGGGCCTCTGCCAGATGTTCCCAGCAAACCCTTTAGGTCTACCAGGTATGTGTAACATTTTCCCCCACCATGTGATTTAACTCATCACCAGGTGGTCTTTTCACCTGAATGTCCAAGACATACAATCGCAGTTCCGATGTACAAAATTAATCACCATGCTATGGCCTAGGGTATTCTGGTGCCAGGTATACATAGGAACAGCCTCATGCTTAAGACAAACCGTCATCCAATAATAGAGCACTCGTTGGGTTTAGATCAGGCAGGCCATGGTTTCACTGTTGTCACCCTTGTGAATGTTAAAGCTCCCCAGTAGAGGGGGCCACCTTCCAGCACCTTGCCCAAGGTCTCCAAGAAGACTGGATACTCTGAGCTGATGTTTGGTTCATAATCACAGACAAGAGTCAAAGTCTTTCCCCTGACTTAAAGTTGAAGGGAAGCAACTCTGTCATTCACCGGGCTGAACTCCAATGTACAAGTGCCAAACTGGGGGGCTATGAGTAAACCCATAACTGCATAATGCCTTTCACATAGGGCAACTAAGTACGATTGAGTCCAGCCCCACCCCAGGAGTTTGGTACTAGAATTGGTCCTGTGTGTTGAGGTGAACACGACTATATCTAGATGACATCTGATCATTACTCTCTGCACTAACTCGGGCTTCTTCTCATCGGAAAGGTCACATTCCATACCTCTGAATCCAATACTGGTAGCAGGGGTTCAGTCCAACACGGCCTATGCCTTCAATTGTTGCCCAATCCACATAGCTCCTCCTGCAGGTGGTGCATCAAAGAACAATCCCATATGTCTCATTCAGTCTGTGCCTGGCCAGTCCCCATGAGCGAAGGCCCATCCACCAGGTGCTTGCCCATGAGGCCCCCATCGCAGGCTTGGCTACAGGATAGGGCCCTGGTGTTTTTGTTCTACATGAAGTTTCTGGCTACTTAGTTGTGTAAGCGTTTCTTGGATAACCCTTATAGTCTGGCTGTTCACCTACAATTTATTTGGCATAAGAGACCCCACCAGGGGCAATTACCTCCGACAACATAGCTCATCGGATCATTAGCACACACAAACGCCTCAAACACGTTAAGGTGGAGATTCATGGAGGGGATCCAACATCATATTAAAGGATCTTTACTTGAACTTGCATTATTTGCAGGATGTCATACCCAGTGTTTAAAAACATTCTGCAAATTTTGGGTTTAGTGTTAAGTACATTATAATAAAAAGCAACTGTCAAAATACTCCTTTGAACCTGTTCGGTTTTGTTTCATGCTCAAACTACTAAGAATAGGCATTGGAACAGTACATTTCTTATTTTCTATTTTTATCCTTCCTACAAAATCTACTAAATATAAACAGATGTTTTATTTCTTAAATATTTACTTACATACATAACCATTTTGTCTCTTTAATAAAGCAGTGGCATGCAATAACATTAATAATAATCGCATTTTAATATGTTCCCCTTCTTCATTACTTTAATAAGTACTTCATTAGCTCTAATAAGAGGCTGCATGTTGTTCTTGTCCTATATGACTAATCCCAATAGTTTCTCATAGAAGTATTTCACAAAAATGGCATGGACTAAAGATTCACTGTGTTGGTAAAATGTGATGATTGCAAGGCTGCTGACAAAGCCACTGCAAAGACAACAAAGGAATAGCAGAGATCGCATTGGCACCTGACTATTTCCAGCTGACATCTGTAGCTCAGAGAACAATCAACGTCCAGTTTATCCAATTCTTGTGAGGCTTCCAACTATCTAAACAGCTAAAAACTTCAAAGTACAACAGTGTAGAATGTATGTGTAGTCTTCTGCAGAAGCAGTCAAAAGCATTTGATCTGAAAAACAACTATTCTGATTGCTAAATCTTTGACACAGGCATCTCTGAACTATCAGTCTGAAAGCAGCATACTGTAGTGACACTTCGAAAAAATAGTCTGACAGATTAAAATAACTACTGTTTTATTTCATAATTCAGGCATTAATGTACTGGATTTTAGGACAACTTAAACATTCAAGACATACCGTGACTTTTCTGGATTCCTTCTGCTTCTATGGTAAAATCAACTACTGTTTATCCAGTAAAGAGTAACATGGAGCCTGAAGCCTAGTCTAGAAAACACAGGTCCTCTTACAGGCAGGTTTGTAACAGTTCCAGCGATTGTCCACTTTTTTATTATTGCCATAATAGTAGAAATTGGAATTTTCAGGTGAGTAGCTATTTTAATACCCATTCCTGACTTTTGTGACATTCTGTGCCACAAAAACATTATTTAGCGACGAAATCAAGTAATCCCTTGCTGCATTCTGTCCACAAAGCAAAAAAGACAATCAAAATCAAAATGAATGTTTCATTTTGTGTACAGAATTGATATCAGCACTTTGCATTCTTTGGATAAAAGAAACTATTTTTTTGGATGAAATGCATTTCATGAATGATATACAATCATTTTGTGAATGAAAAAGTTATATAGTGTACAAAATATATTTTGTGAATAAAAGTCATTTTGTGGACGTATTTTGCTGAGTCATGAAAGGTACCACAAAATGCATTAGGAAGTTGACCAGTGATTGTCCTGTCCTGGCTGTTCTCCTGAACACTGTGCTGACCAGATTGAGTAACTGTAGCTTCATCAGCAATTGCGACACCAGTAATTATATGAGGATCTGCAGACAGTCTGTGACTCCATGTGTTAATCCATTTATGTTTGTCATTTTAACATGCAGGTTACCCAGTGTGTCTGATCTGAATTATCGATGACAATGTTATTCAGGGGAAAATGGCATGGTAACATAACCTACAAATGGAGAGAATCAGTGCCAAGATTTTTCATTGACTGGACAATACAAAAATGTAATGAAAAATAGTAAAAGAGAAGACAATCCGTATAAGGCACGTGATACTGGCCCAAATGGCAGAATACATGGAACCATTTTTCCTTAATAACATGGGTGATTTTTTTCCATGCCTTGTTTTTGCGCTAACTTTGTACTGATTTAATAATAGTTTTAATTTGTTTGAAAATACTGAAGTATACAGATGCTCCTCTACTTATGAATGAGATACGAACATTTCAAGTTATGAACGGCCGTTCAGAATGCAAGTTGTTATTCAACATCATTTTATTGGTATATGCAAGTACAAAGTACTAGGGTACTGGAAGCACGCACGCTACACTGCTGTGCGGCGGGAGTAGTAGCAGAAAGTCGTACTAACTGGAATTGGTGTGCAGAAAAAAAAATTAAAAATTGCACCCAGGAAAGCCCAATAAACACAATTTGGAAAAAGCCCTCTTCGTTTGTATATCTGAAAGTTTGTAAGTAGAGGAGCATCTGTATGTATCTTAAGCTGAGTATTCTTGAACCTAAATGTTATGTTAGGGTTTTAGTGACTACAAAATGTTAGACATTTCGTAAACTGCAAACAATCGAAGATAATTTACTGTAACAGCCAATACTCAAAATCCGTCAGACAAAAAGTTGTGAAATTTATTTGCCATGGATAACAACTAATAACCACAAAGACTGTGAAGGAAAACTGTTACATTTAAGAAGTTGCAAATATTATGTAGCTTGAAATGGAACAGGATATCTTTAATGAACACTGTTCCATTATGTCCCATAAAGAACATTTAAGAATCAAGAAAACAATAACAGCTAATGTATTTAATACTTTAAAAAGCATAAAAGGTATGTCATATGAAGGCGAATACTGTCAATCATTCAAAAGAATCAATGAAATAGTACATTTAAACAATACAAAAATACAGACAGCTGCTAGACCAATACACCTTGAAACATCTAGATACTGTTTAACAGGGAAAAGTCATGCAAGGATGACTTTTCTTCAGGACCAGGTTTTACAGATGAGTTACTGAGAGACTATCAGCCATACAAATACAAGCAAAAAGCTTTTTCATCAATATCAGTTAAAGAAATTGCATAAAACAAAATTTTAACCTTGGACTAGGATTTGAAAAATCCAAAACTGTCAAATTAGATTTTACACAGATCTATCGTAACTAATGACTTAAACATTTAAAAGTACTGCATTGTTTGTATATCAAGAAATAATGTAGCCTTCCATATTTTAATCCATCTATAAAATTGTCCTTTCACATTGCGATTTAATGTCCTATTTACAAAAAAATTTCTTTGCCATGGATTGACCATAGACAACATGGAAAATATATATTTTAAATTTTTTACTATGTATTCAGTTTCCAAACTGAAAACAATGCAAAATTAAGTTTCTTTTGCCAAACAATGCATTTTCAACACTCAAAATACTGTAACTACACTACATCCTTATTATTTTGAATGGGATGTTCTTTTTTTAAGGCAAGCTGTGTATAACATTCACTTCTTTTGAGAATGTAAATCATTACACCTATAGAGAAAAAAAGAGAAAATATAGAGTAAAATGTCCTCAAAAACATGAACTGGAAAATTTTGTTCGAAATCGCTACTGTGTGTTATGCAACTTTAAGTCTCCAATATGTAGATTTTGTAAGGGTCATGGCCTTTTCCCTTTTTCTTCATAACAGATATGAATTGGGGAAATGAGGACAAACATTTCATGAAGAAAATTAATATCTTGAAAAGCATTAAAAGCAGTGTTCTTTCTATCAGGTTATCCCTCCTTCAATCATCATCACTCCCAGTTGCCTCAGATTGATCCTGTTGAAATAAGAGTACTATTATTAGCAAGTTTTCTGCACAAGATTGTCACTAAAATGGTGCACATGATAGGAAATCCAAGTGTAGCCATCTGTACCGAACTGAATAGCCACTTCACTTTTTCCAATTTTTACCAGACTGGAAGGAGCTCTAGTCAAATGTGCAGAAAGGAGGGGGGGGACTTACCTTTTCCTCTGGCATTGAAGCGCATAAAAACAAGGTTGCAGAGTTTAGAAACAACTGACTGATATAGCAGTATATATACACTAACCCATTTGTAATATAGAATACCACAGGAGTGAAATTACATGAATGCATCTACACTGAAGCTACTTTTAAGATTAACACATTTAGAAATCAAGCAATGGTATAAGTAACTGATAAATTACAATACATAATCAGAACAGTTCAATATTCAGTAAATCAGCTAAAGCCACTGTTTGTCACATCTCCCACACATACATTAACATCCTGGTCCTCCTCAGTGTCATCATCGCTGACGACAGGCTTGGCCTTAATCCGGCTCTGCCTCTTCTTTCCCTTCTCATAACCTCTGTCATCCTTCTTGCCAATCTTGATTTTCACTCTCATTGATTTTGCTGCAATATAAATTTATTTTAGGAGAGATTTTTATTTTTCATTTAAAACTTCACCCAGCATTTGATGAAACATATATATTATCTATAGAAATGTAAAAAGAGTGTATAGACCTAGACTTAATGAAAATGTTACATAACGAGATGTTACAGTTATCTTACACTCAGATTCGGAATCTTCATCTTCATCATCCTCATAGGGGCTTTCCTCTTCACTGTCTTCCTCTTTAATGATCTTCTGTCTGGCACTTCTGAATACTGACTGCAGGACAATGGAGTCCTCATAGATCTGCAGGGACATGCATCAAGATGCAATAATCATAACATTATTACTAGTAAAAACAAGCAAACAAAAACCCCTAACCGATACATTAATCTTTGACCATGGTGAAGGAATGAAGTGGCATGGATGAATCTAGATGAGTCTGTTGCATATTCTAACATTGAACTCTGGGTGTGGGAGTCCATCCCAGAAAACATGGGGCAAAATACAGTGTATAATAGGCCTGGGATGTCAAACCTCATTATTCAAATAAAAATATTTACGTTAATGCATGGCAAAAATCCATGTTTCAGTTTTTTTTTTTTTTTATCTGTAGCCTACTATGTCACTTAACTTTGTTTTGTTTTGACTAAAGGGCCTCGAAGCACAATGTAGAATAAGGAATCTCTATCACAAGGGGCAGACAGACATTTATTCAGCTACCTGGAATGGCTAAAGAGATGTAGTCAGCAAGAAATGAGTAGCGAGTGATTTACTATAATAATGTGACGATACAATAACTCCCGAAAACCTGAGAAGAAGAGTCTGGAAACAGAATTCACAGTAAATAGACAGATTCAACAATATTAATGTTGGGTGCAGCCTAAACCGAAGGCAGCATATGACTCTATAATGCTTGACTTCTAAACTATTTTATACACATACAGCTAGCGTACTGTAGGTGTAACACAGTTATTTGGTCACTTCTGCAAGTTCATTGGGACCGGACCTTAGGATAAACAATAACCGAAGATAGATAAATTGAGTGGCAATAGTAAGAACTATATAAAAAGCTCACAGCATTTGCATAAAAGTGCACACAATTCAAATTTCATTTTAATGCTTTAATGATGCTTGTTAGGGCACCACAGTGGTGCAGTGGTTAGAACTGTCACCTCACACCTCTGGCATTTGTTACAGGGCTCCATATGTGGAGTTCGCAAGTTCTCTCTGTGTCGTCGTGGGGTTTCCTCTTGACATTCCAGCTTCGCCCCACAGTCCAATGACATGCTGCGGCTAACTGGAGCTGCCCAATTGCCCGTATGTATGTGTGTGGTGTATGAGTGTGCGCTGCGATGGGTGGGTGCCCATCCTAGGTTGTGTCGATACCCATACCAACATTACATGTTATGCACATCCATGTGATAATATGCTTACAGCGGGACCACGTGCAACAAATGCTATTTTCCGATAGGCTGGTAGTTGGCTAACACTGTCTAACATGTTTGGGATAGCTACAGTATGAACTCAATGGAAAACTCTACTCCTTATGCCTACACATTGTCCATTAATTCAATATAATAGGAGACCCTTGGTTGCCATTATCGCTTACTTCTGTGAACATGTGAACTGGTTGTAATGCATGTGTGTCACAGTCAATGTGTGAGACTTGAGAGTTCTGACATTACTTATATGACCCGCAATGTTTGCAATTCGTAAATAATCTGGCCAGCAGATTGACCTTTCAGTTTCCACAGAATAAAAAAAAGCGCCTCCAAAGTAGTACCTCCGAGGACCTGAAAATGAACCGAGTTCTGATAATCACACACACACACACACACACACACACACACACACACACACACACACACACACACACACACACACACACACACACACTCTCTCTCTGGATGTTTCACATGATATATGACAATGTGGTCAACCACTATATGGGGGGCATATCTGGGCATAAATGAGGGGCATATTTGCAAGTCAAGCTGGTGTACCTAGTTATAAAGTTTAGTCGCACTGTCTCCAAAAATGGTCAGAAAATGTGACTAAATGGTTGCAGACTAGAACCCTGTGGAGCCAAGCTTTTGATTTTTTACACATTTTTCACACCACGGGACAAAAACCACAATACACACACACACACAAACCAGTTCGCAAGTTTGTCTCTGGGCATGTTTTTCCTCTGGCCTCTATGACATGCTTGTGAAATGTTACGTTAGACAGCCAATCACAATTGACTTGTGATATTTACACAAGCATGCTGTATGCTTATTAGCTAACAGGCGCTGAGATTTACTGTTTATGTATTAAAATTTGATACTGAAAGAAAATGAATTTTTCGATCAGATAGGATTGGAGCATTTCGGTCGGTATAACAAAAGTATGAAAGTTCGTTACCCAGCCGTAACTTTAGGTACTGTAAATTTTAGTACTGGTACTCAATTGGAAGTCAGTGGAAAAGGGAAAGCATTGGAAATACCATACCCAAAAGTACAGTACTTCGTGTGGTGGAAAAGCACCTCAAGTGAACTGGAGTGTTTAAATTGACCTTATTAGAGTGCACCATACAATGGTTAGCTGGTTCCTGTCTCATCCCAATTGCAATATAAATTGTAATATAATGTATTATAATATGTGAAAAATGACCTGATGAACCATTAGATGAATACCTGTAGTGCAAACCATGGACTGTCCATAACAAACATCATGTTCAAACACAGGAATGCTCATGTGTACATTGCGGTAGAGCACCTTTGACCAAAAGGTAAAAGATTAACTACACAGTTGAGTCATATGACTTAAGTGTTCAAAAAACACGGCCTCGAGTGAAGAATGGGGCAGTGCTACCAAACAATCACCACGTGATGCTGAGTTGTATTTGCTGCATGGGAAGTAGGCCAGATGGACCTGCACGACCCAAGCAAGCAGCCCGGGTTTGCTGAGAATGTGTAAGATGAATTCAAGTCACACCTCCTGAAAAAATTCTCCTGCATGCCAAGTGAGGTCAGGGACGTTGAGACTGAATAAACTATTTAACGCCTCAATTGTTGCAACAGCTGCAAAGAGTTGCGGCCAGAAAGCAGTCTGTGCCCATCATGGCAATAACCCCTAGACTTGTTAGTAGATATCTGTGATGAACAAAGCTGTCAGTCTGAAAGAGACCTTTATGGCAATGCAGGTACAAGGTTCTCATGAGATTTAGAGAGACCTTAAAATAGAGCTGCTGTTCCTTCAGATCAAGAGAAGCTAAGATGGTTCAGGCACTTTATAAGGATGCTACCTGGTCACTTTCCAGAGATCTATTCTGGATAAGTCTCACTGGGTGGAGGCTTTGGGGCAGACATACAATACGCTGTAGGGAATGTATTTTCCAGATGGGACAGAAACAACTATAGAGTCTCTGGCCTCGGTGAGGGAGATCTGGTCTGACCTGCTTAACATGCTACCACAGTGACCCTCAATTGGAAAAGATTTTGGTTAATCCCATACCACACACGACAGTATATTCATGGCTAACCAAGTTGAAATTTCTAGAACAAACCTGGGACCCTTCAAGATTGAAAGTCTGGGCATTGTGACAGAGAAGCATCACATCCTTCTCCAGATCACCTACACTTCTGTATTTGTGATTACGGACACGTTCCTGCAAAACAAAACAATAAAACTTGAGTCAGAACAAGACATACAATTGAGAATGCTTGGAGAAATGCATTAATTATGCACATTTGAAAAATAGAATTAATATGGAAAGAAACAATATTTAAAATGTATTTCTTTAGCAAAGCAGAGTAAAATTGTGAAAGCATGGTCAGACCCTGGAGCAAATGGGGGCTAAGGGCCTTGCTCAAGGGCCCAATAATAAAATCACTCTGCCAATCACGGGACTTGAACCAGCAACCTTCTGATCGCAGCCACACAGTCCTAAACCATAGAGCTATACTCCACCCCAGCACCAGCTTTGATCTGAAACACTGTTAGAAAGCTAAGATAATCTATTGGTAAAATAGGCCTTAACACTAAAATATGCCTATTGGCAATTGTTTCAAATGACAAACTTAAGGATACCTTGATCTTCTTAAAGTCTACAGGCTTCCGGATCAACTCGTAGTACTCTGGTAACTCTTTCCTGGAAGGTAGCTGGACAAAAACTTCACTGAGCTGTCGGCCTGACCTGGTAACCAGACAAAAAAATCTGCTATAAGATACCATAGTCAGAATAAGGGGCTTGCATAATAAAAGTTCTGTGACAGCAATGTTTCATATATGTATATAATGTACAATTATATGTAATCCATCTATCTACCAACCTTTTACCTTGTTCATGGTGTATGGAGCCTACCTCATGCAGTGCAGAACACAAGACAGGGTTGCCAGGGATATACTATATATTGCATTGAAAAATAACCATTAAAATGTTTTAAATGCCAGATGATCATTTTATGTAATTCTGATAATAACTGAAGGAAAATTGTTGCAATGTATACACTCATGTTAAATGTTTTCATGAACATAAAAAGTATACTTCACAAAATTTAACCAGAATGCTAGCCCAATTACTAAAATACAGATTTTAGGGACTTGTCTGAATCTGACATAACTGCACTTTTTAATAAACATGCAATATACTGAAATAACACTTTATCAGCAGATGGCAGTATTCTAAGGGCAGTCGGCAAACTGGCCCATTAGTCACTTTAATATAAGTGGTTTAAATAACATGGAATCACAATGGTGGATATTCTCTAACATGGTTAAGTCAGTTGAGCAGTCCACCCAATCCCCAGTGCTTGAGCTTGTGATAACTGCAGGGCAGCATACAGTAAGCCCTCGTGCATTCGCACTTCAAATTCACAGATCCGCAAAAATTTTATTAGTATACTGTACTGTAAATGTGCTAGTGTGACAAATATCCGAAATATCCATAGGCGATACTGTACTCTATTTTTACATCAGACATGTTTTTTTTAAAGGCAATATATTAAGCTAATTTTTAAATGAAATTAAAAGTGTTTTGGGAGCATATTTAGGGTTTAAACTATACGACTAAGCACATATTACCATTTTTAGTGACTACCAAACATCCGCAAATCCTCCTTATTCGCGACAGGTTCTGGAACGTAACCTCGTGAATGTCTAAGGGCTTACTGTATATCTGTTTTTCCATTCAGTGAGGTGAAAAAAAGTAAAAGTTGCAAGAACTTTTGTATTCTATCTTGTTAAATTTTCACATTGTTCAGTTTAAACTCCCTTTTATAACATTCCATCCGGAGCGTAATTGGACATGAGTTTGTATAAATCGAGGTTGGTTTAGGGGTGGATCCGAGTCTGTTTTTATGTACTGGTTGGGGTG
>JAODKE010000043.1:23010926-23024294 GCA_026779605.1 Mormyrus hasselquistii
GTGTGTGTGTGTGTGTGTGTGTGTGTGTGTGTGTGCTCACTGAAATTGACAGGCATTCTTGTATAGGGTGTGCCCTGTAATTCCTGGCATAGGTGGCTGGGGCACTGTAACCCAGACATGGATATGGAAAATCACTGGAAATCATAAAATCAATCCATTGGTTTCCCAGTTGCTTATTCAGTACAGGAAGCATGGAATCATAAGGCGCAGGAACATCCTGGGTCTGATGCCAGTCAATCACTGGACACACGCAATCCAACCAGTTTAGAAACACCAATTTGCCTAACCACATGTTTTTGGACTGAGAAAGGAAGCCTGAGTGCCCAGAGGAAAACCCATGCAAACTCCATAAACACAGAGCAGGGGCCGGATTAAAAGTCCCAACCATGAAGGCTTGAGGCAACTGTGTGACTCACTGTGCCACAGACATTCACCAATCGTAGAGTCATCTGAGTCCATTCTAGGTTCTGTATGCCCCTTGCCTGCCAGTCCAGGTCATGCATGGGTTTCACATATAATCTGCAAAGCACAACGTGAAGCATTCTGGCAATACAATGTTTTTATTAGTACGAGAGAGATGTGAACAAAGCAATAGTATATGAGTATATGAGAAAAGTATATGAGAAGTTGTGCCAAATCTCCACTAAGACACTTGTGGTTAGCTTCAGAACTTCAGACATAAGCTCTCTTGTTGCGGTAGTTTTCTTCGTCGTCAAGGAGACTGAGTAGATATGGAATCCGTTTGTTGCATGCATGTAAGGTAGACAGTCACCACTATTCTACAAAAGTTCGACAGGAAGAACTCAAACATAATTTTAGGTTGCTTGGAGGAGATATTATTTTTCTCTAAAACTATTGGCTAGGAACTTGACCATAAATGACGTAACATTTTCTTTAGAATTTTTTTATTTGCCCTTTTCGTTGTGAGGTTACCATATGTGTCGACCTATCTATCTTCTTGCAGTTCTTGCAGGCTTTTGTTCTTCTGAGGATATGATTTTTTACAGAGAAAGGGTTGTATGAAGGTGTGAAAAGGTCTTTAAAAAGAAACAAAATCAGCATAAGTCTATGATGTTTTGGAAACAATATCCACAAGAGTCCGTGAAGCTTGTCTCGTACACGCCAGCAATTAAGGTTAACTGAGTAATATCTAAATTTTTTGCACGTTTACTTGCACATCTTCGTAGTGATACTTCTTGAGATATATAAAAATGGACATTTCATGGACTCAATGATGCTGGAAGAGTTTGTCAAATGCAGTATGCAACTCATAAAAAAGAGAAAAACTTGTGCTAATTTAGTTCACTCACTCCTTGTTGCTTGTATAGATATATATTTGTGTTTACATTTCATTTGCTTCCATGTCTCCATGTTTACATCTGTTTTGTGGTCCCCATCAGAGATGCTTTTGCAATAATAAGATGTAGTACAATTTCAAAATGGTTCCATTTGTGTGGCAATACAGATTATTATTGTTTCTCAGAATTTTGAAATATCATCTGGTTGATAATTAAAATATAATTTTAACAACAGAAATAAACATCTCCATTTGACCCTCTTCCAGCTTCCTGTCTACTGCAGGCTATCCACTACAGAATGTGGAGCCTATTCCGGTAAGCATATATCATCAGACTTTTTATAATTCAATATAGGCTACCCCGAAACTGGCTTTTTTTGATGAAAAAAAATCTTTTAATACATGTATTGTAGCTCTTACATGTTACTACAGCAGGAACACAAACTTCATTCAAGACAGAGCCAGTGGCACTGCAGCATTGAACGAGATTTGCATAGTCCATTACCAAATAAACAAAACAGACAGGGAGAATACAGACACGACTTCCCCACCTCAAACCCCTCTCCTTTCTTGGCTTCTGTGAAAAGGATGTGTGCAAGACTCCTGAATGGAAATTAATTCAAATAAACTTTACAAATTAACTTAAGAGGTTTCATCCATTATTGCATATTTATTAACCAGGAAAGAACTTGCCCACATTTATTTGGCAGTGAAAATATTTGTGGTTGTGGTTACAAATAACCTTAAAACCATTGAGTTAGTATGCATAAAGAGTTACCAGCATGAAAGTATTCAAAGCCCATTGGTCTATTTAAACTAAACAGCTTAACCACCCAATATTTAATAAACAAGCTTTTGACTTAAATCCTGAACTAGATTAGAACAGGAATTTTTGATCGCTTGTACTTGATTATAATCATCACTATTATTATATTTTCAGAAAGTTAGTCCAGGTATTACAATAGTCGCAGTAGAAGAATGGATTTTGGATTTAATTTTATGATCTTGTAAAGCCAGTCATTTAAATTAATTTCTTTTGTGAAATAAGGAGCTGAACACCACGTAATTCAATATAGTTGACTTTTTAATCTCGTAGAGGTGCGTACTGGTCTCATCATTGCAATAAAGAATTTTCTTAACATCCCTCATGGCCAATTGACCACTCTCTATCTTTTTCATCTTATGGACTTCAGGCAGTGTTTATTTTTCTTACTTCCTCATGAAGGAACTCTTAGTGAGATTTATGGGCAGGTGCAGCGTGCTGTCTATCCCTTGACCCTTCATTTCTCTGTTATGGTACTCAATTCACAAGCATTGTTTTAACTAGCCTCTTGGGACAGGACCTGAGTGCAACCTACGAAATCTTTTTCCAAGATGGTGTGGGATTCCAAAGAGGTCATGTACAAAACTGAAATAAAGGAAGTGCTGTCAGTAAGGGACTCTTTGTAGTTGCCTTAGCTGCAGGTGCTCTGTCAGTCAATATTAAGCCTCTTCTTTTGTTCACTATCACAACCTGCTTGACATCTGCTAGACCAGCAACAGTATTGCAGCAACCTTAAAGGAATTTTCACACATTTACAAAGTTATGTGGTGTGAATCTGTTTGTATGCACATTTTACAAGTAAAATATTGCTGGTACTTTTTGTATAAACTGTATAAACTTTTCTCAGGGTCAAGATAAAAAAAAAAGTACTGTATTCTCTCATCTTTAACAGCAGAAGCACTAGAAATTTGAAAACTTGGTTTATGAACTATAAGCTCTATCACGTTTTTTTACAGCATAACACAAATATAATGTTGTGTAAGAATATTTAAATTTAAATGTTGCTATTTTTTCTAATGTGCAATTTATTTTTCTTTTCTTTCAGAGCTTAAGTTTCTAATTGCTCCATATCCATGACTGTTGATTGTTTTTGAATTTTAATCAAAAATGATTGTTTCAAATTTTAACGTTTAATTACTTGTAACTAATTGCATGAAAGGTTTTATATATAGAAAATTTAGTTTACTTATTAAATCAGTTTCATTGTTTATGCATTGTTATTATTACTTCAGCCCAACGCTTTATTCATCTAACCAGAAACACTTTCACTAACTTTACTACATATTTTTGTCAACAAAAAAGTTGGATCATTCTGATAATGAAAAATATGTATCTTCTTTCTAGAAAGCCCATACTATAAATAATGCCCACAGAATCAGTTTTAGAGAAACAAATGACTTACAGGATATTTTCGCCTGCCAAAAACCCCTAAAGTTTCAACATTTCCCTGGAAACATGCTGCAGCCTCTCATACCATTCCAATCTATCTGCATGTGTTGTTCATGAAACAGGCCTATAATTTTCTGCCCAGAAATTCCGTGGCCTGTGTCAGCTGGTCTGTTGGGGGATGTTATTGATTTTTGATAAATATTTATAGCTTATATTGTTATTGTAACACCAGAATAAATTGAACATCCACACACAGCATCAATAAACAAAATCAAGCAAGATTTCATATCAAGCTTCCCATACTTTAATAATCTAAAAACTAACTAAATATTTATCTTATGGGTGAAACATTCTGAAAAAATCTATACTTTTCGCAAACGATTGACAGAATATATTTAAATATGATTTGTAAGTGCATAAACAATCAGAGCCTTTTAATTGTTAATAATAAAAAGTTATTATGCCGAATTGGTGTTTATTTCTGAAATTGTTACCTTAGCTATGGCAGTTTCATTTTTTCCTTTCTTTGAGAACGGACAGCTGCCGTATACTGTAATTAATTTCTAATTCCTCTGTGCAACCACCCATGTCCTGCCCCATTTTTTTTCATAATGCAAATCCATTTACATTTGACAATGGGTCGCCTGGCTTACAAAGCATTCACTTTGGAAGAGTTGGATAGATGGATATATTGTCCTAGTTGTACCGTGCTTGTGTGGGCTTGTTAACGGTAAAGAACTAGAAGCATAAACAGTGTACACTTTTATACATATTTTACAATAAAATTATAAATAATTCAGAACTTTATGGCTTTTGAATGCCTGTTTTGTGTGATTATCTGTAGGAGTGTGTGCTTTGTGATTGACTGGCATCCCATCTGCCTCAAGCTTTGTAATTCCTGCCATAGGCTCTAGGCTTACCACATGTTAAGGTAAAGAGATGGATGACTATGAGATAACATTAAAACATTATTCATTATATTATGGACTTATTTTCCCGTAGACCAAGTCAATGTATTAATTTCATGGTTTACATTAATCTGTGGAAGATCACAGATCAAAATAATCAGATTGCGAAAATACAAATTGCAGTATTATAATATATGACAGACATTTCTTGTGAAATATGCCTCTGTAAATTGAGATGATTATGTAATGTGCATTACCCATTCATCTTTCAATGACATAGTACAAAGTACTATCCAATGAGCCATCGTGTGCTACATATAATGTTTCACATAATACGTAGAATTTTAAAAGTACAAAATGAGATTGTTACAGGTGCTAGCAATTGTTTTTATATTACAATTATGTGAAAACTAAGTAAATTCATTTTGAGGATGCATGGGCTGTGGGTCCAGATTCAAGTTCAGGGATGAAAAAAGCAGGTAGGGCAAGAGTTAGGGTCACTCCCAAGGGTTTATTGCATAAGAGACCATCAAAACAAGAAATACAGGGTTGTAAAACAACAGACCACTGAACCATAGCTTGAGCTGAAATAGTTTACTCTAGACAGGAGTCTGTTCAAGACTCAGCACTTAGGTAATGGAGGCACAGGACATAAAGGGACAACCTCTGATGGCAAACACGACTTAACTGATCAATGCCAATTGTCACCAGTATGTTTAGATATTTGCTAGCATATTTCAGTATTGGTAAAATAATTTTCTGCTTCACAGTTTTACTGCTGGTAAAGTATTCAGCCACAGGGTTGCTGCCAAATCAATGGATTGCTCCTCTGTCTCAGTAATTAAATCCAAGAATGAAGACCTGTTAATTTATCCTAGTCTGCTGTAAGTAAGGTTGCTGGTATACCAGTACATTGTTTTTGTCAGTCACATCAGTATATGTACTGACCCATTGTAACCCTGTCCTTTCTACATGCCCAGACGCTCTGTAACTTGTGTGAACATCACCTAAGATCATGGGCACAGACAACCACAGGCAAAGATACTGGTCAATAAAAGGCTGAAGACTGGTATGCCTAAGAATGAACAGAGAGCTGACCAACAGATGGTGAGATGACCCCAAACGGTATGAGAATAGATAGAACCACACAAACTTTGCACACAACAGATTAGACCTTGAACATATTTTTTTCAAATTGTGGAATTTTGTCTCACCTCCCTTACCGATTTTCATTTTCATTATTCGTCTTCTTAACTGTTGTACATTATATGGACAAAAGTATTGGGACACCTGACCATTATATCTGCAGCAATTTTTGTGACATCCCATTCTAAATGAATAGGCATCAATATGGAGCTGGTCTCCCCCTTTGCAGCTATCGGCTGCCACTCTTCTGGGAAGGCTTTCCACAAGATTTTTGAATGTGTCTTTGGGAATGTTGTTCCTATATGCTTCCACTTTGCACTAATACCACTAACAGTTGACTGTGGAATATCTAGCGGGGAAGAAATTTTACAAACTGACTTATTACAAAAGTGGCACCCAATGACTGTGCCATAATTGAATTCACTGAGTTCTTCAGAATGAATTTCTTTCACAAATGTTTGTAAACCTGACTGCGTGGCTAGGTGCTTGATTTTAAGGGTGCTATGCATAAGCGGTTCTAGACCCCATTTAGGGAGGGCTTCAGCCTCCCTGTTTTTTGAAAAATAGTTTTCTAAACCATTTAGTGATTTGTCCCGTATTTTCATGTACATTTTGTACGCATCAATGCAAACATCATTGCGGGGATCCCCCCTCTTCTCAGCATATTTACTCATGTGGGGGGCATCCCATATATCTTATATAGGGTCAAATCCTAAAATCGCTCATGGTGATTTATAAAAATAAATGAATTGAACTGAGTGCTTTCATTAGTTTATACACTGTGCATCGACCACATGAACTGTAAAACAGGAAATGAACTAGACAAATATAAACTCTACTTAAATTTTTATTTAGAATTTTATAGTTATAGCTAATTTTATAGTCATATAGACTTCAGGCATAAAATTGCAGAACTTCCATTGTGTTTTATATAATATCTGGATTCACATCACAATATTCATAGAAACTTCCATCACAGGTTTCATATGCCAAAATATTGTTTTATTGAAAAACTAAATTGTGTCTGTGGCTAAATTGTGTAGATATAATCAAGCTGCATTGCTTTTTGTTCTTGTTGCGGAGGTACGCATTTCTTTGGAAAACAAGTCAGGCATAAAATCAGAATGCTTTCTGGATGGTGCTGTGTTACAAAGTAGCCTATCAAGTCTCACACTGTTGCTTCTGCTGATTTTGAAAAAATACTCTGTTTAAACAGATAGGCTGAGGCAAAGGTAAAGTTTACGCTGTCAGATGTTCATCATTAATCTTCTTCTCCCTTCATATTGAGTGCTACTATTTCTCTGTTACCACGCTACTACATGTCAGCTTGTTTGGTTACATTAGCTTGTGATTTCAGGAACTTTTTGACTAGCAGTTACATTGTACTCATTGAACCCTAACTGTACATATTTTTAAACGTTTATGTTTTATTCGTATGTTTGTATTTTTATGTTAAATTGTCGTTATAACACAAAGTGATTTTTTTATCAAGGTATCTAGTTTTAGTCACAGCTAACATCAATGAATCAGTAGCTTTTAACAAATAAAATTTTGTTACATATTCACATATTAGTAGGCAAAAAAAACTTTATCTTATATAGTACTGTGGCTAACCTTACAAATCTCACATAAACAAGCACATGATCTCAAGTGCACATGATCTCAAACCCCAGTGGGGTTTTATAATCCGGAAACAAAGGTGTATGACTAATGTTGGAATTTAGCAAGAAATCAGCTCTAGTTTCACAAAACTTTATTATAATAAAAAGTAACGCTGATACCCAAGTCAATGATTAATGACAAACTATAATAGGTTCAATCTTTCAAATGCTTTCTTGTATTTCACTTTTGGTTTGGTGGTTGTGATAATGAAAAGTGTCACAGAAGCATGTAATGAGCCTTTTCACTTTGTTGCTTAAGGTTGTGATGTCAGTGACAGCACTGAAAAAGAGCACTTGGCTTATTTTATTTCTGGCTGACTATCCGTTAAAGGCTAGAGTAATGTTTTTTTCTACTTGCTACTTGTTCTGAATACTTAAAACATAGCCAGAATGAATGAGAGTGATCTCAAAGGAATTTTATGATTTCATTCAATGATATCATTTCAAATACACTACCCATATAACACAAAAGGTGTAAATAAAAAGAAACCTATTGTAATAAGATTTACGGTAGCACTTTAGTGTAGGCCATGTCTGTCATAATTTATATAAACATTCATAACAAATAATAATGCATTTATAAAAAATTATAAACATGGCTATAAATATTTATCAAAAGCCATAACATTATACATTATAGCCATTGGTATTATGCATTATAAATGCTTTATGAAGCTCTCTTCTGTAATGCACTATAAATACCTTTAAGATGCATTATAATGGTTGGCATAAGAATTAAGGATGCTTTGTACTGCATTATAAAGGCATATATAGTGGATTACAAATGAGAGCTTCATGAAGCCTTCATAATGCATAATAAACATGGGAATAATACATTTTGATTTTTAATTCATATTTATAGCAGTGCTTATAATGCATTATGAATGCGTTCATAAATGACTAACAGCATGACTTTAACCATTACCAGATGTCCTCCAGATATAGATCCAGGCACACAGTTTTACTTTTGATGTCCGAAATACAAATCCAGTACCCAGTAGGTGGACTATAGACATTCAGGTTCCAACTAGGGCAAGGATGACTAATCCAAAGTATCCCATAAACAGAAACTAATGAAATGAGAAACAAGTCATTGCAGCTACAGCAAAGGGACGGGGTCGGTTTAAATGTCCACACTTTTAACGAGCACCTGGTTGAAAATAATCAACAAATCAGTATTCCAATGAAAAGAAGCACTATTAATTGCATGTGGGTGAAACAGAGATGATACATATATGGTTAATTCGGCAGGTAGGAAACAAATCCTAGTCCTCAATATCCTAAAATCATATTGCCTAGTTATGGATTTTATCCATTGTTACGAATAGTCATATCCATTCAAATTATGCCATGTTAATCAAACCTTTATTGTCTCTGTGGGGAAATCTTTTTTATGCCTCACTCAACTTGCTATTTGTACAGCAAGCTGTCTACAAAGGGCAGCTACCTGTAGCAGCACCCAGGGAGCTGGGGGTTAAGGGCCTTACTCAAGGACCAACAGACATGCTGAGGCCAGGTTTGAATTGGCAACCTTGTAACTAGGAGGTACACAGGCTTAGCCCACTGAGCCACATACTGCCCCCAAGCTTCTCTGTCTGCGTACTGGTAATTTCTAAATGCCTGTATTTTAATGTATGTGCCATCATTTTGTCAAAAAAGATAAATTGGTTGAACAGCTTTCTACAAGGGTATCATCAAGTGCACCCTTATCGATTAATGCCTATCCATGCATAATATTTAAAGTATTATATAAATTAATAAGTTTTAATAATATGGACATTTTTTAGCATAGAAATGGCTAGAATTTTAAAAGGGTAAATGTTCTGTAAAATGCTACCCCTCAATGAAATGATAAATGAATGGAAACAAAATTTTACTTCAGATTGTCTGTTCATCAGAGCCGGATAATATGTAGCTGCACCATCACAGAAAACCATGACCGTCCCGCCCTATAGGCAACATGGGCAATTGCCTGGGGCATCATTTGTTTAGGGGGCACAAAAGAGCGAATGAAAAGAAATTCTTCTGGCTGCATTCTGTCACACAAGCTTTAATATTTCACTAATTTTCTTGTGAAATAGACATGAGCTAGCTAGTTAGCAACCAGATACCCCATGATACCTAAAAGTTGTTATTATAAGTGAATTGACAAAAAGTGTTTTCTGCTGTTTGGGCACTTAGCAGAATCTTTCTTAGCACCCTAGAATACCCAGGGCCAGCCATGGACAGAACATAGTGAAAGCACCATATTTATACAAATCATCATGCATTATGCCACTACTAACTCTACAACCTCTTTCTTTAATATCTGCTCTTTAAACTATAGAGGTAGGATTTTCCCTACCTTTATTCATTTGTGCTCGAACAGTCATTTTTGTTTGCAATAACAGAATTTAGAAAATGTAATTCACACTTACATGTTCTTTGTGAGTATAATCTCACATAGACAAGGAAAAACATGCACAAAAAAGAAATAAACAATACAACCCACCAAAGATCTGCACCCCCATTTACTGCTCATACATTTGCATAAACAGTATAAGTTAAATATGTTGATATTACAACTAATTACTAGAAATGGAATTAGGAATTTTAGGAATTTAATTGGGAATGTCATTAAGTTTTGTTCTGGGTTCTATATGCTAGTCAGTCTTTTCTATCTGGCCATCATTTTTCATACTAAAAGAAAGGCTTCAACAGTGAGAATGGGATGTGGCTCATAAGATAATAGTTCTGTCCTCTTTTTGTCTGCTTACTTGTTCTTTGTTTTTCAGAAGCCCACTTGAATCTTTGTTCACCTCAGTTTTACTTTGCACTGAAGCATATAAGCATAAATTTAATGCAGGTATTTTTTGTACATGTCAGAGCTAAACAACTCTTTGATGAATTGTGGATCAGAAATTATTTTAACCATTATAAAACAAGTCCCGTATTTGTACAACAACCACGGGCACCCTACTTAATCAGATTAAATCATCATAAAATCAGAAAAATTAAGCATAGTTACTGGAATAGAAACAAAAAATGCCAAACGGGATGAAACATGAATTAACATTTCAAGGTGTTTTCATTTACAAACTGCACAATTCTCACTAGAGGTCACATCATCTACTAATCTGTAATGAAGTCCATTCTTCCTAGAGTTTGGGATGTTAATATTCATCTCAAATCGTTTACCCTGATGTTGATGCACATTTTTCCCATGCTTGAATGAATGTTATCTGATGCCAGGTGTCCAACATTTTAATCTTCACACAAAGCTGTCATTGCCATTGAAAACAGCACCTACAGTCTATTAACAGTTTTCTGTGGCTGTATAACACAGCTGACATAGCATGGTTCACTGCAGGATCGTTGCAGGAAGGATGGCTTTTCTTCCATTTGGACAGTTTTTTTTTAGCAACTTGAATGCAAAATATGCCTATGTATAGGTATATATGGGGACAAATTGGTTCTACATTCAGTATCTTCATAATAAATCAGGTACTCAATTCCTTCTCAGCTCATGATCATTACAGAGTTGCCATACCAAAGAAGTATCAGAGATCCCATGCACCTTTGCCAAAGGAGGAGATAGTCCTACCTTAAGAGAAAAGCAGTCTCCAAGCGTAAAGGGCAAATGTGAAACCAAACAATGACGGCAGTCCATTTTTTTCTTGTGCATTTTCAAATCAAATTTAGCTATGTTGAAACTGAATAAACTTCTGTTGGATGAATGGGGTAAAAGTACTATAGATTACATCAACCACTACTACAGGCAGCATATATTCTCTATAAAGGAATAAGGTCAGGCTGTGGACTTGATTACTTCTTGTTAAACACCAAGAGCATTTAATAAAACAAAGATACGAGATTATTATGATATTCCCAAGGAGCTGTTACAGTACACCAACAAGAAAAGCAAGATAAGTCACTTTTCTGAATGGTGTAACGGGGAGGCTTGGCATTCAGGGTAAAGAACGTTGTTTTATTATAGCCCTTAAAAAGACTGACACAGACACCAAAGAACCACCAACACATAGTGGGGAAATGCAGGGAGGTCTGCCGCCTTTCACCCTTTCTTGCGATTAGTCACAGTATTCCCACAAACTGCCATCAAAACAGAGTCAGAGCTGTCTAGGAAAATAATGTGCTGTGTGTTTGGTTCTGCATGTTCCAAACGCCTGCAAGTATAATAACTGCCATCCAGGGCTGCTCAACAATATAGGTTGACATAGGCAGCCACCTAGTGTGCCATATTCTGGAGGGGGGGCACTGACTTGGCAAGTCGCCCCTCCCCCCACCAATGTCACCACCAATGTTTAAAAATATTCTTCCATTTTCTTTGTGTGATTCAAAATAAACAAAAAACAATAATAAAAATTATCATTATTATTATTGTAGTAGTAGTAGCAGTATTGCAAATGGTGATGAAATATTTTCACAAAAACAGTAACTTCAGATCTTATGCACGTCCCTCATAAGTGTTGTTGTAACATCAGTGCCAGAGTTCCAGTGCTCCCAGTCGCCAGTATACTGACTGAGGTGTTTCGCTGTCATGCCTCGTAATTGCCAATGATCATGCCACATGTGCGTCACCTGTGTTGTCTCCCTATATAAGGCAGCGTCCTGCCCTTGCTGCATCGCGATTGCTTTGTGTCAGCTTCCTGTCTTTATTTGGTGTAGATGCTTTGTTATCTCCCATAATCTCCTTGTCATGTAGTTTGTCTGGTGTTCAAGGCAGAGTACAATGTTTCCTTTGTTCCTACTGTCCCTGCATTAAAATCACTGTGCACACTTTTATTCCAGTGTCTGGGCCTTTCTGTGTGTCTAGGCCTGGGACCCCATGACAGCTGTGTAATTATTTATTTAAGGAACATAATTATGAGACTGAACTGAATTTGTTTAATGACAAAGATGACATATTCAGCTACATCACTGGAATGTTCCAGCAATAATCTTAAAATGGCACTCGCTTGGCAGCACTGCGGGAGATGTGTGTTTGATTTAAGTCATGGTTGATAAATCAGTTCTTTGAACTTTCCCACTTGAGAGTCAGTAAGGTGTCACATTTTGAAAACACATGCTTGAAATGCCTTTGCAATCAGGTATAGATGAAGTTCACCCTTGGTCAGGTTGAGTTTTAGTAGTGAGTTAGTGTAATAGACATCTTGATATGTGAAACAAAGAGAACACATTCATGTGTTGTGATTATCTTCCGAATGGTTGTTCTTATTATTATGGACGTATTTATTCATATATAATAGTCTAAAACAGTTCAGATTTGAGTCCATATTTAAGGATCCTATAGCTAGTGTCCTTTTTAAGAGAAGGTTGTCTGAAAGCTATTTGACTGTTTTGTGCCAGCTAATATTATTATTATTATTATTATTATTATTATTAATAATAATAAAATGCATTTGTCAACATATAGACATGCAATTAAAATTTAGTTATTACTTTAAAGCAATGTTATCATATAGATATTTTTGTTTGAACATGGTGTATCTCTTTCTATATGTATGCATGCATGATTGTACATCTGAGTTTAAAATATTATTTTATTATAAATCAAAATTAATTGTGGTGTGTGTGCGCGTGTATGTGTACCCTGCTATGAGCAGGTACAGAATATGTATGGATGGATGGGTTATAATCATAAAAAAACATAAAAAATAGGCATTTTATATTCATATTTCATTTAAAACCACTGATATTGTCAATTCAATTTGTGAAAAATGAGTTTTCTGTAGAATGACCAAATCATTATGTCTCAAGGGCGACGTTCATACTGTAAAAATCATGACAGAGTATGGTATACCCAACATGAACAATTACATTGACAAGGAGGAACAGTGGTTCAAATCGAAGCTCACTCACTTAACAGGACAAAGGTACGACCTAAAACATGACCACAGAACTGAATCAGCGTCTCTTAACAAAATTATACCACAATATTCATTTGTATATTAATTTAACGTCCAGGGACAGAGCATTGATCCCATCTCACCTCTGTATGTATGACATTTATTTGCACTCCCTACATTGTGTAGGTTTCCACCTGGTTCCGTGGCTTTATCTAAAACACACTTAAACTGACTTAAACTGGCAATCTAAAGTGCCCATAGTGTGTGACTGCATGCTTTCTGCTGCAGGCTGGCGTAT
>JAODKE010000043.1:23031779-23047818 GCA_026779605.1 Mormyrus hasselquistii
GAAAAAATGTATATATAAATTTATATATATATATATATATATATATATATAGAGAGAGAGAGAGAGAGAGAGAGAGAGAGAGAATGTAGTAGTATGATGCACTTTACTATTGCAACAATTATACTTTACTGAATATCTAAACATGTAATTTTTTTTGTTGTACCATGAAGTGATCTCATTCTGTTTTATTTTAATAAAAGTCTTTATAAAATATAGTACATTAGTGTGTGTTTATGCTATGAAAAAGAATGTAGTTATGTATTATTATAATTAATAACATTACACAGTGATTTTTTTTTAATATGACAAATTTTTGGTCATATTTATAACATATCATTTTCAATGAAAGATTTGTGTATCTAATGTATGCCTTATCTTATGTAAATAAAGAATGAAAGATACCAGGCCAGATACTAGGAGTAAACAGAAGATAGGCCAATCCATGCCAAATTCTCCCTCACTTGTTTTCACTGGCTTCAAAATGAAGTAGCAGATTTTGTAACAAATTGTGCTAACCAGGACAGGTGCAGCAGTAATTAACCCCAATGACTGAAATCTTCCTTCTTCAAAAGCTGTGTAAGCAAATAAAGACCTGTCAGTTGAGAGAGAAGAATATATAACGCAGGCAATCATGGCCACATGTAGCAGAAGCCTGGACCCTTTATCTTTTTACCAGGCACCTCTTCAGGACTGCTGACCATCATTGGCTACAAGTCCTTTGTGAAGCGTACAGTTTGTTTTAATTGCTTCCCAAAGCTTTTCCATATGGAGGTCACAATCATGGAGATGGAAGGGTGTTGTGGTCAGTGTTAAAAAGCTGAAAGCCATATTTATACCAATGGCTCACAATATCTCATTCCAAAGATCCAGTACAAAGGTATTTGCAAATTTTAGTAGTGATACAACGTGTAAATGAAGTAGGAATTATTACAAAAACTTTATTTTGATACCACTGAAAATGGTATGATACATCTATGATAAGCAGAAAGCAAAATAAAAAAAATATGTTTACTTTATGAATCACTGTATTTTAGGAATTATCTGGTAATTGTAATCCTGAAAATAAACTGACAAACCATTTCTTTATATTCTCATGTACCTTATGCACTGTACACTGTGTGCAGAATTATTAGGCAAATACTGTTCCTGGAGATGATTTTTAGGAAAAGCTAGGTAGACTTTTCTAGGCGAATTTAGAAGTTTTCTTTTATCATTGTGCAAAATTATTAGGTTCTACGGAACAAAAAACAGTTTTAGTATATAAGGAATCTGTCAGCTGTCCTGTACAGTTCACTTTACCGAGTATAATTTCCTGTAGGCTATAACTACCTTTCTTCTCAATGACCATCATGAACCAGTGAAGTTTTTGATTTGATCTTGCCCTATATTGGCCAAGGCAGCTAGGATCGCCTCCCAGATGCTGTTCTGAGAAATGCTTGCTACCTACTTTAGTAAGGTCCAGTAATTCTCAATGGGGTGAAGTCAGGTGATGATGGAGCCCAGGTCATAATTTAATCACCTTCTAAGCCTTTCTTGGTCAATCTATGGAATACTTTGATGCATGGGAAGGGGCATTGTCCTGCATGAATATCATGGGAGGGGGCATTGTCCTGTTTCAGGAAGTCTCCCCATTAATCTGACATGTATTATTAGTTAATTTGTGTCTTTTTCAATATACATGTTTCTTCCATCCAGGGGCGTCCAAGATCAGGGGCTAAGTCAAGTTTCCCTGATGCTTGACTGTTTTTTTGTTTGACAGAAGACTGGCATTGGGGCTAAAATACTTACAGCCAAAGAAGATGGAAGCATGGGTGTCATTAAGTCTGGTCACTCTAAGCTATAGCCGAGTATTTTAAGCCCTCCCCCGAGTGATCAGACTTAACAACACCCATGCTTACATCTTCTTTGGCTGTTGACCACAAAGTACTCGGTTGTATGGTGATTTCCTTCTAAAAGTTTTCCAGTTTCAGTAATTCCCCCCCCCTCCCCCCTCTGACTGGCACTGACACAATTTTCCTCTCTCTGTAAGGTGCTTTTTTGGCCTATTTTCATAGTAATAATAATTAGTTTAGTAAATCTGCACATGAAACTATCTACAGTTTCCTGAATTCTTCAAACACTCAGACCAAATACCAAGGTCTGTTTTTTAGTCATACTTTATTGATCCCCGTTGGGATATTTGCTTTTTACCTACCCCATCTTCAGTCCATACTAAATTGGAGATTAATCTGGACTGAAACTATTGGTCAGAAGAGAAGATTCAAGCAAAATACAGACTTGCCTAATAAATGCATAGTTTTGGGGAACAAAGACGTTTATGACTGACCTTATTTTAAAAGAAAAACAATTAATTCTATACACATACCTTTAATGTGCATTCTGAGTACAGTATTTTAAAAATTTTACTGTGAAGACGGGCAACCTATAAACATACTCAATATTCCAAAGGAACGAAATTGCTAACTTTCTTTCATTAAATCACTAAAATATGTGGAACTTGACATGTATGGTGAGTATCTTTTGCAAAAGAGAATTGCTTCCAGCAGTCTTTACATCGTACATTCTGTTATCCCTTTTCGTAATACATGACAGGAACTCAACATCTTTGCATTTTTATAAGAAATGGGAAATAGTAGGAACTCGAATATGTAACTTTATGATATTATTGAACAGGAACTAAAATTAGCCAATGACTTAAGTAGAACAAAAAAAAACAATATTCAAGCAGGACTTTTACAAAAGAAATAAAATAAAAAAAATCCTTTCACATATTTCAAGCTCTTTAAAAGTAATAAATATTAGAAGTTTAAATAAGCATAATGTAAAAAAGCTGTTCTCCAACTCTCCTGACACTCCGGAAGATCTACATCCTCCATGTTCACGTCAGCTGGGGAAACATTAGTTCTGGTGTGAACCGGTTTCCAAAGCCAGGGAACAGTCACAGTGCTGAGTAATAAAGATGTTTTTCCTGACCTCAGTGTCTTTTTATCTCTAATAAAGTTAGAATAATCTTCTATTTCAGATCTGATGAAAATCGTAACTGTGGTGTTTCTTGCAGAAACCTTCATGTCTGTCCAGAAATATTTTCGTGTGCAAAGTGTGATCCATATGGGTTTCTACTTTAAGCACATTTGTTATGAGGTCACTATAAATCATTGCTCACTACCATATAAATTTCACGATTTCCTTTAATTCAACATCATTTGTAAGGATTTCATAAAAATTTCCACTGTAAATTTTACCATTTAGCATTTGGAACTGTTAATTTTATTCTCCGGAATAGTATTCTTTAATTAGTTCTCAGTCTTTGTTAGAATTGCGACAGAATTTCATGATTTGTCCTCTTGTGTTTGCCTATATTATCTGTTCGTGTACCTACACTTAATGGACTCGTACCTGTATTAGAAGTATCATTAAGTATTTTAAGCATGACTATATATATAAATATACCACTTATAAACTAATATAAAGCACACTCAGAATTTAAATATTTGTAATGGATAGCAATAATAAACAACTATTCCTGGAAGACACCTTGTTGGACTATATTGTTTCCATGATGCTGATATCTTTACTAGTAAATGGAAAGTACATTAAAACCCAATAAGCATATCACTTTCTGTTCTCACTATCATTTCTCAGAGTGGTGTGTTGCTATATGAGCCATTCAGCTATAGCAGAGAGGTATTTTGTGTTTTGAGTATTGTAACAAGAGCCAGAGACTGTGAAACTATCTGCATGAGAAGCATAAAAGAATTTTATTTTACTTTCTGCATTACATTACATATTTCTATTAAACCTCTATTAAACATGCATACACATTTTTGTTACAAAGCGAATGGTTCTCTTTTATATATTTCGTGCTCAAGAGAGATGCAAACCCATCCTACAAAAGCTAGTTATAAATTACATTTATTTCAAGCCATAGTATGTCATGATGCTAATAATTATTATATGAAAGTTGCATGAACTCTGATGTAAAACACCACTATGTTTCTAAATGTGGATAGACATTGAAATCATTATATTTCCATTACAAATCTGAAATTCATTTGAAATTAATTCTAGAGGTAATGTTTTTATAACAGACACAAAAAAAATTGCACTTGGGAAGAACAGATTCCTAAGGTAAACACATTTCCATATAATGAGGTTTGACCCAGTATCATTGTCATGTATTGTCTGAAATAACAGACTTCCTATCCTGTTCAGCTTCTGATGCAACATGTGACTAATAAATTGGAGATGGAAGCTATCAAATATATTAATGGGCTGTATCAGAATGTCAAGTTAAAGTCTTGTTTGTCTGTTTGTTCATTTATTTATTTATTGCTTACAGACTTTTGGTTTAGGATTCGCTACACATCTGTAAGATGACGGAAATACCATAATCTCACGTGCTTCCTTGATTGTTACATTTAACATATCATGTGTGCTACTGGCTCAGCTGCTGCAAAGCATTAGGCTTAGTAACTGGGAGCTTGTAAAATACTTGTAGAGATACTATAGACAAGCAGAGAAGATGATGAGGATTCCACATGGTTATCCTAGGAGATGATAAACAAAGGGATAAGGTGATACACTTTAAGTGATATATTGAGCACATGTGGAGTTGCAAAAAGAACAGGCCTTTCTGCTGATTTATATTAATCCTTAATGGCTAGTGTATCCGTGTATCCAGAACAAGATTATTTCAGTAGATCACATCACTCTATACACTTTATAGATCCCCAACTCCAAGTTATAATATATATTCAACCTGTGTCCCTGATTTGTATTGCTTTTGTAGGATTCACAGAATTCCATTGTAACCAGAGCCATCGCCTGGAAATAGCCACATCACACTTACTAGATTACTTTGTACAATGTCCCCTCAAATAGTAGGCTGTGTTTCGAGTACAAAATCAGTGTATTCAAAGTGGTATATATATTTTAGTTATATATTTTAGTTTTGAAGCTGATTTCACTATTTTCTTTCAGGGATGTGACAATGAGCAAAATGAGCGACTGAGGTCAGAGGACAATAATCTATGACTAAAATAATGTTCATGAGAATATTTTATCCGAATGTAACTTGCAAGCATTTTTCACCATAATAAAGAAGCTTTTTTTTGTAATGTTGTCAACACAATATGACTTGCCTCAGTTTTCATGGTGCTGTGTCTTCGCGTTGAGGTGCATATCTTCAGTTCATGGCAGTTTACTGCTTGACATCACACCAATAGGTTTAGCAGCAACAGAAGCATAATGATAGATAATATATTATATGCATAATGAACGGTTAAAAAGTATCTTGTTTGTAAGAACCAGGAAATACAACTAATAGAACAGCAGTATTTGTATTTAAAAAAAAAATAAAATTTCTGTTTTATTCAAAACATATTGTAACTAAGTTTAGTTCATTCTTTCATATTAATATTTTAATATTATTGTTTGAATATTTTTATGAAAGATGGCGTGAAATTCTTTCTACCCAGCAAGCAGACAAAACAAGGAAGCTGACTTTCATTCTACTTGGATCTACATGTCAAATAAGATGGGTATTGGATGACTTAATGTAAAACTTCAACATATGCATGTCAACAGTCTTAGACCTAACACAGTCAATTACAAGTGATTTGCGCACATTATTCTATCGTATTTCTAAGCGATATCCAAATATTAAAAATGTCCTCGCTACCCCAGACAGTACACAGTTTTGAAAGGTTTCTTGGACATTTTTGGGAGATGGCCAGGCAGGGTCACATCCCATTGGCCATCACTCAATCAAAAAAGGGAGGTAGGAAAGTCTGGTTGCAATTAGCCTTGTCCCATGTTGTGAAAAGTCTGTTGCAATGGCGGAAGATTTGACTGTCAGACTCCTGCTGGGCTCATTGGGGTGTCCCTGGAAAGTATGTGTGTCAAAGTGCAGGGAGGGGTTCACTGCAGCAACCCCCACCCCACCTCCACCCTAAAGCTCAGTCCATCCTCTAGCAACTTCCTTTTTGTCACGGTGCTCCAAAGCACAGCTGTTAGTGTTAAAGTTCGCACCGAAGAATGAGAAAGCTGCCATTGGCTGGCCATAAATATTTCTCTTTTCTTGGGATCAGGAATGAAGAAACTTCATATAAACACATACAGATTATTTTAATAGTATATAACATTTACAGTATTATAATTAATATACATATCAAAATTCTAAAACATTACATATCATCAGTACAGATTACACTGTGAAATGGCTCAGTAAATATATGTATATCTTATGATACATAATACATATATACATAAATATATAAAATTAAAGAAAAATAAACTAAAATGACAAAAATTCCTCTGTTTTAGAGAAGTCTGACAGGAAGAAATCAGAGCCATAAAGTGTGATTTCAGTTATTTCAGTGGGAAGGCAGCAGGTTGAAAGACCTGCAAAGCAGCTAAATTTTCCAGCCTAAAGAGAACAGATGTTTGTTATGGTGACCTAGGAGAGGGAGCCAGCAGCAGTTCGGGATCTGACAAGCCTGTCAGAATCAGGACATTTTATTGGCCGATGCTAAATTTCTGCGTTCTGTTGACTGTCTATGGTAATGCATAAGAAGAAGCTAAATGTTGGACAATGCAAATGCAAATGAATTATGTATTATAGCATATGCAATATTAAACACGGTGCATGTTTTGCCATGTAATAACTTTAAATAAATTGCTGAATAGATAACAGTTCAGCAGATTAAATTGAAATTACTGTTGCCTCCCACTTCTAGGACCTGGGTTCAAATCTCCAACGCAGCTCAATGTGTGTGGAGCTTGCATGCTCACCTCATGCTGCATATCTAGTATAGGGTCACAGGGCAGCCCAAATGGAGTTCATTTTTATATTTACGTAACATCCCTACAGCATTTACCAGAGATTAAGAAGAGCAGAAATTATGACATCATTTAATTTAAGATGAATATCAAATAGGCTAATATGAATCTTAACTGAATGCATAGAAAGCAAAGCATTAACTACTTTGTAGTAGTTTCTTATTTTATATACATGATTGCTAATTACTAGTAGTATTGTTATTATTATTGTTGTTGTTATTATTATAGTAGTAGTGATTGTTATAGTAGTATTGTTATTGTTGTTATTATCAACAACAAAAAACAACAAAAATACCATCATTTATCCGTACAGTGGTAAAAATGGTAACCTTGGAATCAAGGTGGTTGAAGCAAATTTTATATGTCTTAAAACGTGAAAATTGGTGTGTGTGTGTGTGTGTGTAAGTGCTGATCTACCAAAAAGCTGATGTTTATGCAATAATTCATATTCAGCACATTTAGTATAGGTAACATTAATGTTGTAGAAGGAGGAAGGAAAGCAGAATGTGAAAGTATTGAAGAAAGCTATCTGATCATGTTTCAAGCTGAATTTGTTCTTTGACATTGAGTCATTGTTTATCCTATTGCATCATCAATACTTTAGGACTGTCAGATCTGTTATAAGAGTCAAGCATGACAAAGACTGCTTATTCAGCCTGAAAAACAAGTGCTTCAAAGGAATATGGGTAATTTTATGCTGCTTTCCCTGTTAATACATCAGTTTAGTGGCAACCATTCATTATGTTATCCCTTTTAATCTTAACCTATGGTTCCTCCAAATAGTACCACAGATATCTAAAGTAATAGTAAAGGGTCAAACTGGATCATTATATTATTACTTACAAAAGCTCACAAAGTCATAGACGATATATGCTTGAAAATGGATACTTAATGGTAATCATAAAAGAATCCTGATATTCACTTTTCAAAGACACCGTCAACATGGTTTGGTCAGGGGAAGGAAAAAAAATTATTTCCTTTGAAAAATTGATTCAAATTTATAAGGGGTCTTGTGCAGATGTCATATACAATTGCCTGCTTTAAATACTAAATCTTTTGGGCAGAAGCTTTTAAAACTTCAAATGCACCAATATCTACTTACATATGTCATGGTGCACCCCTATATAGCCTTTTCCTGTTCGCTCTCCTGAAACATAAACGTATGAGCTGGAAATGGCATGTTATTTTCCACAGATAAAACAGAGGACCTGCACACTATTAAAGTACACATGCTGTCTGGGTTTTCCATTACAGTCCGAGCATCAAAAACTGTCTCCAGTCTTTAATCGTTTACTATAAGGTGCTGTGATTTGAAAAAGATGTGAAACTAACGTTTTTTTGTTTCTGCAATATTAGGAGTCTTAATGACTAAATAAGGCCTCAGACACCAGAGGGTTAAGATATAATAGACAAAAAAATCCTTTTATGTTTATTGTACAATAGTGTGCAGCTATCTATACATTTAACATTATATGACTATATATCATGTGTAAAGCTGTCTTTTTAAATGACCAATGTATGTGTGACGCTGTATTTTTTGCACTGTTTCTGAAAGTATCACATTCTTTGCTGTATTCTTTCTTTTATCTGCTCTAGGTAGACCTCATTAAGAATGGAGTGAAAGTTGAGAATCTTGGGATCGAAAACTACTGTTCACATTACAGCCCGAGTTCTTTTTTTATTTAATGCATGTCATATTCTTAGAGATCCATCCAAGTGTACCGTATAGCAATGAACATCACTACTGTACATTTGGGCAATGGAGCAAACGGGTATCATTCAAGTAATACTGCATGATACTGTCATGTTTAGCTGCTACAGAGGATTCAGAATGGGGTCAGTGGTATTTTTGAGGTTTGGTAAAAATTGTTCAACATGGAAACATGAAGGGTGATTATTACCCTAAATATATAACTTAAAATGTTCATTGTAAAATATTCCCTTATGTCAGTCTCATAGTCACCCCTTAAGAAAGGTGCCTTGGAGGGTCATTTAATGTGTCTAGAACATAAATCTTTCATATCATTACAGTAATGTGTACAGATTTTTGTCTTAAATTGAGCTCGGTGCTGGAGCGATCCGTACAGCTGAGCAGCACATGTTGACCCTCCTGAGTCTTTTCAAAGGCTTTCCTGATAGATTTCTAGGGAGTATTTTATGAGGTACTTAACTATACAAATATATATTTTTCAGTTTAACAGAAACCCAGACCCATTTATTTTTCTTTGTTCAGCAACATATCTACTGACCTGACGTTTATTTATATTTAAGGTATATTAAAATTGATGTTTTTGCTGTGATTTTATGCCAGAGACCAGTATCCATTCTGCAGAGAGATACCTGAAAATTTTGACCGTGTGTAAGAAGTCTTCAGTAAATATTTTAGCAGCATCATCAGTATTACATGGAAGACACCACAAGATTCAGTATGTGGTTCTCTTACTACTTATTTTATTCTGTCAAATATAATTCTTTAATACATTAATATTAGATAGAATATTACATAATTATACACACTCTTCAAACACCAAATAAAACTCCTCGTACTAGTAATCCATATACCTCAATTGCCATTTAAAATGATATTTCAGTCAGAGCCGCAGAAATGAAACGATAAAAATTTAAAAGGAGAAACAGAAACCCTTTGCAGAGCCTCTTCTCAAAGTCTCTTCCTTATAATCCTTTGCAAAAAAGGCATTTGATATGATAAAGATGTTGGTCATGGTTTACAATGGAGCAACTCCTTCTCACACATTCCAGTGTTATTGTCATGATTGTACATCTAAATACTTTAGTCATGCTTTTCGTTTTGATAAAAAGCCCTGTACAGCTTCTTATATCATTATTGATATTAAATATTTCTAGATAATATTACTGTAAAATGTTACTGTAACAAATGTTACTGTAAAATATAACTATATAGATTCAGATACATAACTGACATAATCCATCCATCCATCCATCCATCCTTTAACCACTAATAGTGATGAATATACGACTTTCATTTGCAAACGAAAATGGTATTTCCATGTTTTAAATATCATTAATTATTTGCATATAGTGAAAGTTGTATATTCATTTCAAATATTAGTCTTATACAGTATTACTCACTGTATTCATCTTAAAGTGATGTAGTAATTGTATACTGAGAAAGTGAGTGAAGCTTTGAATTTAACGGAGATTTGTTTTAAATGCAATTGACATGCAATCGGCAAAACGTACTCGTTAAAACTTGTATATACTTAACAACATAAACATGGCTGTGGTCATTGTTTAGGATTCAGTAAATGAGAGTTGAAAGATGTAGAAATATGGGTAAAGAATCACAAATCATAACATAATTTCCCTCTGTCACTTCTGTTTAAATAACAGCACTTTGAAGATGTTACTGAAGCACAGTCGGGTGCCAAGGGCAAAGCATCAGAAATTCCCTTAGGGGAACCATTACAGCTACATTGGTAGTTTCATATTTACACCCCCACCATAAATATAGCAGGCTGTCATAACTTAAAAAGATAAGACCAGTTTTTAACTGTATTGTACCGGAAACAATCTATGTTTACAGGAAAACAAGTGAAATGGCACACATTGTATTGCCAAAACACATCTTAAGTTTCACAGTGGCAACGGACTAGTCTGGTTTCCACCAAGGTTAAAGGGGCATTCTGCCAGTATATATTACTGAAGATTCTATGGTCTATAAAATGTCAGCAATTTTGGGTTAAAAGAGTTCTGTTTCTTATAAAAAATAATACTAATCAAATTGAGCTTTCATGATTATGTCTTTCAACATTTCTAAGTTCACTCCTATGTGACACTAAGATATGGTCTATTTTTGTATCCAAACATTCACAAACTATTCTTAAACAGTCTTTTCAGACCCCCTATTTGTCTCATTGGGTGGCATTCAATCCCTTTTCCTTCTTCCAACTGATCTGTCAGCAAGGGTCTGTTATGCCTAACTGCAATGTAGACTCTCAGCCAGCAGGTTTAGTCAAGAGGATCAGAGGGCTGTAAATTGGACAGAAGTTAAGTACCCTTTTCTGGCCCACCCTTAACCCCTAGCTATATGTTTGTGGACACCCATGGTATTATACCCACCAAGTACAAGTCTTTTGAAAATCATTGCAGTGTTTTCATTTTATTTTACTTCTCATTAGATGCTAAATCCTTTAGTAAACAATGTTTCCTGGACTACAAGCCATAACTTTAAATCCTCAAACCCTCTGCCCACTGTCAGTACCGTATACGTTTTTTTTTCTTATTAATAAAATAATTATAGTTTTTTCTGTCCTTCCCAAATACCTCCCCTGGTTTAAGAGTACTGATGGCAAGAAAAATATGATCTGCACTGATTACATTTGAAAGTAATCAGTGTTACAGTGGAATGCAAACAATACAAATGTTTACAAAATTTCAAAGAACATCTTTAAAAAAAAAGAATACCCTAGTAATGGAAAATGATATTATGAGGCAGTGAGTAATAGTTCAACTGTTGTGTCGTCACAGATGAAAAGTAAAACCATTGGGAAACATTTTGTATACATCACTCTGTTTTTCCATTAAATTTACATGCTACTTTAGAATGGCAAATATTTACATTGATCAGGGAGGGGGATGGTTTCATTTTGTGATTATTGTTAAGGGAAGTGAGAAATTTGACAAGAGTAGTATAGTAGTAGCCATATTGTCCTTTATTGATTTCCAGCAATGAAAGAGCCCAGTGTTATGTTACAAGTGAATGTCAACTGTGGGTTAAATACAATGCAGTTAATGCTGTCTGCCAAATACCCGTGTCTAAAGATCTGTTTAAGGACATTTGCATACAGTTTGCAGGACCTGTTTGTATACTTCAAGTCCTTTCAATTAAAATACCACAAGATCCCACAAGCACCAATATGTGTGCTTTGGCAAGAAATGTGGAGTTTTCTGTAGTATATGTAAATCTTGTATAATGTCGGCCAATAAAAATGTAAAATATAATATTTCATGCTTTGTTAGTATGTATTCTTTGTTTAACATAGCAAAGAATGAAATTGCCCTACATTATATAACTAACATTTTTATATGACCATGTCTTTTCAAGATGTGCAGAAGGTTTTGTAGAATTCTAAAAGCATTGTCAGAATCATATTTTCTGTTCTGTGAAAGTACAGAATTTATATTTAAGCAGCAGAAACATTGGAGTTTGTAGTTATTTCCTTGTTGGCAATACAGTGTCAGTAATATGCAGGCACATGCTTGCAATCTTGTAAAGGGTATTTCCAAAAACACGATGCAGGTGTTAATAATATAAACTTGTTCTGCTCCCATTGTTTTGCTACCTGCTACTGAATGTGAAGGTGGGTAGAAGGGCAGCATGTGCATAAGCACATCTCAACATCCAATAGCTTAGACCTGATTTGCCTGAGCCCTTATCGGTAGAAACAGCTGTCAGCTCAGCATGGTAATTAAGTGTTATACGCTTGTCAAAAGATTCCAGGCTAGACATTTCTTATTATATTACAAGTTGCCCTTGAGGAATTTGTGCGTCTTTAACCATAGAGGCTGCTGGTCTTAAAAAGGAGTATAAACAACAGCTAAGCTGTGTAAAATGAACAAGTATCATACCCTATTGTTAACACTCATTGACTCCAAAATATAAACAGAGTCTCGACCATTTATTTTCAAAGTCAAAATAACCTTGTGTGTGACTACTGTGTATCAGGTTCACCTACATTTCAGCTTAACAGATTTTTAATGTGCAGGGGCTTGTAATGAATTGTATACCTAGCTACATCCCTTAAATGGTCTAACACCTGGGGAAGCAGGGTATGGTAACATATGTGGGTCGGTACAGAGGTAACATAAATGTGATGAAAGAATTAATTCCCTGTCAGATTACTGTGATAGTGTAAAGTCATATGGGTGGGATCACAATAGATCAGTGTGGAGCAGTTTTTAGAGTTTAGAAGGGGAGCATTTTTCGGTGTACAGTTCTATACGAACTGTACTGTTATTATATTTATTTCCATGATTAACTAAATGGTGTAGGATGCCGCAGATACTTTTTATACTTAACTGCTGCTATTGAGCATTAAGTTAAGTCATCCTTAAAATGCATTCGGCATTTTTTAACCATTGCTACCTTAAAACTTTGAATATCTGCCCATTCGATTGGAAAATGTACTGGGGAAATAGACTAAAGAAGAAAAATAGATTTTCATTTTATCTGTTGATGGCTCTGATGAACTTTTGATGAATTATGGCATAGTGTGCCATAATTAATGTATTAATGTATGAAAGCAAATTGTGTGGTGATAGTTATAATTAAATTCAAGTGCATGGTACAGTAATATGAACTATTGACAAAATAAAACAGAGGGCATCATAAAATATTAAAATGTACAAAACTTTTTTATGCACTATATCTTTGAAAATGATACTATAAATGAACATACAAAAACATACAAAATGAACATACAGAAAAATATCTTGTCTGTACAAGAGCCTGCGTGAGAAATATCAGGATTGTTTGACATGGCATGTGAAGCTGGTAATAAGAGATAGATAAACATCTGTGAGATGGACTATACTGTACTTTGCAAACCTGCTGAATTTGAAACTTTGGAAATGGATCCTATCAGATCTGATGTCATCAGCACATTTCAGTATAAAAAAAAAAAAAAAACGCTAAATTCCCTTAACCTAGAATACCTACACCTTAACTTTATCAGTTGTTGCCTTATGTTACCTTAAACAGCCATTAAATCTTGCCCACTATAAAGCCTGCACCATCAGTCATGATAAACCTTTATTGTTTTTTCATGTATTAAATGTTCATGCGGGGTGTGTAAGTTTCAATCACTGAATGTTTCACTTATCAGTTAAACAGACTATAACGTTTTTATAGCAAAGACAATGCGGCATTCCATACTAATCTTCAATCTGTCCAACACTGATAGAAAAAAGTATATAAACTGCCATATGGCTGCAGAAATCTGAAGAAATAATAATTTTGTATATTTTTAACAAAGGTACAGCATATAAATAGTTTTTCCAAACATAATATTAGACACTTTGAAGTAGTGTTTTCCTTAATAGTGCCTACACATTACTTGCTGTTGTTCATGAGGTTTACCTTCGCTAAGGGCTGCAGCAGTCTAGAGGCTCAGTGGCTGTCGTTATAACCACGCATCTCTAGGTTGTGGGTTTGTTTCCTGGCCCTTGCTAATCTATGTAATTACATATTCTCTTTATTTCTCACTGGTCCATTGTGTCTGTGTGTGCACTTTTCAACTGAAGAATTCTTAATTTATTTAATTTTTTTGAGAATGATAATAGAATGAAATAAGCATTGTAGCAGTACAAACATATTCTAAAAAAACTGTTTTTTAAAAAATATAAATTTAATACACAATGTAACATTGAATTTGGAAAAGTGTTATCAGATAAAAAATTTTATTAACCTGATTAGAAACTTGGATATCTGTAACATTTGGTATGATAAATGGCCTCCAGCTTATTTTATCACTGAAATATATGATATATTCCAGGTTTGCTTTATTTTCACCAGGTAAATGTCTATACATCCATCCATCCATACATCCATCCGTCACCGTAACCGCTTAATCCCAACTGGGGTCGCGCGGGGTCCAGAGCCTATCCCAGGAACAAGTAGCACGGGTGGGAAATGTCTATACATTTTAAAAAAAACATTTTAAAAAATGAATTTAAAAAAAGAAAAAGATAAAGTTTTTTTAACTATCTGAAACTTGTTTATTGACAGTGCATTGTCAAATTACAGGTTAAAGTAATTTATAAAACATTTAAATATATTCTCTATTGTGTATATGCTCACATTTACAGATAATTTTTACATTAGGTAATAGATTTATAGAAAACAATGCAGTAAAGCTATACTATAAAATGTCATACGGTAATGAAAAACAGACTTTTAACATCAGGCATTACTAAATCTTTAAGACCAAAGAAGGAAGGAAGAGAAGAGTTCATCTTGAAAAGACCTCTTCTTATGGAGATGCATGGCTCATGGATGGTGATGGTCTCTTTAGTATCGATTCCACTGAAAAAGATAAAGATTCACAGGAAGCTTTTGTCTTATTTTGCTTGAACGAAAATTCTTTCGGAAAGCTCTCCACGTTTTCGAGGTTCTGGAGCTCTCTGGTGGCACCATCCCTGTATTTTTTTGCTGCTTCTTCCAAGAGTTCTTTGCACTGAAGCCCTTTCAGTTCGAGGCTTGATTTTTCACTGAGAGTCTGCTGGATGAGGGAGTGGAAAGAACTGAGCTTCACAGAGAGGGCATGTTTCGCACCATCTTTGTTCAGCTTGTTCAGGACGTAGTCTGGCCCAGCTGGGGATAGCAAGTTGGGAAAACCTTGTCCACAGGCTCTCTTAAGTGGTGAGAAAGCTGATCTCTCCTTCTGGTTTGGGGAAAGCGCCCTTTGATTGTCTACTTGCTGCAGATCACAGAGTTCCGGAGCTGTGCAGAATCTTGTTACTACTCTGTCTTGGTTTGATGAGTGGTTCTCTGAGGATGGTATCATTTTTGTGTCCCAAATAATGTCAGGTTTCATGTTCTGTACTGCTGTAGCATTGAGGAGACATTGCTGGTACAACAAAGCGTCATTGATATTGCTACCCCGAGCCCACATCATAAAACGGTGCGGGAGAGGGTACTGTCTGTAAGTGGCTGCTACACTGACATTTGAGGAGATGAGTTCAACGTTTCCAGTGCCGGCGTATTGCATAGACACATCCAGACAGTTAGGAAGGAAGCTGCAAAGGTCTTTGGGTGGTGGGTCCACCTGTGTGCTGGTGTAGGATGCCTTATAGGAGTTGTACTCTGCAGCACGAACAGTGTTATTTGGAAGGAGGAGGGATGCAGCCGCTGCGTGACTAGATTCCATCATCTCTCGCTCTTTGTACTCTCGCTCCAGCATAATTGTCTCCAACTCCTTGTCGGCAAACGCTCTTCGCTTCCTCATGCGATCACTCAGCGGAGGAGGAAGAGAAGGGTTTCCACCCAAAAAGTGATCTGACTGAAGCGGACGATACCCTGTGAAACATAAAAATTCTGTCATGTTCTTGCTTGAACATTTGCATGAATGCATATTCAGGCGAGATATTTCAATTCACTTTATTTACACAAATACACCATGAACTAATGTGATGCCCACTACCAATGCAACAAATGTTT
>JAODKE010000043.1:23066360-23077720 GCA_026779605.1 Mormyrus hasselquistii
TGTTTTACATTAGCCATTTACCTGCTACAAAGCAAGTCAATAAGACAACATAGAACGTGTAACCTTGCACGCATTGCAATAGCAACACACAAAGCAATTTTTTTTAATAAATTATTTCACCATTGTGGAATCTCTCATTTAGATACATTTGATTTTAAATTAATCCATTTTGTTCATTATAATTTTACATTTTTCAGGCAGTGGGTGAGTTTATTCTCACAGAGAGAAATGTGAAGATCAAAAAAAAGGGGAAAATCTATAGTATTAATGAAGGTTATGCCAAGTACTTCGATTCTGCTGTGAATGAGTATGTAAAGTGGAAGAAGTATCCCGAGGTATGTCATACATTCAAATTTGCACGTTGAACATAGAAATCTATTTTATGTTTTTACCTCTATTATGTAAAGCAGCATATGGTAACCCATTTGGGAAAAAAAGGATCTTTAAAAGTATCTAAAAAAGTATCTTTTGCTAAGGTTGAGTTATATGACAAATAGTTATCAGTACATGTATATAATGTTATGTGTAGTTAAAATCTAGAAAGTTTGGAGAGGAATGATTAAGTGATTTTTTTTGGTATTTTATCTATACTAGGTATCTAGGTGTTTGTGCCAGTGCTAGTGCTGTGAAACTCTTGTTTTTAGTAAAATATTGTTTTTAAAAAATTAAAGGATATATAATGCTATTAAACTTTGTACTTATACTAACCCTTGTCTATGGCTGTGGGTAACACGTTCCCTCAGCGATGTTCATTTGTTCGTATTTTAAACATCATGTTTTCCACTTGAAACTCTGGGACTTTTCATACCTGCAGAAGGGATGTCTAAACACCAAAATTTAATGTTCTGTCTGTTGACCAATGCCAAAAACTACACCTAAACAGCCTTTGGTACAAAGGGTTTAGACTCTTATCCAGACACAAGGGCTGGGATTCATCTCAGCTGCCCATGACTTCCAAACATTTATAGATATTTAATACAAATGCCAAATTATAAAAAAAAAAACACAAATCTTTTATTCTACTGAGACAGTTCTATTCAGATATAGTGAAATGCGTCCAATCAGGTTACAGATCACACAAACTAAGATCCTTTTCTCCAAAAGGGGGAGCTCAAACCTAACTTTTGTGCAGATACACTCAGTGGCATTTTAAGGTACACCTTAGGTTCCACTTGCCATACTTATCAGGTAGAGCTCTCAGAGAAGCCTTTCTGCACACTGTTGTTGCACTATTGCAATTGTGGTCTTCCTGTTGCCTTTAACATGTCTGCCCTTCATTTCTGACCTCTATAATTAACAAGGTGTTTTCACTGACAGCAGTGGCACTGGCCGGATGTCTATACAGACACTCCACTTACGAATGACTTACATTCCGAACGGCCGTTCATAACTTGAAATGTTCGTAAGTCATCACTTTAGGGATATACGCTGCACGGCGGGAGTAGCAGCCAGATGTCGTACTATGCGGAATTGGTGTGCAGAAAAAAAAAATTATGTTGCGAACAGGAAGCAGGAGCCCAAGGAACACAATTTGGACTTACAGTCCTCTTCGTTGAAAGTTTGTATTAGAGGAGCATCTGTATGTGTAAAAATTGCATGTAGGTAGCTGTTTATGAGATGGATTGACCATGCCTGACACCAAGTTACACCCCATTGAAAATCAAAAGGATCATGTATCTTAGCCATTATTTCAAACCTGTATGTGCTATATGCATTCAATTACAGCCACATGTCTCTGAAGAAGAAGCAGGCGTTTCGCTGTATTTAAGATGCTTCAGTTTTGTAAGAATATTACGTTACCTGTGGTTGAATATTCATACAGCAGTTGTAGATGTAGGAATTGTTAATCCGAATGTAGAAATGTGTGCCCATGAATTAGTGAATGTCCTAGACATCTAGTTAATTAGATATGTATAAACTAAGTTGTGACAATCAGTGCCTTAACTGTTCATTCATGATTTTTGGCTAGTATAAGTTGGGGGTTTTAATTCTACCGCTTCTCTGTTTGCAATATGTGCCTTGCTCAGGTGTGATTAAAGTAGTTTCCCACCACAGTCCAAAATCATGCAGTTAAGCAAAACAGACCCCTAAGTTGCCCATAGTATGTGACTGCATTGTGAATGAAGAGTGGCTAATCGATGCTTCTTTTCCCCTAGGATGGTAGTGCACCATATGGCGCCAGATATGTAGGGTCCATGGTAGCTGATATTCACCGCACCATTGCATATGGAGGCATCTTCATGTATCCTGCCAATGAGAAAAGCCCAAAAGGAAAGGTTGTTCATTTTTCATACTTTTTTAAAACTAAATTAAGCCAAAAAAAACTGTAATAGGTCTGTGTGTTTTGTGAGTTTTCCCCTGAAGTTACAATGTTGTACATATTGCCATGTCTAAAGTGTAAAGTGCAATGTGTGTTTGTGCCCTGTGATGGCCCACTGATGGTATCAGTGATATCTCTTTTGAGGTATTCTCTGCCTCATGCACTATGCTTTCTGGGATGGCTGTAGGGCTAGGTGTTCATATTTTCCTGATACTCTGGTTTCTTCCTACAATCTTAACAGCTGTTTGGATGAAGGGTAATATTGTAGTATATGTCAGTTCTTCAGTGTCTTTAGCTAATGAATAACACATGCCATGTGGTGCTCTACAGAGCTAATATTACAAAAAGAAATTCCTTTAGTTTTATGATGATCCTGCAATTATATACTATATGGACAAAAGTATTGGGACACCTGGCCATTACACCTGCAGGAACTTTTATGGCATCCCATTCTAAATCCATAGGCATCAATATGGAGTTGGTCCCCCCATGGCAGCTATAACAGCTGCCACTCTTCTGGGAGTTTGCAGTGTGTCTGTGGGACCTTCTTGCCTATTTGTCCAGAAGAACATTTCTGACCTCAGACAATGATGTTGGCTGTGAAGGCCTGGCTCAGATTCTCCATTCTAGTTCATCCCAAAGATGCTCGATGGGGTGGAGATCAGGGTTCTGGGCAGGCCAGTCAAGTTCTTCCACACCAAACTCACCCAGCCATGTCTTTATGGAGCTTCTTTTGTGCATTGGGGCACAGTCATGCTGAAACTGATTTCATAATTACTTATGCCTGATTCAGTATTTTAAATGTGTGAATGTCACTCTATTTTCATTGTCTCTGCTTTAAGTTCACTTTGCACCCTGTTCTTGCCATCGATTCTATCTTGGTAAACGGCTACCTGGTATGTGGCTTTTAAAAACTGCATGATGACCATTTTCTGTCTCTTTGGTGTTAAAATCCAAAACGTAATTTCAACGGGAGAAAAATCAGCAAGGCAATAATTCTGTTTTAAAAATAAACTGCTAGGTTTTTTTTTGTTTAGTTCCCAAAGACTATATTAACAATATTGTTTGTTTTTGATCTGCAGCTAAGGCTCCTGTATGAGTGCAACCCCATAGCCTTCATTATAGAGCAAGCTGGGGGTGTGGCCACCACCGGCACACAAAGAGTACTAGCAGTGAAGCCAGAGGCAATTCACCAGCGCATACCATTTGTTGCTGGCTCCCCAGATGATGTGGAGGAGTACCTTTCCTTTGTCAAGAAGCACCAAAAATAGCTTTAACAGTAACTAAAGTATTATGATGTATAACAAAAATAAAACAGGTGAATAAGGTCTGGCATGATGTCTTGATTTCAATATGGGCTCTGTGAGTGGGCTCTGTGATTTAGCACAAGTGATTGAAACGTTGCCTTGCCACATCCCGTATTTAGAGGGATTTCCTGCATTTCTCAATTATATATTGTGCTTTGGATAGCAGTGTCTGCTAAGTGACTGTAAATATATAACAAATATATAACAGTTGTAGACTTCAGATTGCCACTGAATATATGGCCACATGATGATTATTTGTACAATTATTTATACAGACATAAAACTAGGTACATAAGAAGAACCCCTTGAATTTATGGAATTGTATTATACATGAATAAACACACAAGTTGCACACTTTGTATACCACATGCCTAAAGAGTTGGTAGGGGAGACAAGACCATTGCTAAAGTGCAATGGACTGATTTATTTTTATAGCCAACAACCTTGGTTATGACAGAAAATGCTTAAAAATTAGGAATACCTTCAATTGAGTGCAGAAGTATAACAAAAACACACATACATGAGCAATAATAAGTTATCTTTGTCCAGAAAGAGACAAACTTTCAAACTATTCATTATAAAACGTAATTTACCAGGTAGGTTTAAGAACACAGAAGGCATGCTTTACAAACAAATGTCAAAAAACTAGTGTAAAGACATTTCTGTACAAAAACTTGAAGGTCCTTTAAGACTTTTGGAGCACTTTACAAAGAAATTTTTGTCCCTTTGTCTGTGTGAAAAACAGGTAAAAATTAAAAACTACTTGTAGTATGCTCATACGTTTTTGTTAAACCAATTTTATATATTCAGTTGTATTGCAATAATGTGATGAGTGTAGGATATTCCTATGATCTTCCTATGCTCCTCAAAAGTGAAATGACAAAAGGTTTTTACAAAAAATAAGGATTTGACAAATTACAAATTACTCAGGACACTTAAAAATAGTTTTTTTTTCTTAAGTAATGATATGCCCCCTAAACATGAGAATGGTTATGATTTATTATATTTTCTCTTTATCCTGTGCCTCTTAGTTCCCCCTTTCCCAAAAAGGCAATGATTTCCGCAACAAAGTAAAAATGACCACACACTGCATCTTAGGATGCCCATGTCCTGCCCAGTCTTAAATGAAATATATAAACTTTGAATATAATATTCAAAAGTTAGGCTTTTAAACAATTTCAGTATTTTAATTGTATTTAAATGACAAGGGACTTCATAGGTAATAAATTTTAATGTGCATCTAGAAAAAGCCTGGTTTAAATGATAGAGGACTGTGCTTTTTTCCAGGAAATAAGGGACTTTAATATAATGTTCTAAAAATGTAATTTATATATGTACATACATAAAGGCACTCACATTCACAGCAGCTGCCAAGCATTGAATTTCCATTTGAGTTTTTAATAATACAGCTGTCAGAAAATACTTTCTGCAGAATATTTAAAGAAATTCATGATGGATAAAAGATGCCTTAACAAACATTAGGGAAGTTTTAAGAGAGGATTTGTTTTCAAGACAACATGTAAAAAAAATGATATAAACTGCCTGAAAACACATTCTTGAATAATAAATCATTAACTAGTATTTACAGTAATAATAAATCGTTAACTATAGGCCAGCACAGGACTCTGCAATAGTAATAGATTGCTATTAATTACAGGGCGTTGTTTTTGTACAATATTAGATTTAAGGGTGGTCAATGGTTACCATTTAAATTGCACTCAAATTCCCAAAACCCATGGCATTTTACCTAGATATGACAGAACTGATAGAATTATAAGATGTCCCACCATTGCATGTTGGTCCATAGCTGTCTGAAGCAGTCACCTCCAGGTTAACCCTGAACACAGGCGATGACTTTAAAAGAAAGTCAGCAGCGTCTCTTCTCCCCAGTTCTCGAAGCTTAGCCATAAAGATACCAATGGTGCTGTCAGGGTGACTGCTCCACTCCTGCAGGAGCAATTCTGTGGGACTGGGCTGAAACATACCTATTGTATGAGTACCATTATTGCTACTGTATTTGGCTAATACATCCGACAAGCCCAGGTTCATGGCAAGCAGACACCAATCCTTGCCCATGGGATCTGGTGGATCAAGAAGCCTGCAGAGTTTCCTCCTGGCTAGCAGATTGACATCTGATATATGGATGTCCATTCCAAGCCTACCCTGTTGGAAGACTTCTGTGCAGCCAAAGCTCAAGATGCTACCGAAGCTTTCCTTGTAGCCACCCATCGTGTTAGTAAGGGACATCTCCTTTTGAGCCTGGGCTCTGAAGAAGTCTTTTGGCTGGTAGATCATGATGGGTCCATGGTGTTCCCTCAGCTGTTGTGGGCTAAGGTAGTACTTCACAGTCAGCAGCCCAGGAAGTGTGGAAGCCAGTAAGTTGTCTATGATACTGCAGACCAAATCCAGTAGCATATAACACTTGAGCTTCTCAGAATCCGGCCCCCTCACTTGCACCTCAATTCCTTGTCCATGGTTCACTAAGAGCACCATGACATCAGCTCCACCATGTGAGATCTTGGCACCATTAGTCCATAGACGAATGTCATCACCATTAGGTTTCTGCTGATAACTCCAACGGCAAAGGTTGACCTGTAGTTTGTGAAAGATGCCACATGGGAAGGGAGTAAGGTGCTCTGTGGGGACCAAACGTATCCCACCATATATAAACACCTCTTCTTCGTCATCTTCTTCTGTCCAGGAACGGTGCAGCCCATTGGTTTTGATTAGTGCTGGTATATCCACCATAGCAGAGTTAAGATCACGGACGCATATATCCATGGCATCCAGAATCTGAAGCAGTTCATCAGCATCACTCTCTGACAAAAGTCTCTGCATCTCCTCCAGACGAAAGCGTCCCCTGTAGTGATGTATCGCCTTTGGAGTCTCAATGGATAAGATCTTAGCCAGAACACTGCTGCACAGCCAGCGTGGATCCAAAAGAACCACATCCTGCACAGTCTCACTCTGCATGATGTTGATCTGTAGGGAGGACAATTTGACAAACAGCATGACTAAGGTAATAGCTGACCACAGTACCTCTAGTTTAGTCACTATCTTTAATGTACATGCTAGCTTGTTGTACAGATTATATCCTCATGTTCTATGTCATTGATACACAAAATATGACATTATGGAATACATACTTGGATAACATGAATATAAAACATTCAAGGTTTGTTCTAATTAGCATACACACCTCTCCCATACTATGCAATTGCAAGGCTATAGCTCGCAGGTCCTCCTCACTGACAAGAGGGTTGATCTGCTCCTGAACATCTAGCACAAACTGCTGCCACGACATTAGCTGGTTGGGCCCATTGAGCTTTCTCCATGATGGAAGCGTAGATAAAATCTTCTCACACAGCACTGTTACCGGTTGACATTTCTGGGCCCATGAAAGGAGGAAAAGAAAATGTAGATGTCACTGTTGCTAATCGGCATTAGAAAATTTTACAGTACAGCAACATATTTAAAAAATGCTAAGGAAATGTGTTTTATATCTTTCTCCATGACAACAAATAATTCTTGTAAAAGTTAAAACACACTCCCTACCGTTCCCGATCCTTGAAATTCCGATTTTCTTAGTTTAATATTAATTAATAAGCTAACCATTTTTAATATCTCTTTAGTGAACTTAGCTTTCTGCAAGCAAAACAATTTCAATAACCTTTTCAAATAAAAATGGCTACACAAGTGTCAAATTAAATTGGTTGTTTCAAATGTGTTTTGGGGTAGTTCCTCCATAGACAACTTTTTGTTCACGTCTTACACAATGCACATTTAACATCTTCATCCCACACTGTAGAGAATCTCCAAACAGACATGTTTCCCATAAGTGTTTTACCTTCTCTATCACGCAACATTAGTGTGGGAAGAGAAGGTCAGGAGTCATGAGCATGACTATGGATGGAAACTGAGTGGTGTGGTGGGCATTATGACTAAAATGTCATATCGCAATACTTCTGGTTATAATCTCAAACCAACATATATATCAGTATTTCTTGGAATGTATGTGGTAATGATAATTAATTAAAAATATTAGTTGTGTTGCCATCTGCTGTATAAATGATACCCACATATTAGAAAAATACAGTAGATTGATTGTCAGACTTTTGAAATACAAACCATTTCCAGACAAACAGTAGTACCATTTTGTAACCAATTCTTCCACATCAGCCATGCCACACATTATTTATCATTCAGCGTAGCTAATCATTCTGCATACTGTGTGTTGCTTACCGTGTGACACAAGTACAATATGTGTAGCAGTCCAATGGTATATAGTGTGTTTGTTCAAGTTAGCCAATTGGTTACAAAAGATCAAATAAGATTTTGATTCAAGATCTAGCCACTAAATTGAGACTGACAGAGATAAAACTGACAAAGTTACATATACAAACAATGCCAAGAAGTTACACAGATTTAAATTGCTTTGTTTCACATTGCTCTGTTTTTGTTGTAGTACTGTTGCAGCCTCCAAATACGCAGGCATTATGTGATAGGCGCTGAAATGCGTACTGTGGATAAAATTGCAATAATAAAATCCCACATTATCAGACACGACAAGTTGGAACAAAAAGTTATGTTAGTTGGTAAATTACTTGATCAACTCATAAAGCCAGACAGTTAGTTAGATCAGGAATGCGCATTGGTGCACCGGTATAAAAGTTCACAATGAGACTGCCTGAATGAAATAAAATTAAAATTAAAGCGTGCACCAATTTGGGATAAACCCAGGATACATCATTTCTAACATCTTTTAATCAGTTTGATCTGATTTATTAATGTAGAATAGTTAGAGTTAAATCACTTTATTTTACTGATTTGGTATCATTTATTTAGCTCACAACTGGCGTTAATGGGGGTAATTTTGAATCTGGAACACAGGAGGGCATGTAATTTATTGCAAACCTGTGTGTGTTTGTAAGCTGATGCACCCCAGAGCAAGCTCTCTTTTATGTCTTTGAGAAGCTAAAATATGGCTCCTGGCTCATCAGACTTTTAGGGGAATTAAATCAAGCCGTCTGTATGAATATATATTGTTGCACATTTGGTAATGAGCTGGGTTGAAGTTTATTTGTATGTTTAACGTTTTCAAAATTATATGCATCTCAGCTAGTAAACAGCTGAAGTTAATTAGCAGTTCATTCTGAGCAAATAAGTGCAACTAAGCCGGTAACCGATTAAATATTTCTCATTATAATTTTGTTGTATTTGCCCATATTTTACAGAACCAACATACCATACAAATTTGTTATTGCAAACTGTTGCACGTAAAAGCAAGCACTCTTGTGTTGCTGAAGGGAGAAGAATGAATCACTAATTCATTTACATGTTTAGGAAATAGGAAAGTGAGGAAGAATCTTTAATACTGTATATTTATTTAAATTTTTTAAAATTTTATTTATTAGAATTTAGGCCTATGAGCTTAAATATTTTGTTGTCTAACTGATATTCACCTCCAGGCTGTCACCCACCTCTCCCATCATACTGTACTCCCCGCTGGGTCAGAACAGCGGGAATAAGACTGTCACCTCGGTTACTGCTGCTCTACCGCACCTGGACCTGCATCTCCCTCACCGTGCCACATCACATCAACACGTCAAAACACAACACTCCGGGGCCTGGCCAGCAGTGTCTGCTGGAGCTATCGAGCGGGAGGCAGCTCGTGGTCAGGGCTACAGACATATTTAATTATTAGCAGAAACACTTTGCCTTTATTATTTAGAAATGTGAACAATAATTGTATATTTAGATTGAGAAACAGTTTAGGGTGGGGGACTCAAACACCTTCTCTCATCTCCAGTTCTCCATTGCTGTCAGTGGCCAATTCGCCACAAGTCTATAGGCCGAGTCTCATAGCCAATGGAGGTGTGTCCGGAGATGCATGCATCCTATCATGTCGAATCACACAGCACTGCAACAGGGGTGAATCATACCACACTGCTGCAGTAGTTGCTTGATGTGTAGCTTTAATGTATCAGATCATTGGCAATGCATCAAGATGTGCATCACACATCGTCTTAGAGATGGAGATTCACATGGCTAATTTAGACTGATTGTCGAGTGCCAGTCAGTGCCGATCAGCACTTACTGGCATTTAAAGAATGAAGCCTACGGCTATACACAAGATAAGATTTAAACAGCCTGCAAAAAATGCCTCCATTTCAATCCATTGCATTAAATTTGAGACAATTTAGGCATATTTTAACAAAATCATTGAAAAAATATAGTTCAGGGAAGTAAAGCTTGTAAAATAAGTACATAAAAGGCAAATGAAACATCACATTCATAATATGAATATTCACATGCCAGTATTTTCTGAGATTTATATTCGTTAGAATATCATTTTGTAGAATATCTTGCTCAGAATTTCCATGAAGAAAGATATATTTGTGTACTTACACAAATAATGGAATTTCGAAGATCTTGTAGGTGATTTCTAAGCAGCTTCATATCCTTTGAGTTGGATGCTCCAGCATCCACAACAAAAACCTTTTCAGAAATCTGCAAGTCATTGCCAAATCTGCAAATAAATAAAATAATTATTTTGTAACAATATTTCATAGAATGCACACAGAAAAATAATTATATGTAGTTATAAACATTAATATTGTGAAACTGCTTACCTGCTTCGAACTTCCTTAAGTAGACACCTTTCTTTGTCATAGTCAAATTCCCCTCCAAAAGACCGTGGCAGATTCACAAAGTCTGCATGAGTTGCTACCAGCACAACTTGCAGTGGATTCTTCATCTTCCCACCAAAGGCTAGGGGGATATATATGTATATATGAGCAAGTAGGTACACACAGATATGTACACAGACTGAATTACTGAATTAGAAAAATAGAACAGAACAAATTAACACAACATTGGCTATAGGTTAGACATTCTACCCAAGATGTAATATTTGTTAGTTAATTCTTTTCAGATATATTTTATCTAATATGTTAACTTCAAATTACACTTAATATGCAACATTCATACATACATGATATGAATGTGTTCTCTACAACATACTTACACAATGAACCATCAAATAACTGAAAGTTAAGGCAAGCCAAGCTGAAATCATGAGAACACATTTAAGAGAATGTAAGAAAAAGGAAAGTGAAAACAATAAGACTTATAGGACATATTTTACTAAGCACATGGAGAATGAAACACACACTGAATCTCAGAATTAAAACAAGATAAATTCTGATGGATTAGCTTAGGTGCAAGCAGTACCGACCAAGCAAAGCATGCCATGAAACAAAGTACGTCAGATCTATAAATAATTCCTAGAACAGAAACAGAGGAAACGACATGGTTCTGCTTTATGGCAAGAGGAGGAACATAGGCAGGGCAGACAGAACATCCAGAGTCATCAAGCGGTTTAGTGTTTTGGAAGTTAAGGAAGCGAGACGGTGATCCAAAATGCATTGCCAGCTGAAATATGAGGAAGTGCCACGCTGTTGCACAAAGCCAAATTGTGTGTTAACTCAAATTGCTGTGAATTGTGCATTTGGAGAAAGCAATGCAAATAAAAATTTGCAACAGCAAATGTACAACCTCATAGCTTCTGGTGTAGGACACTCAAGCTAAGGGCATTTCAGCTGGATTGAAATTCTCCAATGGCATACAGAAAAAACAGAGCAGCTACTGCGGGACCACAACAAAGACGTGGTATAAGTTGTGTAGTGACTTTGGATAAGCATTAAGCATAACATAAGAACACACTGAACATA
>JAODKE010000043.1:23082342-23092963 GCA_026779605.1 Mormyrus hasselquistii
AAAACAAGAACAGAGTGCAATAACTGGTGTGATTTATATGTTATTAAAAAAACAATACATGGATTCAAAAAGGGAACCAACTACTTACATTGGTCGTAATTTCAATATTAGCACCAGCAGCACAAAGGTATCGGACAACTTCAAGGGCTCCATTGTTTGCTGCCAAGTGTAGTGGTGTTCTCCCAAACTAGGATGTTACCCAAAAACATAAAATATTTCATAATTAACACATATATGTAAATTAGTCAGGAAATGTAATGATTCACAAAGAAATACCTGCACAGCCATAGCGGGGTTAATGACAACAACTCAATAAAATCATATTAAGTTCATATTTATACAGCTGTATTTGTATCATCAATATCAATTTGTCAATAAAGCCTGAAGTGAGAAGAATCCTGATTTATCCATGACTAAGATTAAAATAAATGGTAGGGAAAGAAAAGGCATCTGTAATGTACCATGGATACTCACTTTATTAGCAATATCCAGGTTTGCCATAGCACCACAAAGCAATAATACAACAGGAAGATTTCCATCCTTGCAGGCAATATGCAAGGGGGTGTTGCCTTGGTGATCCTGGTGGTCAAGTTGGCAGCTGTGTCTAAGTAGATACTTCATAACTTCCACCTGACATCTTCGCACAGCCAGGTGTAGGGCAGTATGGCCATCCTGAAACAAACACCAATGTCAAAATCACTTTCACGTTCAAACCAAATAACTTCAGAGGGGGAAATGCAAATATTCCAGAAAAACTGACGATTCTGATGACAAAACACTTAAGTCTGATTCATACTTCTGCGTAGAATCTATGGTGTAGTTCCGTACCTATGCCATAGCCTGACACGCATGTCCCCGGTAATGTGACTTCAGGCATCAGGCTACAGCGTAGGGTACAGCGTCTACTGGCAGCGTGGAGCACTGCCTTTGCACTGCATCAGCACAGCAGACCCACCTTGTCCGTGGAGTTCAAGTCAGCGCCATACTCCACCAGACATTCCACGATGTCCTGGAAACCCCTGGCAGCAGCAGTCAAGAGTGGGCTCTCCCCCTCCCGATTCCTCAAATTGACATCACAACCAGCGGCACACAGAGCTCGAGCTACAGAGAAGTATCCATGCCAAGCTGCACAGTGAAGAGGCGTCTCTTCTTCCTGTCAGGAGGTTTGCATCCTCATGAATAAATAGCAGACACATACACACATTCCAGTTCATCCACAGAAACTACACCCATTAAGAACATAAAAAAAAAAAAAATCATTAAATATTCATAGATAAATACCTTGTCTGCTAGATTAAGTTTGGCATGTATGCTGCAGAGGTACTGGACCACATCCACGTTTCCATACCTTGCTGCCACATGAAGAGCTGTTTCTCCAGACTAGAAGGCAAGCATAAGACATAATATTTCATTTTGAAAATCATTCTTTACACTTTTCTTAATCATTTATACAGATGAGGATCACAGGACAGTGTCAGTCAGTAGTATTTAGGGTTAATAGCCTTGCTCAAGGACCCAATGGTGAAATCACTCTGCCATCACAGACACATTTAGACATTTATATTCATGATACTGTGTATTACCGGTATCTTGTCCATGGATGCATCTGTGTTATTACTGCCCCCTCCCCTCCCTACTAAAACTAACCCAAATTAGTGGTTGGACGATGGAGGGGGGGAATTTGTATTATTGTACTAAACTTATCCGTGGCTCAAAGTTTAAAGCTGGTTTTATTTGTATGCTGTAGGTTAACAGCAAAACATTTTTATTTTTTATGGACAGAACTACACAAAGTGACATCCCTGCTGTGTGGGAAAGAGAGCACACAAACACAAAAGATAGTCAGATGTTTATTTTCAGGAAAGGCAGGTCATACATGTCGGCATGTGACTGTTTACCTTATCCTGAATATCCAGAGGACAGTTCTTTTCATGCAAGATTTTCAAGGTTTCCACATGCCCTTGCCTTGAAGCATAATAGACGGCATTTGCACCAGACTGAAATGAAAACGCAATTTCATAGTATGAATTATGAGTTATATTTAGTTAACTGATATGACGCTACCAGTACATTTCTACATTAAACTACAGCATATTTTATATTATATACATTTTGTATAATTATGCACAGAGCAGTGTGGGGGTACAGACCTTGTCATGAGTGTTGATATCTGCTCCCTTTTTAATGAGCACATCAATAATTTGGATGTTTCCACAGCCTGCAGCAATGAGGAGAGGGGGTATCCCATGCTGAAAGGTAGGTGGTGTGTGTACATGTGACACTATTATTAAATGACAATATTTTGATTTAAAACTAATTTGACCAACTCAGATAAACTACAGGGAGGTCAATAAGTATTTCATCCCCCTGTGATTTTGTAAGTTCTCTTACTTAGAAATTATGGAGGGGTCTACAATTTTCAGCATTGGTGCATTTCCACTGTGAGAGACAGAATCTAACAAGAAAAATAAAAAAAAAAAAATCACATTGTATAAGTTTAACAATTTATTTGTGAATTACTGTGTCAAATAAGTATTTGATCACTTGAGTCAAAAATTTAATATTTGGTACAGAAGCCTTTGTTAAGAATTATAGAGGTCAAACGGTTCCTGTAGTTCTTTACCAGGTTTGCACACACTGCAGGAGGGATTTTGGCCCACTCCTCCATACAGATCTTCTCTAGATCTTTCTCTAGGTTTCAGGGCTGTTGCTGAGCAACACCAAGTTTCAGCTCCCTCCAAAGATTTTCTATTGGATTTAGGTCTGGAGACTGGCTAGGCCACTCCAGAACCTTGATATGCTTCTTACGGAGCCACTCCTTGGTTTTCCTGGCTGTGTGCTTTGGGTCATTGTCATGTTGGAAGACCCAGCCACGACTCATCTTTAATGCTCTGACTGAGGGAAGGGGGTTTTTGCCCAATATGTCACAATACATGGCCCTGTTCATCCTCTCCTTAATACAGTGCAGCTTCACTGTAGGTATGGTGTTATTGGGATGATACTCATCATTCTTCTTCCTCCAAACATGGTGAATGGAGTTAAGTCTCATCTGACCACAGGACTTTCTCCCATGACTCCTCTGGATCATCCAGGGAAACCTTCCGTGCGATGCAAGATTTTAAACCATGGCGTCTTAGTGTATTACTGATAGTAGCCTTGGAAACGATGATCCCAGCTCTCTTCATGGCATTGACCAGCTCCTCCCGTGTAGTTCTGGGCTGATTCTTCACCATTCTTAGCATCATTGATACCCCACGAGGAGAGATCTTCCGTGGGGCCCCAGTCCGAAGGACAATGACAGTCATCATTAGCCTCTTCCATTTTCTGACAGTTGCTCCAACAGTTGTGCTTTTTTCACCAAGCTGCTTGGCAATTGCCCCGTAGCCCTTTCCAGCTTTGTGAAGGTCTACAATTTTGTCTCTTGTGTCTTTTGACAGCTCTTTGGTTTTGCCCATGTTGCTACTTAGACTTCGGCTGATTGTGGGGTGCATAGGTGTAACGACCTCAAACAGGTGCTACTAATTTAGAATCATGAGCAGAGTGTAGCTGGACTATTTAAAAGCAAAAAAAAAAAAAACAGGTCTTTGAGGGTCAGAAATATGGCTGATAAGCAAGTGATCAAATACTTGACACAGTAATTCACAAATAAATTGTTAAAAAAAATCATACAATGTGATTTCCGGATTTTTCTTTTTAGATTCTGTCTCTCACAGTGGAAATGCACCTATGATGAATATTGTAGACCCCTCTATGATTTCTAAGTAAGAGAACTTGCAAAATCAGAGTGATCACTGTAAATACATTTATTTTTTAGAAGCAGATTACATTTAAAGGATTCATGATGTTCAGCACATTTAAATCCAGATAAAACCAAAGAATGATGTATTCCTACTTAATCTCTTAATCAAGAGAAACCTTAAGCCCATACTTACCTTGTTCGGCTGATTCACATCATAGCTTGTAAGTGATCCAAGGAGGTGCTGCAGACCTGGCACATTGTCGTCATTGATAGCATGAATGATTGCTTTCATCACAAAGCAATCTTCCTCATCCTGAGGACGGTGTATACACAGGTTATATTATGAATCTGGCAACTGCAGTCGTCATTAGACTAGGTGACAGAATGCTTGATGGCATGTATAGCACAAATTATTTATGGTAAGAATAGACAACTAGATCTTCAAAAGTAAAAATGACAAAAACTTTGACAGGTTCAACATTATCAAGACTAGTGTAAGAGTAGCATGTAGCACATATACCACATCATGCCTTTATAAAACCACTATTAAATAATGAACAGTTCAAAGAGGAAAATGCCGTTTTCCTGACTTAATTCCTCCATGTAACAAAGTAGCCTTAAACACAATTTGACAGTTTGACGTTAGCTTCTGAACTTCTGCAACTGTATACAAGAAAGAACATAAAATGGCTACAGGAAGAGTCATACACTCTTAAGTGCCTTGGCAACTGTGTTGTGAATGTCACTATATAAACTAAAGCTACAGAAGTAAAGACCCAGCCTGCAGAAGCATGCATACATGCATACTAAATACAGCCCCAAGTGTGACACTACACACAGAAAATAAACCTAGAAGCTTGTCATAGGCAACTGATAGGCATACACACACACACACTTTTTTGTAATTTACCAGGGTGTCATCACTGCGTGCAACACTTATGTTGCTCCTGGAGAGGAAGGACCGAGACAACCGATTACACAAAGAGATGAGACGCACTGATTGCTGTACAAGAAAGAAGAAAAAAAAAAAAACAGTAAAGAGAAAGGGAAAACAGGAAAACTGGATTTTACCCCACCCCCACCCAGTGTGTCATTTTCCCTAATATCACAAACATATACTGAGAATGTCAAACTTAATTACTATTAATGGACAATACATACAGAAGTCTTCAGATATAATATCTTTATAAGCTTAAAAAGGCTAATAAGCACCAAACGTCAAACTCTATCTTTCCCTAATCTTAGAAGCAAGATTAGTAGCTGTGGGTCTCAAACATGACATCACTAACATGACATTTAATCAATGGTTTGAATACTATGAAACATACACCCTTATTTCATGACAGTTTGAAACATAAATGGGACTCAGTATGAGGTTTTATGAGTCATGATGACAAGAAAAATTCCCAAAATACAATAAAAAAAGAAAAAAAAAACTACCATTTCAGCAATCAATTGGCCAAACTTTTCATTATGGTAAAGACTGATTGTTAAGTTATTCATAAGCATGAATTCTGCACCAAAATGTCCAGACTGATTAAGTTACCTTCCACTTTCTTCGTGCAGCGAACTTCTTAAACTTTTCCATATTTACAGCGGATTCTTTTCTGGTAAGTGCCTGCTGAGTATCCTTTGGCTAGACAATCACACAAAAAGAGATCACTCTATATTTTAAAACAAATCTGCATGTTTAAATCCTGGTTTAATCCTGGTTCTGCTGGCAGAAGGCTACACTGAGTAGCAGGTTGCTTCCAGGTTCAAAAATTCAAAGACAGCATTATGCAAGAATAATGTGAAGCAGGAGACTAGATATTATCAGAAACCAGCCAGGTAAAGGGCCGAAGTGATTTTCTAATGCCAGAGATGACTGATATCTTATCCGACAGTTTCTCATAAATCAGTGGATAACATCAAGTGACCTTCAGAAGGAATGGGAAACATTAAGTGCAGGTGTGAGATGCACTGCTTAGACAGTTCATATCAGGCTCCTATAAGTAGGACTGAAGTCCCATAAAGCAAGGATTCACAGATGCACAACCATAAACAGATATAGGAGTGAACCAAAAACCAGTGCTGTAGTTTAATTTTTTCCATGGCTATACATACACAATTTTGAAAAAGCGTATACTGTGGAATAATGATTAAAAGCAGATAAAAATATAATGGAACGCAAACTAGACAGACCTTAATCCAAGGGTGCTGTAAACTTTCTTGAATTGTCATTCTTTTTCTGAAAGATTACAAAAACAAAGCACTCATAACAGAATTTTTTTTTACAAGAGTCTAGAAGCATTTCTTAAAAATATCATCATCATTAATTTAAGAGCTAACTGATAATAGGCTATATGTCTCCTATGTTTAAGATCTCATTTAATACACAGATTAACACAAATTATTAAGTGTGTTAATACATTTCTTTATCGTGTTCATTTGTTTTTAGAGGTATAGAACTGCTTTAGTTTGATTAAGGTGTATTATAGCTATATCCATAAGACATAGCAAGGACATACTTGGGATCTTTTATCAGAAGTCTTTTGATGAAGTCTTTGGCCAGATTACTGGTGTTATTGAAGAACTCCTCAACAAACTCATAATTGACAGCAGAAACATTTGCCAGTGTCTCCTGTTTGTTGTCCCCCAGAAACGGAGAGGCACCACTCAAACTGTCAAAAAGAACATAAAGTACAATTAAAGAACAATATTCCAGTATTGTACAGGGTGTTTTTAAAACCAAAAAGCTGAAGACTGCAAAGGGATGATGAGATTAACACAACAAAATTAGTCAACTGAAGAAGTGAAAAACAATGTTTGTATTCATCACGTTGAGGGGACAATCCATTCAGTTCTAAGGGGGAAATCCTAACCCCAACTATGACAGCCTTAAGGTCTACCCAGATCTAATCGTAACCATAGGAAACCAAACAGAATACAAGACTTTAGGCATTTTTCATTAGTTGATTGCATTTACAGACTTTTTTTAAGTTTCCACTTAAAAAGAAAAAGAAAAAAAAAAAAAACAGGTTTTTATTACATTGTGGGGATATTTGGTCCAACGCCTTGTATTTTCTACCAGTCATTGCAGGCCGTACTGAGTAGGGTCAATGCTAGAAAAGCTGCTAGACCAGATGGCATCCCTGGCCATGTGCACAGGACAACTCGCTGGGGTCATCGCTGACATTTTCAGGTTGAAACAGTTGTCTCCACATGCTTCAAACAAGAATGATTGTTCCAGTGCCAAAAGCATTCCCTGTAAACACCCTAAATGGCTTCCATTCTGTAGCGCTCACCCGCAGTCTCAAGAGAATGGTCCGAACTTGAGTGAAAACCTGTTTTCCCCGTACCAGTTTGCCTACTGCCCTCAAGAGGTCAACGGAGGATGCCGTCTGTGTCACATTACACTCCACTCTGACACTCTTAGACAATAAGAACATCTATGTCAGGATGCTGTTTGTGGATGTCAGGTCAGCATTTAACACTAACATTACATAAATACCGGTCTCCAAACTCATTAACCTTTGCATCATCACCTAACATTGTAACTGGACTCTGGACTTTCTGAACAACAGAATCTTATTGCACTGAAGTGAGTACTGCAGTGCCACACAGCTGAGTGTTGAGCCTTCTCCTCTACCCTTCTTCACCTATAACTGCATTGTTTCCCCAACCATTACATTAGGGGGGCGCCCCGCCCCCCAACAGCACCTCCCACCACCCCTTGAAGGTCAAGTTAATTTTATTTTCTATATATCGCTAGATCACAACACAAGTCATTTAAGTTAACCTTTCCTATGGAACAGGTTTATACATTTCCCTTTTACTGAAATAAATAGCATTTTTGTCTCTACACGGTGGCGCGTTTACAATTCTCCTCTGCTCTCTGTATCGCAAAAGGTGGAGTTCCACCCCGATGCGCGTGCACAGAAATACGAACACACGGGTGAGCACACTCCCACCAGCGAACTGAAAGCACACATCAGAAAATATGTCACATCAAACACCTGAAAAGCAGACAAAAAAACGTGCGTTTTTTTAAACGCTCCCAGGGTAGTGAGGATGGCAGCACTCGCTCTCCTGTGAGTAGCAGCCGGAGTAGCTCTCCTATTCCGGGTCCAAGAACAGAAAAGAGCCAAAGTGCTCCATTGTTTTATGAACTAATTGAATAATAAAGTATTGTTATTGCTTCAGTTTGCCTGATTCTGAGCAGAGTGTTCTAATCTACCGGACCAGACTGGGGTATAATTAAAGGTGGTGGCAGCCGAACCTGTTGTTCACCGAGGTTCCAATATTGCCACTAGATTACTCTGTTCTGATGTTTAGTTCAGTTGTTATAGTGACTGTTGTCAGTAAGAGAAACATGAACACCATGAATCCTGTTGGTTTCCATCTGACCCCCCCCCCCCCCCAAAGCTGTAAACCTAGCACTTATGTATGAATTGAACATCACCAACAAGTTCACAAACGACAATCACAGTAGTGGGCCTAATTATCACCCTACGTCATGATCTCTTTGCCACTCAAGTGCCACAATATTTTATTTACTTGACCTGCAATATTTCTAATTTATAAATATATCTAGCCAGCAGATCGAACTTTACATCGAACAAATTCATTGGCTACATGGAAGATTTGGATGCAATAGCCCATCCCACTTTTCCTGTTCTTACAGTTCCGAATTTAGAGACCAGTTTTTCCGTGGTGCTGTACTGAAACTTCTTTCTGACCTCAGGCCAGTTTTTTTACGGTAAAAACATGTGGAACCAGTTCCAGATCATGAAAAAGCCCAGCACCGCCAACGACAATGTGTTAGTAGAACATACAATAACTGATACTACTTCAGTTGTCCTAAAAATTTTCTCAAAATAATATTAAAATATCCGTCAAACACTTTTTAAGTTGTTGTGCTATCAAAATCAAGTGTCCGAGGTTGCCCTTCCCTTTGTAATCATTTTTTTTTTGCAGTTTGGGGCAATTAGTCTCAAAATTTCATCACTTTGAAAAAGATCCATCAAATGCCATTTTAGTTGTTATGTTAAACAGATAAGTGTCTGCAGCAGCAACGGACTAGTCCCAAAACCATATGTATTCCCTGTCCAAGAAATACAAGTATTGCAAACATGCAAACAATGAAGCATGTTATGAGCTAGCTTAACTGGCATTTCCTGCCATCTGGAGATTTAAAGGACACCAAATGAGATAACTCTGATAAAGGACAGATAAAGGTTCACCCTGACATTGTGTGGGATAAAATGGATAAATAGATGTTATGAATTGTACTTACAGCACATATGTGATCACACCAATACTCCTGAAAAGAAGAAAGCAAAGCATTACACATCAGAGGCAGGGAATAACGTTCTGATGTAAAATAACTGAATTAATCCTTGGAAGCTCACCACATATCAGCTTCTAGGCCAAGGGGCTCATAGTTAACCACTTCTGGAGCTGCCACAGGAAAATGAACAAAAAAAAACATAAAAAAGTGTTTAAAATAGAATGAATTGAAATTAAATATTCTAAATAATAGGGGTGGGGAAATATATAAATGCCATGATTAATTGGAATCCTGAATTGACAATTTAATATCGATTCACAATTTATGCCTTTGCCCTGTGACTTTCAAAATATTTTCACTGACTTTTACTGTTATCGGTCCTTTAAGTGTTGCTATTTTCTGTCATCTATAAGAGGGTTGCAACAGTACTGCAATTGTCTCACACTGCCATCTTCGTGCATACTATGAGTATGTGAATGCAAGCAAGTCAAGTCAAGTAGGGATTTATTCTGAAACCAATCATTTTCAGTACCTTTCTTATGGCGACAAGAAACAACGTTATATAAAAATGAAATAAAATGAAACAGAAAATATTTCACTGGATGAGACCTGCTGTCAGTTACAAGAATATTAATTATCTGTTTTTCAAACATCTTGTGCAACACGGAGCCAAATGAAAGTGGCCAAAAGTCTGAAGGAATTATTTATTTATGGTTTGGTATAAGATGTACAGAGGGAAAAGTACGGATGAAATATTTGATGCATTCATGGGCAAGTACAAAAATACATTTCATGTTTATTATATACTGATTTTTGTCATGTAATGGATGACTTAAAGAATTACATTGCTTTACAATGCTAATGCCACAGTTCTGTGCCCTATTGTAGTTTTTACAGCAGATCTGCTTTGACACCCTGTAGTGCGTGCTTAACGCTCAGTCGCTAAATGGAGTCGAAGTGGATTCTAATTGGACACTTGTGAAATGAAATAGAATTGAATTGTTGGGTCAAGGCCGATTCCCAGCCATGAGTAATACCTGTGTGTTTCTCAAATAAAAAGATTTTGATATATATCTAAGTTAAAATCCTTCAGAAACATGGCATGCGAGTTTTAGATTTGCCCCATTTTTATTTTCAGTCAGAAGTCTGTATTCGTGCTTTGAGAGAGAGAGCGTGGTTTTGTTTTTAAGGAGCTACACTCATATGTTCCTCAAATAAGATTTTGGTATATAAGATTTTGTTTAGTGGTTTTCACAGTTTGTTTCCAGTGACTCTGCATTTGAAATCCTGTGTTCCATTTAGAGCTTTTTATACATCTCTCTAAATATGGAAAGATGCTATAGAATATTTGATATCTAATTGGTATTAGACTGACACCAAATCAGAATCAAATCAAGTCGGATTGAACTGAATCATTATCTTATGAATCGAAATCGAATCGGGGCATCTGTGCCACTCCCCCCCCCCCCCCCCCCCCCGGCTAAAAAAAAAAAAAAAAATCCGCCCCCGGGAGGCCCCCAAGGACCCCTGGGGGGGGGGGGGGGGGGGGGGTACTTGTGCTTCTTTACCAAAGGGGGAAAACCTCTACGGTGTCCTAGGATTCTTTAGCC
>JAODKE010000043.1:23095042-23106395 GCA_026779605.1 Mormyrus hasselquistii
GCATCTGGCACAGGGAACCTTGAATATGTGCAAGACGCAATGACGTATCAAGACTAGCAAGGCATCCTGGAGCGAAACATACTGCCCAGTGTCAGGAAGTTCAGCCTCAGTTGTAGGTCATGGATATTCCAACAGGATAATAACCCAAAACATACAGCTAAAAAGCACTCAAGAATGGCTGAGAAAAAAAATAAAAAATTGGACTATTCTTAAAAGGCCCTTCCTGAACCCAGATCTTAATTCTATTGAACATCTATGGAAAGATCTGAAAATTGCACTGTGGAGACGCCACCCTTCAAACCTGGGACAGCTTTAGCAGTTTGCTCAGGAAGAGTGGGCCAAACTACCTGTTGGCAAATGCAAAGTCTCACTGTGAAGTACAGAGATCACTTGTTGGCAGTGATTACTGTAAAAGGTGGTATCACAAAATATTAAATTAAGGGTACCATCTTTTTTGTCCATGCCTTTTTCATTTGTTCAATTATATGAAATATTCAACTGAATTGATCATCAAAAGCAAAGTCTGATTTATGTTAAATATGGAATAATCAATAAGAAATGCCATTAAACTTTTGCCAGTTTCAAATTATTTCAGAGATAGTTGTGTTTTTTTGCTTTTTGGGGAAAGGTACCAACAAATTTGTCCACGTCTGTATGCAGATTTTTAGTACAGCTTTTCATCACAGACCCATAGGTTAGTCAGAAATAGTACCTGTATTATGTATTAAAGAAGTACATGGGGGCAGATGTGGTAACTACTGCAGTTGCAAGATCATTCATAGAGGGGAAAAAGACTAGTATGACTCATAAGCAGTTCCACTGGATAAACTTGAATTTCCTTTCATACCAATTCTGGTAAAAGAAAATATTATAAAATTAAAAAAAAAATTAAATTAAAGTATAATAGAGCACTGTGGACACACACCGCCAAAGCTGATAAATAAAGGAGAAGTAAAATAAGTTGAGTAATGACAATAAATGTCAAGTGTACTTTGAACAAAGACTTAAATGACCTTTCCTTAGATTCACAGTTTGGGGTTTGGTACAGGGAAGTATACTGACATTAATAAAAAGCCAAAAAGGTCATTAATGAAGAGACAATGGCTTTAAAAGGAACAGGTAGATTGCATCAGAAAGCTATGCTATGCTTTCAGATATCTGCAATAGAAACAATCTTTCTTTAAGATCATTTATCTATTTTACTTGAAGACAAAAAAGCAGCTCTTTTTTTTTTTTTTTTTAAAAAGAACGCAAACCCATGTCTGCTAACAGAGTAACAAGTACAACTAGTTGGGCCACAAATCACTATGCTGACCAGACTGGTTTTAGACAAGCCTCGGCAATTAAATGTATAAAACTTTAAAAGCAAACACAATATCTGGAAAAGGCATAGCAGTGTTTTGTATTTCAAGGCAAAGCAACTTCAGGTTATCGATGAAGTATATTATCAGCACAATTTTCAAATAAAACCCATTATTAAATCAATGCAATCATACATTTAAGAAACAATGGCTCAACAAGCCACCCATGCATCTTCCAACCAATTACTGAGGTAGCAGACACCAAGGAGAACACTCTGCACAGGATGGCAGCCTAACTGCATGTCTGGGAGGAAACCAGAGAAACAAAAAAAGAAAAAAAGAAAAAGTTGGAATTAGAAGAACAAGTGTGGGGGTGGTATCTGAACCTTCAGCCGTGACAGTGAGAGGGAATAGTGCTGCATACTGAGCCACCTTGTAGCTCCATGCAAGTTAACCCTGAAAGAAGAGGGGGGGGAGGGAGAAGAGAAAAAAAGAAAACATACAACACAGTCCCAATGACATTTATGGTGTTGTGCCAATTTGCCATACTCACAGTTCCAGGATGAGAATAACTTCATTCTTGTTCTCAAAGACATCATACAGTGTGATAACATTAGGGTGCTGAATCTCCTTCAGGATGCTAACTTCTCTTTCGATGTCCTCTCTTGTTACTCCACGCCGGCTCGATTTACTCCGGCACTTTCTGATGTATTTGGCTGCATATTCCATACCACTGCTCTTCTGCCAACATTTTTTAACCACAGCAAATTGGCCACTGAGAGGGGAAAAAAAACACAGTGATGGTTTGAGAAAAACCATAACAAAGCAAATTTATATAGCTATACATCCATATAAGTAACATGCCTAAATTAGTGATCATAAAAATCTAAGTGCAAATAGTATGAACACTGCTAACTCAGGCGTACAAGTGTCGTCCCTTGCCCAGACATATCCTGGAATATGAATCAGGACTTATAAATCGTATCCAAGTTGTGAAAGCACTGTTCACACATGTAGAAACTAATACAAAAAAACATTCTAAGAGAAGCCCCACATTCAGAACAGAAAGATGCCTATAAAGGCAGAAAATTAATGAAAGCTGCCATTAATTAACATAGACGTCAGGAACCACAAGTGTGCAGTAAGTGCATGAAGACCAACCCAAAGAAGAGACAAGCCTTTCATTGTACACCTGCCAGCTGGGTGGAAATCCATTAAACAGAAATGAAGGAAAAATGACTAAATGAGGAAACTGGCAAACTATTTAAACTATTATACTAGAGATAATACAATGGAGGCGGGGGGAGGTGGGGTATTTATCCTCATTTGCAAATAAAATAAATTCACTCCTCCAGTAAAAGTTTTTGCTTGTTCCATTCTGTGATTTTTCTTTAGTAAAAATTGGATTACACAAAAAAAAAATCCTCCTGGTATATACATATATCCAGGTACATGACAAATGTTACACACAGCAGCTTTATAGTATTACATAGAAGTGCTGCGCAAAGCCTTAAACTGCCACTAAAAATTGTCTAAATTAGTGACCACCCAACATAAACCCTAACAGTAGACACCCAAGATATCAGCAAGTTTATATTATTTACATTATACATGCATAATTATAAAATGATATAATCTTATACACACATGCTATATGGGCAAAAGTATTGGGACGCACTAATTTTAGTTGTTTAATTCAGACCCACTGCCACATGTGTATAAATCCAAGCACCCATCAACACATTCAGGTTTACAGACATTTGCGACAGAACGGGTAGTTCTGAAGAGCTCCGTGAATTCAAGCGAGGTACTGTCATAGGTGCCACTTTTGTAATAAGTCAGTCTGTGAAATTTCATCCATGCTAGATATTCCACGGTCAACAGTAAGTGGTATTATGGCAAAAAGGAAGCATTTAAGAACAAGCGAAACCCAACTACGACGTGGGAGACCACGTAAAGTAACAGAGCAGGGTTGCCGAGTGCTGCAGAGCATAGTGCAGAAAAATCACAGACGCACTGTTGACTCAATAACTGCAGAGCTCTAGAACTTCCTCTGGCATTTACCCCAGCACAAAAACTGTACTGTGGGAGCTTCATGCAATAGGCTTCCATGGATGAGTAGCCGCATGCAGCTGTCACATCACCAAGCGCAATGTCCAGCGTCAGATGAAGCAGTGTGAAGCTCCCAACCACTGCACTCCGGAGAGGTGCAAATATGCTGTGGAGTGACAAATCATTTTTCTCTGTCTGGCAGTTAGACGACTCTGGGTTTGGCAGATATCAGATATAGATTACCTGCCTGACATTCTTCCAACTACGAAGTTTAGTGAAGGCGGGAAAACGGCAGGAGGTTGTTCTTCAGGGGTTGGGCTAGGCCCCTTAGTTCACATACTAAAGATATTCTGGGCAATTCTATGCTTCCAACTTTGGGAGAACAGTTTCAGGAAGGCCCTTTTTTGTTCAAGCATGACTGTGCCCCAGTGCACAAAGCAAGGTCAGTAAAGACATGATTAGGTGAGTTTGATGTGGAAGAACTTGATTGGCCTGAACTCCACCCCATCCAACACCTTTGGGATGAGCTAGAATGGAGATCGTAAGCCAGGCCTTCACATCCAACATTAGTGCCTGACCTCACAAATACTAATACAGTGTGTAGACTCACACACTTGCTCGGAATACTGTGTGGATCTCAAAAACCACATGTGAACATGTGAGGACCTCTCTTCTCTTCAATGTCCAGTTTACTTCATAATATAATTTGTGTTGCAGTTAAAGTCTTTATATTCTTTTAATTCCATGGCCAAATACAACATTGCAGTCTACAGAAAGTCAAACATAACATGTTTTATAATGACCACCGCAATATGTAATAATTAATTACAATATGCAGGGAAAATTATTACACATCACATTCAAGCCATCTATAACAAAATGCAGCACATTTCAAAATATGGGTGTTACTTCATTATTACATAACAAACCCCCACCCCCAGGTCAGGTCAGGTTGGGGAGCACGCGCTGATGCAGCTCGTTGCCGCACCCACCACACGGCAAAACTCCTCGGGATCCCGGCTGGCGACTCCCCAGGCAGACACATGGTCCAGTCCGGAAATGGCTATCCATCTGCCGCAGTCAGGTGTTACGTGGGCGACGCCTCGGCCTGGTTCAGCCGCTTGGGTCCTCAGCAATGAGGATCCTGCAGGCCGGATCACCCTCAGGAAAGCGCGCCACATGGCCGCAGTGCCATAATTGATGCTCCCTCACAATGCAGATAATGTGCCTCAATGTGACTCCTCTAGCATCCGCTCATTCAACCAGTCAAACCAGCAGTACCCAAGGATTCTCTGAAGACACACAGTACAGGAGTCCAGTCTTCATTTCAGCTCACTGGATAGTATCCATGTCTCACAGCCATACAGCAAGACAAGACTTGGCCCTTCGCCCTCTTGCAAAAATATCAGGAATGCCACACACCCTTTTCCAGCAACCTCATGACCCCCCATGCTCTCCCAATCCGTCTGCTGAAAGAGTCACCAGAGACATAAATATTGCTCCCGAGGTAAACGAATCTCTCTACAAGGTCGACATTCTCTCTGCAGACAGAAACACTACTGATGGCTATGTCCAAGTTATTAAAGGCCTAGATCTTGGACTTTATCCAGGACACTTGTAATCCCAAACACTCAGACTACTTGCTCAGCCTCTCGAGAGCCACGATCAGAGCCTCCATTGACTCCGCTAAGATGACAGCATCGTCAGCAAAGTCAAGATCAGAAAATATTTCTTCACCAATGGACACCCTACAGCTGCAGGACTCCAGGACCCTGCCCAACACCCTGTCCAACATCCTAGCTGGAGGGTTAGCTTTAAACAACTGCTTAAAGTCTTTGAGGAACAGATTCAGATGTTCATAATGTTTCAATTTCTCTGTAAGCAGGATATGGGTCAATAGACCACAGATGGTGTGTCACAAACGCCTCATCTGCCCTCAGAGCTCTCACAGCCACCCTCCTCTGTTCCCGGTACAGACTGGAGTCGTACTGTAATATGCAAAAGTTACAGTAATCTGTATAAATTCAGTGTATCCTTATGCTTAGTAAATTCTGTTTTCAGAGCTCGCCACATGTGACTGTTTTGGTAAATCAAGGAAGCCATAAGCACAAGTGAAGAAAGGGACAGCTCAGCAACCACACCACCTTTTAAAAAAGGAGATATTGTGGTTAAACAAGGTAAGGTTTTGGTAAGTATAGTTTAAATTTAAAATTTCAGTTCAAGGATTATTATTATTTTTTTTTAATCTAGTGACGTTTCAACTTTCGTTTATGATAAACATTGGTCCCACCAAGCCCAACGCACACAAACACACACTGGCACCATCAAACAGCACAGAATAAACCCAGATTGTAGCCTAAACATTTTCCCGAACACTTATTCAATGGAAATTCTAAGGTAGCAGGCAAACAATTTCATGGCTTTAACAATGAGTGCATTGAACAGCTATAAGAAAAAAGGTGTTAAAAATTGAATTGTATTTCATCTTCAGGTGTTCGTGTATAGTGCTAGTGCTGCCTGACACTAAGATTGCACAGCGTAAAACCACCTTTCTGCTTTGTGATAAGTACTAGTATAATTGCAGTTATATTAAAGGAAAAAACTTTAGTTATAAGAAACTGAAGCATTTTATAAATCAAAAAGTAATTTTATGACAATGAGAAAAAAAAACGATGTCAATTTAAAACATTGATGTTAACAATTTTTCATCGTTGACTCCATCGACTACGTTAACTAATCGCGGCAGCTCTAGAAAATGTTGGAAAAAAATCAAGTGTGCAAGATATCCACCCCCAACCCCCATCTCATTGCTGTGGATGCAGCCTATTGAGTTATCATTACTTTACTAATTTTACAAAACTCATTTTTCCATTTCAAAATGAACACTATTACACATAGCAAATCATAAAATTACCATATTTAAAATTGGGGGCAATTTACACCTGCAAAATGTGTGTGTCATGTGACTATTTTGGTCCAATCGTGACCATGTGTCCGCAATTGTGGTAAAGCTAGGCTAGTTTCATTAGCTCAAATTGGATGATAACCCTGAGACTGTGCAGCCCCTAGACACACTCAATCCAGCGGTGTGGGAACATTTGTCATGCAGTATAGTATTTTTTTTTTTTTTTACATAGTTATTTTTAAGTTAAGGTAATCTAACATGTTCTGTGTTCAGTTATTTGGTGATTCATAAAATACAGATTTTTTTTCTGCCAGTTTCTTACCCCCCCACAATAAATAAGTATACAAGTATGAACCAAACCAAGGCTCACATATCAATGTGTGAACCGAACCGTGGATAGGGAGAATCATAATCATTACACCCCTAGGTGTTAAAGGTAGCAACTCCCTATTCTTGCTTGATGAATTAATTATACTTCTTGCAGCTGCGCCCCATTTTTGGGTTACGCGTAGTGGGTGTGACCATGTTGATGAGGAGACAATATGCATAACTCAAAACTGCCTAACCTTTTAAATGCTTTTTGACTTAAGGGCCTGATGGGAGAACATACCTATATAACATAAATCAGTCAACATATCAGTGATGGCCGATGTCTGTTAAAAATCAAGACATCAGTCCAATGTGTTAATCTTGGTTGGAACAGCCTACTGATATATAGACTTTAGTCAAAGTTAGCAGCACCAAAGCTAAAGATAATTACTAAAATAGAGATGAATGTACGGAAACTATTTCTCGTAGTGGAGGAGGAGGGATTTCCTCACTACAATCTCTCAAGTCAGCACTACTTCATGGATATCTCACTGTCCGCATTATATGATGCAGCTGCTACACATATTCATAAAAGTAATGTGACTGACACCAGTTTCACTGCAAATTTGTGGAGCTCAAAGGTTAAATGGTTATGGGTAATTAGACAAAAAATTCAGTTACCGATATCGGCCAAAATTTCTACATTCATGCATCACTAACTTTTACCTAATGATCAATAGGCACTATGAAGTGAGTTCCCTGAATATTTTTGTCATTTATATTATATTAATGTTATACTTTAACATCTAATTCAGTGAAAATATCCAGATTTAGTTTCTAACTGTAATCTCAAATTGTACACCACTAAGAAAGTCTTTCAATTTGTTTTTTTAAACGTAACCAAATTTGAAATAAATGGAATTGCTAAATAAAAAGTTGATTATACAGAAAATAAGTGAAACTACACATTTTCAGACTGACAATTCCATCACACAAAATGAACATGTACATTTATTTAGCAGACGTTTTTCTCCAAATTGACATACAAGTGAGAATCAGAGAGCAGTGCCAGGATCCCTGTAGAACTGGTGTTACGAGAAGACTGCTCAGAGGTCCCACAATGACATCATTCTGCCGACCCCTGGATTTGAACCCATGGACCTTTTAAGACCTAACCAAAATTTCCATCAACCAACCCCTGTGAGAAGATCAGCCATCAATTCTCTAATAAGCTGGAGCCCATCTTATGCAGTAAAGTGCACGAGGTAGGCAAATACCTTAGACAGGATGCCAGTGCATTGCAGGGCACACAGACAAATGCAAGGCAAATTCAAGACTGCAGTTCACCTACGTGCACATTTTTGGACGACGGTAGTAAAACTACAACACAGGGAGAACATGAAACCTCGTGTTACGGACACACAGAAGAGCAGGATTCAAATGCCAAACCCAGAATACAAAGACAAACTATCCACCATTTTAATGTTAGCACAGAACATTTTATTCACTTTAGTTTAAAGTCAGTAGGCATTAATGTTTTTAAACTGAAAATCATAACAGCATTTTGTGTTCTTTTCACTGTTGAAACCTTAAATGAAGCTCAACACCTGGCACTGTCAGGGAGCATATAACTGAAATCGCACAAGTGACCACAGCAGAAGCCACACAACTCAAACGTGCATTTCAGCATTGCATTGCTCACCTTATTACACCATTTCAATTTCAGTTGCACTTATCCATCTTCCATAAACAATGATCTATAACAGTTTCATAGCGAGTCAGGAGTGCATCCTAGGAAATGCAGGGCACAAAGCAGGGATCGCCAGGACGGGAGGCCAATCGAGCAGATGGAAGAAACTCACAGACACGCATACATGCACAAACAAATTTTACTGGAAATTTACACACCAGTTAAGCTAATGTTTTTCTGACCTGCACCAGGAAATGGGAGACCTAAAAAACCTACAGGAAAACAACTGGCCGTAGCTGCGAGGCAACAGTGTGACTTGTCAACCATAGTGCTGTTCAAAGGACAAGCAAACACAAGGGCACAAGAGCTATGATTTAAATACTATGGCTATAACTGAATACAACCATTACACTTTCTAACCCTACTCTCAAAGGATGAAAAATTAGTAATTATAATATAGTAATTAAAACTTCCATTTAAATGTAATCCTTTTAAATAAATTTAAGATCCATGATTAAAAGTGGAATCATAAATGAAGCAAAATTTATGCAAAAGTTGCCAAGTAGGGACATTTTTTACAGCCAAAATTCATCTCGATTTTTAATAGGTAGCAGTTGGAAGCTACATTCTTATATAATATACATTACACTGCATTATTAAAAATATACAGCAAAATAAAGTGAGAAAATGATTTAAAATTACCCAAAGCGATTTTTTACAAGTACATTAGCACTGCCAAATGATTTATAAAACCTGATAAAGATCCATAGTTCCATTCTTACACTGAAATGTTTTATTTATGTGACTGAAGATTTTTTAATTCCAAACAATACAACCTCTCTTCAAAGTGTTTGAATTTAACAGTTACTGCAGTTATTCCCATTTCAGCAAATGTTTTTTTCTCCATGACTAACCTTTCCACTGCTGACAAGTTACTGTCAATGTATCTGTGTTTAATAGCACTAAAAACATTTCTGAAACATCACTAAATCTAAAGCAACTCAATAACATAAAATGCACCTTTTTAAAAACACAGAAGTCTTGAAATGGCAGGCATGCTGCAAAACATGTTGCACAATAAGAATAACATGTGGAATTGATAAGGCACCAGAAAAAAATATCCAGTGGATCGTTTACAGAAAACACCCAAACCGCAGGCGCCCCAAAAAGTTAAAACAACAATAATATTTTTTTAAAACCGCACGGTTAAGAGCTCAGACATAGTGCCCTGCAACAACTGCACTTTCATTTCCTTATCCCGCAATTAATAATACCACCTCATACCCCAATATCTGCAAAAATCATTTGATCGAAGTACAAAATGCACTTCCCCTTTAGAACTCGATAGAGTGTTACTATTTAACACTACGGTGAAACAATGAAGAATTTCTTATTGTTTGCCATGCTATGTGAAGTAATATTGAATAGAGTATATTATCCTTTCGTTTTTTTGCGCATGTGTCAACATGACTGGTAAATTTTCATAACAAGAAACATTTAACAGTAGCACTGGTTGTGCATGATTTACGTAAAGTTAATTAAAACAAGAATACAGCATTTCATGGACTTATTTCATACGGTTCAGTCACTCACCTTCCGAGCTTATCTCCGATTTCGTAATGTTCCTCCACATTCTCCTGATTGAACACGGTCATGTTCATGAGCGCTTCCTGGTCCCGGGATCACAAAATCAACTCTTAACAGTGCTTTTCTGTCAATATCCCCATATTTTGTGGTGGTCATCGGTCATATCTGGCCTAAAAAAGGGGCGACAACGATACGGCGAAATATACTCTTAGCAAGAAGACAACTGTGAAATCCACATTGAAGCCCAACTTACTTGTTCCCCAATAGAATCAAATCTTTGAATTACCACTACTTGCTTCTTACACTCAACGACTTCGGTGCAAAAAAAAACGGCAAATATGTTTTTTGCAGATCACCAGAAGCTGTTTTACACGCTCCGTACGGACACGGGAAGCATTCGAAGAATACAACAGCGCCCGGCTAACAGGTTTAAGCTTTGCGTTGCCTAGAGAACACAACTGTATCTCCGTGAGCGTTTTACGGCACTCGGAAAACATCTTTTCTCAATATACCTAAATTATCGTATTCCCCAGTTCCAAACAGCCGCTATCATAGCACGTGGATACAACATATATTTTTTCCTTTCAAAAATCAAAACCTATACAGGTGATTAAGTCAGTCTGGCCTTTTCCCTCATTTCACAAAAAAAGAGCAGAGATAAATGGACCCGAACAGGAAGACGACACCGTAAAAAAACAGAACATACCTTTAAATCTCCACGACTTGTGCAGATGTCCTAAGTGCCAAGTCAGACGGCTGTTTAACAAACTGACTGGTTATTTAATTATTTTTTTTACTGCGACGTTTAATGTTGCAGGAAATGGAAGGATTGTAACAATGCACTTGCGGCGCGTCTCTTGTGAAATGTTACACACCGTGCTGTTTGGTCTCAAGGAGGCAGCAAAGTGCGCTTTCCTCGCAACGTGAATTACGCCAGCACTATCTGCTACATCCTGGCGTTAATTAAACAAAGAAAACTAGAATAACGCGTCTGGAATGGGGCGTTAACGACAGTAAATGTAGTGGCTAATTAACTAGAACAACAATTTCCCTGATATAAGAGCGGTATTGCTATGCCATTGTGTGGAGGATAACATTTAACTTCGGGTGTATTTTTGCTATAAGGTGAATCACTACATTAATTTTTATGATTCAAATTCATCAGTAGCCTACAGTAATGTGTTTAGATATTCGTTTGCTCACACTGTAGATTTAAGACTGGGTTGAATATTACCCTCAATAATGTCGACGTCTACCAATAGAGAATTAAATAAAATGTAAGCGGAGTTTCTTACAATGATTTTAAAAAAAAGGTATTGAGAAGAATAATTATTATATTTTGACCATATTTTTCACCTTTTATTTTGTTTGGGTACTGTGTTTTCCTCCCACAATCCAAAATATGCTTTTAAGTTAATTGGTGTAAATGGTGTGTCCCCTGCAGGGCACAAGCCCTTGTGGTGACCTAAGTGACCCCCCCCCCCCCCCCCCACCACCCCCCCCCCCACC
>JAODKE010000043.1:23112096-23141304 GCA_026779605.1 Mormyrus hasselquistii
CCGGGCAACTTAGCTCCTGGGATCATTGGAACACACAAACCCCTCCACCACGATAAGGTGTCGGCTCCAGGAGAGGTGCTACATTTTCCATCCACCCAATTTCCAAACCTCTTATCCAATACCAGGGGTGGACAGCAATGAAGCACATTTTTTGAGTACCTGTACTTTACTTGAGTATCAGTAATTTTGGAAACTTTAGATTTTTACTGGGCTGCATTTGAAAAACAAATATTGTACTTTTACTCCACTACAATTCTATGAAGGTTCTCATAACACATTACGTAGAAGCATTGCTTTGAAGTCAGGGGACAATTTTTCTTTTCTAAAACGTGATAGACCATATTGTGTTTGTCATGGGAAGAAAAGCAATCACCATAAACTGTCAGTCATGTTGCTTTGGGGCAGTTATAAAGCTTAGAGGTATATAACTGGGTTGGCTGTTCATTTTTTATTTTTTGAGGAGGTTGCATCTACAGAAATTCCACTGTCTGCCTGAATACTCCACATATGTGCCTGAACACTCGCACACACACACACACACACACACACACATTGCCAGATCTATGTCAGAACACTACCATTGTTTTGTGTAGGTTGGGGGGTCGGAGGGGTGAAAACTACAATAGTTGTCCTTTTGTCAATATAATTGTGTCTCTATAGACTTAGTAGCATATTCCACAAGCATTTTATTGTACACATTCTGCAAGTCAGTGTATTTAGTACAGTCAGAGTCATTCGGTTCTGTAAAGGCATTGTGCCAATAATACAATTTGTTGACATTATAAAGAAAATGTACTTTTGAATACTTAAGTATTTTTAAAAGCAAGTACTCCAGTACTTTAACTCAAGTAAAAATTTGACTGAACAACTTTCACTTGTACCGGAGTAATATTTGGCCAGCAGTATCTATACTGTAACTCAACTAATGGAGTTGTGTACTTTGTCCACCTCTGTACAGTACAGAGCTGCAGTAACATATTTTCATATGTAAGTCATTATTAGATTTCCTTACTGAGTACTTCTGGTTTAAATAAATATTAAACAGAAAAAATTAATTACCAAAACTAGCAGCAGGTTTGTGTTGTTTTTATTTGAATTCTTTCATTAAAAAGTGATTATGTTTTAGAATAGTTTCATGGTCAATTTAGACCAATGTCTGATTTTCAGACAAAATCATCATTGCTCGGGGGCTGTTCTGTACCAAGATTTCAACAGTAAGTTTTAGCCTTGTTTTTATAGTCTGTATTAGATCTACATATACCCATTAGTGCAAGTGCTCAAGCTAGGCTTATTTTACCACTCACACACTATGGGAAAATTAGAGACAACCAGTACCTTACCAGAAGAAATACCATTTGAATGTTGGGCTTTTTCTTTTTGGACAGGCGCATGGGGACATTTTTGCACTGATTAGCAAATTACTGTTCTTTGAACTAGTTCAGTTTGGACTGTCTAAAATCTCACCAGTAACCTAGCATATAAGGACTTCATCAACTCCCAACTGACGAATTTTTCAATCAGTCTGAAAAGAATCTTTAGTAACTCAGCAAGATATCACACACTGTAAAGAGGAAGTGAGACTGCTGAGGGGACATGAAAAATTCAGTTATATTTTTGGAACCAAAACATCTGACCCCTCCCTCCATAGGGAAACATATTTGTTGTTTTGCCAGTTGTTTTAAGGTTTTATTTTTTTGTCAATATTGTGGAGCTTATACAAAAAAACCATAACCCGCTAAATATCAAAGTCTACCATCTGGGAAATAACACTGAAGGGTAAGATACGAGATTGACTTGCCCTTTTATTTCCCATAGAACCTCAGAAAAGTTTCACAAAGGAAATCATAGCAAGAGTATTACCCCATTTTTTGCTACAAATTGTTCAAACACATGACATTACGTTTCATTTGAAAACTGCTGAACTTCCCTGAATCACTTGATGCGACATGATGAAATGAATAATTCACATATACACAAATCCAAATGTTATAAGGAAGTTTTCAGAATATTCCTCCACAGGCATTGTTTTTTTGATTGATAATTTTAAGGATTTTTTTCCCATATTTTGCTCTGCGGCTCAATCCCAATGTATTGTGTTATATTTTTATAGAGTACATTTATTTAGTGGACAGTTTTATCCAAAGTAATGTACAATTGAGAAAGGAGGAATTGGAGTTACTTACAGTACCTTTAAACAGTATCTTACCCTTGAGCTGAAGGTTCCCTTGCAACTGAGTCATAAAACAAAACATACAGAGAATATGTGATAGAAAATATGTGCAGCAAACTATCAAACACATATCACCAAACTGACACAGTTCTTGGGGAATGGGTAAACTTCATCATGTAATATGCAAGATAGAAACATGCATATAAGAAAGTACCCTTTATGCTATATATATGGCCTCAGGGTTTGAGAAAAATTAATACACTGATATTCATTTTAATAATTTGCATATACTGGTGGTTTTTCCATATTTTAAAAGTAATGAGGACTACATTCTAATTTACCTATTAGGGAACTGAATACTGTAGTTCACAACGCAATAATATTAATCCTACCGAAAAAACATAGTTTGTCAGTGCCCATTCAAAATTTATTATTTGGTTTTGTATTAATTACATAGAAATTTATTAAGAATTGAGCAGGTCTGACGAGAGGCATCATCATCAGTATCATTATCTAAAGTTAAAGTAGTAGATAAGGTAAATCATTAACCAGAAGTAGTTTTTAGATTGATAATGCAGATGCTAGGAAGTATGGCTTACGTGATTAGTACACTAATTCTTAGACGTAAACCATTCTTACAGTTTTTCTTGTAGTCACAGTTTGACTGGAAATGAGAGCCTTGATCATGAAAATACCAGAATTAACAACTCAAATCAAAGCAATGAACTAGCATCTCACAGGGAAACTAAAGAAGGGGAAAAGCTAAGAAATATTGCTCAATTTCATTTTTAAAAATTGACAGGCGGCTCCAGAGAATAAAACCTTAATAATGTCACGTAATTGTGCTGCCAAATTTAATTGCCACAGGAGCATAAATTTATCATATCATTTGAAAGTGAAACATGGTGGTCCAAAAACATTTAAGTCGACTGACAAATATCTGGCAGCTACAATTCATGAATATGCGGTCAACCCATTTCTGACGGAATGCTTGTAACTGTAGGTCTTTGAACATTGTTCAGGGTGTAGGCCTTCTGAACACAATTAGTTGGAGCAACTTGCAAAAGCACTGACGGGTCACTACTAGACATCATTTGGAAACCAACTACCTCAATGTAACAGCCGTAAATGATACTCAAAGAGGACAAACATTTTGCAGGGGAATGTGCTAAACATTATACTGATGTCACAACAGGATACAAAATCCATCCACAACACGAAATCCATGGAAAACAGACAATGAATGCAATGTGGTAGGTCAAACCAGACTTGTGCCCTACAAACACATGCCATACATTATCCATCATAATTGCTTTTTGTGACTGTAGAGTGGATAGTAGACAGAAATGTAAAAGGCTGTATATACATTTCATTTGATCAGCTAATGCAGTCGAACTGAGAAGGCAACAGTGTGAGATGGGACATACCTACTGCTATTCGCTGGTTGTTTAAAATGATTAATCTGATTGTCAGGCTAACAGAAGTATTAAAATTCCATAAAATTAATTCAATTCTCCAACATTTAAAATAAGAATCAAAACTGGACATTGTAATTGCTTTGAATGTAGCTTCAGTTACCAGTGCTGCCTATGGCCAGAGCAGATCTCTAATCTGAAATGTCCTTCATACTTACTTAATTATCTTCCATTTTGGTCATCTATCCTCCATGCTTTTAGCTTGTTTCTATCCCTATCACAGTATTTTCTTTCATTACGCAACTGAGATGCACTTGGGAACAATGACTGTTCTGTTTGGGACCACTTTTCTCCCCTTAACACAAGAGATGCATTCGCTGAGGGAGAGAACCACCGTCACAGCTGAAAGGAGTCAGGTTTCCTCCATGAAATCATTGAGAAACTTTGAAACCTCAGTACCTTCCATTCCAACTTGTCACCTGAATAAAGATCAGATTTGTGCCAGTCCCCTTGGATTGGCTCAGATTGTCATATTCAAAATAATGTTTAGTCTAGACAATCTAATGTGCTGTACATGGAGGCTGAAGATTAGAGGTTACCAGAGAACTCAGGGATCTCTAATATAAAAAGGCTTTACAGCTGCTGGTAGGTTAAAATTTAAAGGTTTAAAAGTTCACAAAGCATACCAGTTCATGGATGTTGGAATTTTAGTATTGTTGTTTATGCCTGAATAAATTGTCTCGACCAGGTTGTTTTATGAAATACAGGGACATTTCATGTAATTGTGTAATAACAACAATTCAATCTTTTGTATGGTAGATTATATAGTAATAAAAAAGTAATATAGAACAGCTATGAAAATTCATCGTCTAACTGTATTCTGTCATTTTATATCTTGATAATGATTTAATTTCTGCACAACAAATGATGCATTCTTTTGTTTCAAAATTTGTTTTGAATCCATATGTGGCATAATATGTTATAATGCAGATATTTGTCCATCGTAATTAGTTCATCATTAAATGGTGATTTTGTACTTCATCAGGTGGCTCATTGTCATGTCAGCAGCGACGAGTAGAGTTCTGTTGCAGTCCCATGGTCTCTTGTGTGTTTCCTGACCCTTGGGAAGAAAATGGAAGAAACAACAGCTGCATCCGCCACTCAAACAGCAAGTCTAAATCAGCAGTCAAGGAAAAACCCTCCTTTTCCCTTTCCATCTGTGGATTATTGAATCTGAAAAAGAGACACCAGGCTGAATCACACTAAGGTAGTCATTAGGAATGTTTTTTGTAAATGTAAAAGAAAAAAAAATGTCCTGACAACCCAAGTAAGTCACAATTTCATAAATATGACAAACCACCAAAATTATCTTAAGGCAACCATGATTAAAGGTTTATTTCCTAACTCCAGTTTTTTGACGCCATGGAATGATGGTGTATAAGGATATATTTGTTTGCCATACTACAAATTCATTTTAATACATTTATAAAGAAGTGATTTTCCAAATTTCTGCAAATACAGTTAAATTATGATGAGTTAAGAAAACTTTACTATAGTAATTACTTGAAATTGAGATGTGCACATATTGAAAGAATCAGGATTTTAAGGGAGTCATAGCAGTAAAATGTGGACTTCGTTTGTCTGGTAAATAATAAGTACATTTAACGTAAGGAATGATAGAGTGGATTGAGGAAGATCTGAGGTTGAATGATTAAGGGAAAATCAATGATTTGCTGGTTAATTTGTCCCCAAAGAAAAAAAAAACAAAGCATTACATATACCCTGTGGTTATTAGTGTTAGTCATTTCAGGTCCAGAAGCTACAAACCGAAACAAGATTTTATTTCTACCAACCAGATGTGAGTGTGACTTTTCATGCTGTACTGGTTGGTAGAAGCTAAATCTTGGTTGTTTGCTGCTTCTGTACCTGAAATGCCCCCCTCTATTATAATTCACCATTGGCATTATACAGTCAGACAAGTAGCATTCTGCTGGAGTCTATCACATCCAGAACTCAGGCTGCCAGATGAATGAATTATCACCCTAGAGAATACATCTCCACTGCAGCACAGTCCAGTGTTGGAAGGTTTGTGTGCGGCTGCTTGTCTATGGAAACCAATACTGTCCAGCTGCCTGAGTTGCTCAGCTGGCCAAGACTCTGTGCCTGCGATTGAGAGTGTTCTGGTTCAAGCCATGCTATTGGCAGAACAATCACCTGTCTGTGGACTCTCGAGCAAGGCCCTTAACCCCTCCGGGAGTGCTATACATTAGATGACCCTGTGACCCCTAAGCTATGGAAAGCACGATGGGGTAGGTGATGAGACGAATTGCAATGTACTTGTGCAAATGGAAAATAAATAGGTCTTGTGCTGACACTGCTTTCAGAGACAGTGAGTGTTCCAGCTGAGGACACAGAATTATTATATACTGCATTTTTTAGCATTCTGTGTTTCTTTTCTATGAGTTTGTGCAACCTGCCTGTTGTTGCTGATTCTCTTTAGTGCAAGCTAATAATATTAATTATTATAGTAATAATAATAATATCAATATGTTACATTTATATAGCACCTATCACAATCCCAAGATTGCTTTACAGCAAAAAAAAATCAGCAATCAGAAAAAGACAGAAAAATGGAAGAGAAATGTCATATTTGTAAGCAGTGACAGAAGAGCAGTCAGGGAGAGATTGTGAGAGAGAGTTCCATAGTTTGGGGGCATCCATGGTGAAAAGCCTAGTGCGTGGAATGGAAAGGAGATTATTATTAGAGGAACAGAGAGAGGGAGACGGTAAGTAGGGAGTCAAGAGTTCACTGAGGTAGCGAGGAGTGAGATTTTGCAGAGGTTTATAACTGAGAAGCAATATTTTGAATTTGAACTGAGACTGAACTGGTAACCAGTGTAACTGTATAAAATGTAGTACTAACTTGAAATAGTGAAGACTATAGTACCAACAGTCAACCACACAGAGATAAGGCATCTGTTTAGCACTTCCTGAGTTAACCGGTATATACATGAGTAGAAGTATTATTCTATCTCCATCCATCTTTCAGCCACATATTCTGATCAGAGTTGGGAGGAACAGAGATAATCCCATGCAGAAAGGGCCACAAGGCTTAAAAGTACAGTAGCACAGAAAAAAACAATTGGGGGTTAAGAATTTTACTCAAAGGTCCAACAGTGAAGCCACTCGGGAAGGTGTTTAAAAATATTACGCAGCCTAGTCTGTGTGATCATGCATTGAGCCAGTAGTAGTCATTGACACAGAGTAGTGAGCATCGCTTGCTGCTCAGTCATTGTCATTGCTCTTTGAGTATTAGGCTCAGAGCTTTAGGTAAGGTATATTATTTACTTAAGGTATTATATAAGGTACATGAATTGCTATATAATTTACACCACATGTATTGAGTTCACTCTTGTCTATGATTAAATGTATATCTGTAATATTTTTATATCCACACTTATGCTCTGTTTTACTTCTCACCATACCTCAATTGGTAGTTCTGCCCCAAATTTGACAAATTTGCCCGATTGACTTTTGGAAACTTTCTCAGCGCAGGCAGCTGTATAGCATATCACCCAAAAATAGTCTAAAAGCCAACATTTTTCTTTTACTTACATTAGGGAGGTATTACTTCCTGCCTTGATTTTTATTGAGTCTATACACATTTTAGCACAGATTTTTGGATATGGGCACTTTAGATGCTTCTCATTGTGTTTCTTCTGTTATGTTAATAGAAACAATTCTACAGTATTTTAGCTGTTCAATTATGTGCAGTATAAAAGAAATGACAGCACAAACAGTCCTGCAACACTTAACATTATCTTCCTTATCACAGTCCATTATCATTCACACTATAATGTCAAAAAGGAAATTATATAAATGGACGGTTCCTGTAGGCTCATTTCCTGCGTCTGAGTATTTCCTTCTCAAAAACACTGCATATTAACCCCTTCAACTTCCAACAGAAACTCGATGAGTTTTCCTATCTCCCCATTGACGTTGATATAAATGTTATTTTTTTTTTTCGAAATAAATGGCAAAATTGTGAAGGGTGCCATGAGTGTCAAAGCTATTACACTATTTGAGCACCACAAGACCACGGACCACAAGAAAAATTCTGCATTCTCGTTCCATATGTTTTTGCGTTACCACTGTATCGCACACTAGCAAACAATGTGCGGTAGGTCTGTGCAGAGACTTATTCAAGGGCAGGTGATCAAAAGTTAAAGAGGGTTACTCAGTAGATTTAAAGCTCATGCACCCCCCACCCCCACCCCCAGCACACCTCTCATTCCTGCACGTGCCAGACGTGTGCCAAAGTGATGGAGTCTTTCCCACCATGACACCAGTTACTAAGGTTTTAAATAGCATAAGCAGCTTCACACTGAAATCAAGTGGCTTAGCAAAAGGAATATTCTTCAGCATTTTCTGTCGCTTTTTGAGGAGATCAATCCTTTCATGGAGTCCAAAGGAAGGAACACATCTCTGCTGCAGTACACTTACTGTAGTGGCTACTGGACCACACTACCTAACTGCCATTACTGGGAACCTGAATACTTTGAACTTTGAGTTGCATAATCAGTACCGTGAAAGGATTCTAAGCCAAAGCTCAGGTTTTCTAGTTTTTACAAAAAAAAAACAAACTTTGAGAGCCAGGTGTGTCATTATTTCTGAATTGATTGAAACATTGTGTTGCAGCTTAGTGTGTAATTCAGTTCTAGCTCAACAGAACAGGAGCTCCTTACTCTGTACATAAATACATCTCCAGGTCCATTAAGGTACCTCTAATTTCTGGAGCCTTCCTGACTCAGAAAAGTATCGAAATCTTTGCACAACCGTCATGGCAGTAATTGTCTTGTTGACTCTCTGTGTGAATCAGCCTTTCCTGACATGATTTTTATCAAGTCCAGGCACAGAACATGCCCCACCGATGCACATGTAGCGATACCATCACAGTTTCTGTTTCAGGGACACAGATTCATGGAAAATATACAGTGCCATACGAAATACAAATGAGGATCAGGGTCAGCTAGGGTCCCTGAACCAGCTGGAGCTAAGGGCCTTGCTAGCTGGCCCAAAGGATACAACATTCTGCCAAGTCAAGGAATCTAAACAAGCAGCCACAGAGTCCTAACCTGAAGAGCCACGCCAACACTAATGCAACATCCTTAAATCATCATTTTGAAAAAGAAAAAAAAAATCCCAGTAATGTAATAAGCATGACATTACCAGTAACATATTTCATTATCAGTCACATTGAATCAGTGACTAAGATAAGTGCTAAGAAGATCTACATCAACTACATTTTAGAACTCTTCTGCGCACTCATAAGGCACTAAAGGATTAGTCACCGGATTGATTAACTGAACCGATTAAACCGAAATGTACATGCAGAACACATAATGCAGGCCTTGAAATGCATCAAATAAGTAAGAAGTCTGTTCATAGTAAGACCTGGCACTGTCAGCATATGTGAGGAATATCCCCTCGGTCTGGGTATTTAAATTCAGATTGAAGACCTCATGGCTTATCATTGAAAATTACTTGTAGTAAAAACTTCCACAGAAACAGCAGCTCTCTGGTTTAAAAAAAAAAAAAAAAAAAAGCAATAACATATAATAAGTATGTATTTTTAATTTGTTCATACTGTGAATGTCATGATCAGTTCCTGCCTGGCTAGCAGGTCTAACTGATCACCCGTTTCCTAGTCTCCGAGTCCATGATAATGAGCCTTACCTGTGTCTTGTTGAAGACCTTGTTAAGTGTAATTAAGCTCTTGTCCTTACTCCCCAGTTGAATATTGTGTGTTTGTAGCTGTTGTTGCCACCCTGTGTTGACCACTGCTCTTCTGCTGTGGTTGTTCCTGTGTTGCTCCCTACCTTGGTTTTTGTCATTTACCTGCTTACCACTTTCGATGCTTGGTGATTCCTTTTGTTTCTCTTTTTTAAGCAAAACGTCCCTTATTCATTGTAGCTATCACACAGATAGTCTCTTTCTTCATGCCTGATTTTAACACTTAAAACAACATATTTTCATCACTGTGTTTTGTCCACGTTCTGGGACCCCCCCCCCCCCCGCCTCGTTACTCCTCTGCTCTCACACGCTCTTCACGTACTGGCACCTTCTGATCTGCCAGTTAACCACTGCCTTTGTGTCTCAAACCTCTCCATGTACAGTATATGGGTGCCTTGTATGCAGAGCAGACTTCAATAGAGCATTTGCCATAGATCTAGAAAATCACTGGAAGAGCTACAGATCTATGGAGGTGTGAGGACTGGTCTTAGATAAGCTCTAGAGTTGGCCTAATGGAGGTGTGAATACCGACAGATGGCATGAAGATAAAACTACAGGTGTACACAAATGGCCAGGATAGTGCTAACATACTGCGGCAGACTGGGCCAGCTGGCTTGGAGGACCAGGGGTTTTATTCTACTCAATATATGGAGTGAAAATATGGAATTTTCCTTCTGTCTCCAGGCTTTTATTGACTCATTTTATTATTGTTCCCATAAGCCATTGAATGTTAAGTATAATTAATATGAATCTAAACACCATTGGGGTATAATATTTTTATTGCTAAGAAATGATAAATGATAATGGTTTCTAAATAACACACTTAAATAAATGAAATGTTTGTGTATTGGAAGCATACTACTAACACTGCCCTTCAGATTTATTAAGCATTTAAAGTTCTTAAGAACATTTGCTTTAATTATCCTTTAATTATGTAGTAAAAGACCAAAGCTGGCCTGTAGCCTAACTCAGGAGGCAGGGGACAGATATGCTGAAGTTACCCAATGGGGTGTTTTTGAACTATGGGAGGGTGAATACAGTATTTAATTTTAGGGAGTAATGATAATTCAGCATAATGTTAACTACTTGCCTTAGGGGGAGGATTTGGCATATTGAATGTTGTACATACATACATAAGTATATCACATATATGGTATATAGAATGGTTCTCTTTCATTTTCATAAAATCTCTTGCAGATTACAACAAACTCCTCTTACAGCAAAGGCTGAAGAACAGGCACCTGAGAGAGGAATGTACTTTTGGGTGGCATTTGAATCTATTAAATTATGGAAAATACCCCCGTACCGTGTTCCTTGGAAGTGTTTCCATTCCGGCATGTTTGATTTCCCCAGGAGTACTTAATAGGTCATTTTATTTTATATGTATGCTCCACCCCCTGGCCCACTCCACTCGTTTCATTCCAAATATTCATTCCCCAACATCCCCGCCCCCACAACCAATCCACACACACACACACACACACACACTACGCTTTCACTACGTAAGATTTAAAACAAAGTTTTCAAACCAATGAGAACCAACTTTCTGGCAGAGTAAAGAAGGGGGAAAATCCGTCTGCGTAAAAGTAACGTAGTATTCCCGTCCGTTCTGTTAAATTCCGCACGCAAACATAATGAAGAGTATTTAAAGAGTCGTTCAAGTAATATAATGGTTTATGAATGCTAGTCATATGCGTCGCTGTTAGCTGTTACCGAAGGAATGGGAAAAGAGCTTCTTGGATTTCTATAGCATATACTGAAGGAGAATTACAACAACTTTGCACAACCAAGAGTACTGGCCAGAAGTGCTGGAATGGAATGAGCGTCACCTAAGGCTTGTGGAATTTTTTTTCATATTGTTTTAATAAACTATGAAGAACAAAGGGATCCATGAATCTTTACAGCAGACAGCGCAGCCAATAATAATTTTATTACACCGGACAGTGTTTTAAGAAGATTTATAAATCAAGATTATTACAAACAGCATTTTGCTATAATTGGAGGACTAAAGGAATCAATTGGGTTTCTACAGTTTATTTTTAACACATGAATAAACAGAAATATATACTGTGACCAAGTTTTCTACCGCATGTTTGCAGTCATCAAAATGGCAAAGTCTGCCAACTTATTGTCCCGTTTACGCAGAATGATTTGTCATTTTAGTTGCATATTTTTGCTATTTCCCTATTTTTCAGTTGCTTCTCCTTCTCGTGGTCGTCGACTGATATGCTGGCAAGCAATAATGAAATGTCAAGGCGAACCAGAGTGCGACCATGCGTACCAACAATACACTCTTGCATGCGCCCCCGTAATAAATGGAGAGAATACGAAGTGTCCCAGACATTGCATCGCCTCCTTCATACAGCTCAACCTAACTAAAAACGGGCCGTTTCTCGAGGATTGTGATTGTGCTACGGATGTTATTTGCAAAAATGCTAAACGTGCTATCGAGCCTTGCTTGCCTCGGACAAGTAACATGGGCTGCACGGAAGCTCGGCGCCGGTGCGAAAGAGACGCTGAATGCAATACTGCCATGCGAGAATACTTAATCCACTGTAGTAAACTGCTTGACGGGATAAAGTGCACAGACGCTTGTATGAATGTGATTGCAAACATGCGCAAAATACCCAAAGCAGAACAATTAGATACTTGCATTTGTGATGGAACAGAGAGGACAATCTGCGAATACGTAAAAATTACCATGAAAACGCTTTGCTTCGGCTCTAACCGAATTTACGATGGTAGCGGACTGCCAGATTCTGAGGAAGATCATGATGGGATAGACGAAGACGCCGATTATCAACTTGTAGGTAGTGCAGGGTATCCTGAAAATGTTCACTGTATCTTGAATTTGGTGGCACCTGTTTTGATTTTGTATCACGTGTCTTAAACTTTCAATTATTTACTGCACCGATTGCCAGTACGCAGCAACTGAACATTTCTCACTCCAAAGAATTTAAAGTCATGTCTATTCTATTTCTATGCATTTTTTTTGTTTTAATATAAAAGTCGTGGAAGCAAAGTAACTGTCAGTTTTTTCAAAACTACTGTCTCGCATCAGCTTTATTGTTCAAAACTGGATCGTCCAACATGTATAGTTTTTATAATATTGAAACTTGTTTTAAAATTTGTGAAAAAATTCTAAACAAAAAGCTATGCACTGCCAATTATAGAATATAAAATTTAAAAACTTTTTTTTAAAAACATAATTGCATGTTTTTATCAGCATGCAGGCAATCAATCTGTAATATACATGTATATGACGATGTGTCTGAATACATTCAGAATTAGGCTACTACAGTATGTGCATAAATACACACGTGCACGTGTAGTCAGACCATAAAATGAGAATTCCAGTTTTAAAGGAAATGTTTCATTGCACGTAGGAAAACACTGCATGATTTGTTGCATGCAGTTCAAGGGGTGTTTAATTTTTGTGTATTATGATAAAATGCGTTGTATTATTATAAAAGTACGCTTTGCATAGTTACGTTCATTACGTATTTTTAAACGCTTATGTTTCTCTCAGTAATCACACCTAGTCACTAATGCACATTATATGCATATTTGTTGACTTAAACGTTAAATATGTAAGCTTTCTGAACGGGAAAATACTGCGCGTTATTTTTCAGAACGAACCAGTTGGCCTACTTTTAATGTCTTACCTAAAACCTTTTACAGCACTGCAATTATATATAAATCCTTGATTGTTTTAGTATCCACGTGTAATAAAGAACAATCCCTAAATTTTAAAGTGATGTCAATTGAATGTTGTGTTTATGAATTGTGTTGTTCGGTGTTTTACGTGCGTTATTCATAATCATGATTAACAACAGCGATCTAAATGACATAACACAATCTTTCAACGTGCGAATTCCCTGGAAGTAATACTTGCACGATTTTTTTTTCAACAGTTAGTTATTACAGTACTGTCGTGTTACTAGAAAGTTTTCTTCACATTTAGAGACAGTAGACTTGATTAACAAACAGTTTAAAGACTTCTTTTATAGTTGTTTATGATTTTATTGTTTAAAATTAAAAAAAGTAGTTTATGTCAGCAAAGAAGAAATCCCTACATGTAAAAATGATGTGCATGTTAATATATTGACATGGTATTTGTAATAATTGTAATCTTGAGTGATTTACATTATCATTAAATTCAGTAAATTTAAGCAAAACATATCAGTATGGCAAAGCAACAGTAAGAGCAAAGCAGTGATACAAGTTTGGCAGCAGTAAAAACAAACCAACCAAGGCAAAGCATTAGAAATAGAAAAGTGGTCATACAGACCCACCATGAAGACATCTAAAGACAAAATAATAACATTGACAAAGCAGCAGTGGTGTAGCCCAGTATTTCTCAAACCGACCCTCGGAGACCCCCAGACAGTCCACGTTTTTACCAGGAGTTGGGAGGGAGCAAAAATGTTGGCTGTCTGACAGGGGAGCTGGGGGGAGCAAAAACGTGGAGCATCAGAGGGTCCCTGAGGACCGGGTTGAGGGGAAAGTCAAGGGAGGCTATTGCAAACATATCTAATTAACTAAAGAAAGCATAGCCTGGTTTGCAAAGTTTTCATTTAAGGATGAATCTGCGTGTGGCTGTTTATATTAATCGATATTAAACACAGCAGTTACGAATAGTCTTTAAGGTTCATATACCTCAGCAGTACAGCGTCATACTTAGCAAGGCATTTAGATTAGTGATTTAGAGCATCTAAGCAGGGGCAACAATCAAAGCCAGCTTGCCAATGAAAACATGGACACAGACAGTCTTTATTTTAAAGACCATTATTAGCCACTTTAGTAGAAATTCTAATACTGAGTACTCCCCCCTCCCCTTTTCTCTCGGAACAGCTTCAATCTCCCATTCTACCGCATCCCAAAAGTGCTCTATTAGATTCAGACCTGGTGACTGGGGAGGCCATTGAAGCCATTAAAGTATACTGAGATCATTGTCATGTTCATGGAGTCAGTTTGAAATGATTTGTGCTTTGTGACTTGGGGGATGGAGATGATCAGCAACAATACTGAGATAGGCTGTGGCATTGGTGCCACTTTACAATAAGGCTACCCTTATAAAGGGATTATGAATGGTTTATAAGCAGGTTATTAATTACATTGTAACACTTTGTAAATCATTACTAGACAATTATAAACAAGTTATACCACAGTTTTCTTCTTATTAATGAGTTACTACCATTTATAAGAGGCAAAGGGTAGCCTTATTGTAAAATTGTACCGTGGCATTTAACTGATGCTTGGTTAATATTACATCACTACCACCAGCTTGAAATGAATTTTTGCTGCTTATACCAAATTCTGACCATAACATCTGCATGTTGAAGAAGAAATCAATACCAGACAATATTTTATCAATCTTCTGACAAGCGTAGAACCTGATATAGTTCTGCTGTTGTACCCTAGGTTTGAGTTACTGTAGTCTTTCTGTTGGCTTGAACCTGGTTTGCCATCCTCCCCTGACCTCTGTCATCAAAAAGGTTTTTCTAACCACAGTCCTGCCGCTCACCGGATAGCTTTAGCTTTTCACACCATTCTGTGTTTGAAAATGTCAGATCAGCAGTTTCTGAAATACTCAAATCACCCCATCTGGTTCCATAAACCAGATCATGTTTTTCTCCCAAATCTGATGTTTGATTTTATCATTAGCTGAAGCTCTTCAACCTTTAATAGGTGTTCTTAATATTCAATTAAATTTATTTTTATATAGTGCCTTTCACAACAGTGTCGCCCCAAGGCTCTTTACATACAGTAGGTGTGTTGTGATAAGTGCAACATCACAAAGAGAGAACAATAGAAAAACAGAGAAATGGAAAGAAACAAATGAAAGGAATCTGGATGACAATGGAGGAGAGGAACCAAAAAGTTGGGAGAAAAAAACCTCTAGAGGTCCAAGGCCAACTGGCTGCCCAACAACCCCCCCCCCAGGCAAGCCAACATTATAGAAAAGGGAACGAGTACTGTAGGCTTGCTTGCTAACATCAAGATGTCGACTGTAATCAAGCAAAACCAATGTCTAAATAAATTGATTCTCCATGCCAGCCTATGCAAGGTGCAGATTGAAATCAGAACCCCCAATGTTACAGTTTATCGGTCAAATCGACAATGTCCCCCTTCCATGGGACTGAACCAGGACTCCAGCTCAGATTGTGCCTATCGCAGGCACCATTCAGACATGTGGGAAGAAAGGCAGAGAGCACGGGTAGAACTGAACATAGGCCAGCAAACCATTCCACAATATAGGGGCCTTGTAGCAGCATGCTTTACCGCTAGCCATCACTTTATTTATCTATGGAACAACAAGGAAACCTGTGTTCTGTGATCTGTGAAGTAATTTGGTTACGCAGGTATTTAATGTTATTAAGTGTTATGTTATTTATGACTTTAGCTAAAGCAGTTTCTGTGCTGTGTCCCAGGCAGACTGTGTCCCCAACTGGAATCTATCCAGTTTGTTGTGTGCCTCCAAGTATGCCTGAAGTTGAGCAGTGACTATCTTATCCAGCAAGAATGGTACCGGTTTGTATTGGTTTCTTCAGTATTGGTCTGATTACTGCTACTTTAAATTGCTCAGTCACATCACCTGATAGGAGGGACAAATTTATTATCACTGTTATAGGTCTTCCCAGAACTGAAATTCATTAAGAAGTTGAGTAGGAATTGGCTCCAGTGGACAAGTGGTCGGTTTGGTTTTAGATATTATAGTTAACTCCTGTTGACCAGTTTGTTCAGAAGTGTGTATGCACATTCTGTTTGCATTTGAGTTTGAACATTTGAACATGTTTGAAGTCTAACGTGTGCAATTTTATCATTGAAGAAGTCCTTAAAATGTTCACTACTAAAATTACTTGGTAGCAGAGGTTCAGCCATATTATTTTAGGTAAGTCAGTGAGGGTTATTTCTATTATGATTAATAAGGTTAGCATAATATGCTGAACGTGCCCCATAAAATTATTGCAGGCTGTCAGACCATGCTAACTTGAACACCTCAAACGTTGTAGAATTGCATTTGTACTCTAATCTGCATCACTGTTGTTTGTACAGTAAGAGCGTGATAGGTCATTAAACAATGGAGAATATTGGGAGGTTTTGACAACTTTATTTTTCAGAGGTGCCACTTTGTCCAAAAGGTGATTAATCACTGTAATGAAGTCATGTGTGATTCGTTGACTTCTGTGCAGGACATGCAGTTCACATTGCTTACAGCATTAATAAATTGCAGGAGATTTCTACCAATAGGTGATGCATCATAATTATAGATGCCATTTGATTATGCCATAATTAAAGAGGGTGGCTGAATCACAAAGATGAAAATGATCAGAGAAGGACTTGTTCAATGGACATACAGATACATGTTAGACATAAACTCCATGATGTCATAATCAAGTCTAGTACTGTCTAATGACTGTCATTAGACAGTCATTATTATAAAATACTATTTCACATAATGCAATTTGTGTTACTTAAAAAAATCAAACTATATTTTACAGTAATGTTGAACTTTTCACGTTGTAGACATGCATTTTTATATCGTGTCAGCACAGTAGAAATGTATGTGTTAAAAAGGTCTTTCAGTACTAAGATATACCTAGGGCAGTCTATATAAACAATTACACTGTTAGTATGTTTCTATTTACATATCCAATGTCTAAGCTATTGAACGCACATTCGTACCTACACGCTTTCATTTCATGTTCATTAGATTTTTACCGGCATGGTTCATCAATATTAATAAAGTGTGGAGCAGCTTTGACATAAAGCATCATGAAAGTTCACTTTAAATATGATCTGTCCAAATTCCAAAACATCTTTATTAAATCACTTCATACACAATTAATTTTTCCCGACTTTGCTCGGAATAGTAAGGATGCACACTTTTGACAATGTTTCCATATGAATGGGTCGCAACAGTCCAATATTAAACCAACTTCCCAAAGATTAAAACATACTTTTAGGTGTTGATTTTTCAATTGGTGTTATTCACAATGCAGTTTACTACACAGTGGTCCATGTTGCATTGATCTCATTGCATCCTCAATCTGTTTTAGATGCGTTCACACCTGTACTTAGCGTTGTCTAAATTATTAACCATGTTAATACCAGGTGTGACCAGGGCCTTAGAAGTTCCTCAACTTCTGTCAGAAGTCAGTCATAAAGTTGGCAGTGTGTATATAATCAGCCATTTGTCAAGTGGGCTTAACAGAATGGTGCCATCATTATACATGGGGTTATAAAACTGTTATGTTGCCACATAAGCTTGCGCAGCTGTGTCAGATAAACATGGACATATTTGTCAGTTTAATGAATGAATATTATGTAAATTCAGAGGTGTTAGAGATTTTGAGCCCCATCAAAATATATGAATATTTTTATATCATAACTCAGACCAATTATATTGTGATCCGAATTTTTTTGGGCCCCTGTCAATTAGGGGGCCATGGAATTGTCCTAACTGTGAACCCTTTATGACACCCCTGTGTAAATGAATTGGGCTGTGGAAAATGAGCTGAAAATTCATGTCATTATTATTATTGAAAGGCACTACATTTGATTTCCTTTATACCAGAGCCATGATAAATTGCACTGGTGAATCAGAGATAAGAGTAGAATTTAGTACACCTCTAAGAAAAGTTATGCGTGTTCTTATAAAAGCTGTATTAATCATTCCTCATAGTACAGTACACAGTTCTAAAAGGAACAAACTTTTGTTTATCAGTGGGGCATTTTTCTTGTAATCCATAAGTCATTGTGTTTAAATGCTGCTACTTATGGGATAGCAGATAAAATATCCCAGTTTATACCTTCTAATTATATATATGTTTTTCAGGGAAAAACAGTAAAAAAAAGTAAAAAAAAAAACTAGTCCAACATTGTTGTTGTAAATATTAGATCCTGGGTAGTATGAATTTATATGAAATAAAATCGTATTACTTTTTGCCGCTCAAAAAAATGTAACACTGTTATTATTTTTTTATTTGTGATTTGTAAATCATGATGATATCTAACAACTGCAGTGAAAGTGGGTATGTATTGATGTGAAAAATCATACTTATGCCCCTAAGAAGCTTGTGAGTCTGAAATCTGAAAACAGCAGTATTGCTGTTCTTCTTTCAAAACGGAGATACAGCTTCACTTGCAAGTTCTGTTTTTAAGTCAGCTGGTTTCTAGTCAAGATTTGCAACTACCTACTTCTGCAAGAGGACTGGTGCACATATAACCCACCAAAGATTAGTAAGTGTAGGAATGCACCAGACAGCTGCACTAAATCAGCCCAATTCCTCTGGGTGCACTGAGAAAGGCTGGATGTCTCCCCAACCCCCACAGTATGCATGTGGTACTTTTATGTTCTTAGAAAACTTTACTAGTAGTCAGCCCATTACAACAAAGTATGTCCTGACTGTGCTTGTTTATGCACAATTAACTTGCAAAATATTCCGTCATTGTTCCTTCTTCTTCCAGTCTGGTTTATTTTCTTTGTCTTTTCATTTCATTCATTCTGTTTTCTATAAGTGATTATTCAGTAAGAGTCACAGTGAGCCCAGAGGCTATCCTAGGAAATACAGGACACTCTGCCTGGGATTCCAGTAATTTGCAGGGTACATTCTGACACAAAGAAGAACAAACTATGAGCCATTTAGAGACACCAATTGACTTTACAAGTCTTTGGGCTATAGGAAGAAAACCGTGGAAAACCCAGGGAGAGAATGAATTCTGCACAGAGGTCCAGAACAGGAATGGGACATGCAGACCCGGAGGTCTAAGGACACCCTTCTATTGCCTGAGTTGGAAAAAAAACAGTTTCTCAAGTCTAAAATTCCTTTCGTTTTATGCAGGCCTAATTAAAATGTGCAAACTATTTTTTTCTGTTTCTTTTTCATTTTTAAACTTCATTTTGAAGAGATTTACGGACTCATGGCATAGTTTAATAAAAGGCTGCTTAGAATTTTTTTTTCTTTTAAATCCACCAGCTTCTGTTTATCTGAAAGAAAAAAAAAACAGCATAGCTCTTCACCCTGACCTTTTAAGTACATTACTATTAAAAGAGAACCAAAGACACAAAACCCAAGTGATCCATCCATCCTTCCCAGAGCTGGTGTCAGCTTTCAGTCCCAGCTGAGTTTCAATTTAGAGGTCCTGGAACAGAGACCTATGACTCTCTCTTCATTACAGCATCCGATGAAGGATCAGGCAGGAATCTGGTGCAATTATATTGCCTTTGACCCACTTCCTTTGACACACCTGCAGAGTGAGCTGGAAAATGAGGCCCTCGTAAGAAAACTAATTAAAATTTCTTTTTGTCCTATCCCTGAACCAAGGGTTGCTCCATTGAGACGAAACCCACCCATCCATCCATCTTCTAACCACTTACCTCGGCCAGGGTGATAGGGAAGCCCATCCAAGGCAGCACAGGGCACGAGGCTGGGGTTTTGGGATTCAAAATCCCAACCCTGGAAGGCTGGCAGTGCTACTCACTCAACAAATCACCTGAAGATTCACTTCCAGGCTGCAGGTTATTTACAAAAGGATTTTAAATTTTACGTATACAGGCTTATTTACTTCTGTCAGAAATCTGGGATATTTGAAGAATTTAAAATATGTTTAGAATATGTATGGCATCTCATTAATAAAAGGCAGCAGCTGGAAGGTCATTAAAGCAAACTACTAAGAGAGTTTTATGCAATTGGCCTTGGTATTTACATAAATGTGATTTTTTTTTCCAGAAAAATTTATCACCTATCCCCTCCTAAGGATGTTCCACTCATTAAGGAGGAGTATGTTTGTATTTTGCTTTTTGATATTCCGCCCTCATTTCTCATTTTCTTCCCTCTGTCCATTAATTTTTTCTCATAGACTTATCAGGGGAAATTTTCAAACTACTCCCATTCAGTCAATCTTCAATATATAACCTCTAACATCCAGGAAATGTGCACCTTCATTTGTTTAGTCCTCCTTCATCCTTTCTTTCTCATCCTACTGTTTTCCTCCCATTCAAATTAAGTTATTTCTCCCCTACAATTTTCACCTAGAAGCTCCATTCCATCTATCAAATATTCCACCCATTGTGGATTAGTGTGCTTGTATTTCTGTTTTTTATATTGCACTGGCATCCCTCTTTTTCATCCCTCTTTCTGTCATAGTTTCCCCAATAACAAAAACTGAAAATAGAGGGATGAAAAGGAAGGGATGAAGGAGGATTAAATGGATGAAAGATGGTTTATGCTTGTGATCTTTTATGCACATAGCAATCAACCATTTTTTTCAGGAAATGCCCTTTCTAGTCAAAGTGCAAATCTTAACAACTGGTAAAATAAATGATAAATTTAAAGGCAAAAAAACACACATCTTAACCCATTGGAAGGAGTGGACTTAAACTTTCAAGGTCATTGGTATGTGTATGTCATATTTGGCATATATGCATCTCCATCAACTTGTGGGGAAAAAAACCACAAAACACTGTGATTCGACAGTCATTAAATGTGTATGAGTGCTTATAGCAGCTTATATTTTTAAAAACCTTCTGGCTTCTGAGATTCAGGATTTTAGTGGCCAAATGGCAAAATGAAATGGAAACTGCTGTGTCTGTCTTAGTATATCTTAATATAGTCAATTTAATGTTTTTTTTTTTAAATTATTTTAACAATTCAAAACCAAAAAAATATATCTTGGAGATTAGGTCCTTGGCTCCAGACAAAGGAGTAATCAAGGAAAAAATAGTTTCACAAAAAGTTCAAAATCAAAAGTACATCCATCCATTTTCTGAAACCGTTCATCCTGTTCAGGGTCACGGGGGGTCCTGAGCCTATCCCAGAGACTATCCAGTATGGGGTGCCAACCTATCACAGCAAAAGTAGGCATTAAATTATAAAATAAATACGTGTTTTAGAATTACTAGAAAACCCCATCATGGTTATTATGGTGTTCCCAGTCATGCATGAAACAAACTAGACCTCAAGTAAACTTCAGTACTTCAATAATTATTTTCTCCTCCATTGCCAGCCTTGGTTATAAAATTACACTTAATCACATCTCAATCACCTACAGTCTCTCAACCTACAGAGCAGGGGGTGGGAGAGTTTTTGGGTTGACCTTTCAATCAGCGAAGAATAGAGGGACCTAAGGACTGCAGGTAAGAACTGCTTTATTATTGTCTGAATGAGAGCATAAGAGTTGGCAATATATTTTAAAAATTGCCCTCTGGATTTTATGAATCGATATCGAGATATGCATATGAATATCGAATTGAATTAGGAAATAATGTAGTCTTATGTAAATTAATCAATCTCAAAATCAGTTTCATGCACATCTGGGACCAGGGTTAGAGTCTCTGCCATGGCTCCATGGGTGTGGAATTTGCATTCAGTTGCACATTTCTGGGTATTCCACAGTCCAGAAACGTTAAGGTGAATTAGAGCTGCTAAATTGCCCATATATGTGAGTTCCACCAAACAAACCTGCTTCATTGTGTTTGTATTCTTATGTTGTTTTTGTAAATGTTATACCAGTATTAGACTAAGGGGGTATTCCACAAAGCAGGATTTCTAGCTTACTCGTATAACTTGTTGGATTTAAGGTAGTCAGGGCAAAATGAACTTTATCTTTGTTCTCTAATATTTACCTCAGACTACCTTAAATCCAACAAATTATCTGGCTAAGCAAGAAATCCTGCTCCACACACACACACACACACACACACACACACAAAGGCTGAATAAGTTCTACTTAAGATGGTGACTACATTTAAAGGAGAAACTGAAAAAGTCAAAACGAGTAAGGGGCAATCATTCAAAACAGCTACAAGAGTGGTGTTTTTAAAAATCAACGTGTATTTCAGAGGATTTAGGGCTACATATTCAGTTAGTTCAGGACTATTCGCTTCTTCATCCAATCACTGTAGAGGATGGAGAACCACAGAAAATAACTGGAAAGAACCGATGCTTTGTCTGAAGCTCAGTAAAAGAAACATCCAAGTTATTGTATGCAATAAGAGAACCAAAACATGACTGCATGGATCAATGCTGCTATTCATAGTGGCATAGAGTGGGAGAAAATTATTTATATCCAGGGAACAAACACCATTTGATCCAAGTTAAGAGAAGCCAGTAACTGTTTATGGACTTTTTTTCTTCCTCCCACACCACAATCATTCTGGCTGCTGGTTTGAATAGGCCTCCATCTGTGCTTTTGATTTTTGCTTTCATTGTTTTTTAACTTTATGTGTATCCCCTTTTCTTTTTTATTAGCACTTGTTTTATCATTGGAAAATTCCTCTAACTTAGTTATACTAAAATGTTTACAAGCTTTGCATTAATGGTCAGGGAAGTGTCTCTCTACCAGAACAGAATTCTGCATATCTGATGAGTATGTGACTAAGCATTGGTGGCTACCCGGAGGCGTGACCAATAAGAATTCATAATAGTTATAGGTGAAAGATTGTATCGAAAGAAGAGCCACATCACCACTATTGTTTTGAGCTCAATTTAGTCAAAGTGTAAGGGAAATGGTATAAGATACTTTATCTGATCTGTTATTGGGAACCCTGCACCAGTAACATTAATATATTGTCTCTGTACTGACAGAAACCCTGACAGATCTAGAGACATTCTTGGCTTTATGTGCATGATAAAGGGTAGATAGTTAGGAGATAAGGCATCACTGTCATGACTTGCCTTTCAGCTCCAGATAAATCCAGTGGCACAATATTTTACTCACATTTATGCACATGCCATAGAGTGAAGGAAGTTCTGAGTAGGCTTACTCGGAGTAGGCTTAGATTTGTGATTAGTGGGTATATATTACACTATTACACTTGCATTTGGGCCTATTGTCATTATGACACTAGAAGCAACTTTTAAAAATAATTGAATGATATGGACAATATAATGGCTTTTCATTATTTTAGGTTCTGGTGGCCTAGTGAGTATGTTGGATGTGCGTTTCAAGTGGAATCTACAAATCTGTACAGATATCATCATTATCTAAATTGCATTAAACCAAATATGTTTGTGATCATTTTTAGTTATGTGTCAATTCTTATATTTGGGGCGCACATTGAGTCAATGAAGTACTGTTCCCTCAGCTCTGCAGGGCTGGGTGGGGGGGGGGGGGGGTTACGATCCCTCTTTTGGCTGTGTGTGTGTGGGATGCTCAGATTCTTCCTGGGCCACATGGTTTTCTTCCAGATATTCTGCCTTCCACACACAGCCCAATGATGCTTCAGGTTTGCTGGTGTTTCTAAATTGCCCATAGTCTGTAAGTGTTTGTCACTGTGTGTTTTGTGATGGACTGATATCCAATCCAGGGTGTCTTGTGCCCTCTGTTTTTAGTGACAGACCATAAACTTGTCATAACTGTACTGTATATTGGATGAGTGGGTATGAAGTACAGATGGATGACAGTAATGAATTAAAAATAGGTAAGAACCATGTAATCAAGGAGACACCCTGCCAGAGATTTTTGGAATTTCTAAAATTAGGGATATGTTAAAAATAGATAAATAAAATTTAATTATACTGACAATAATGCTCAGTGACTGTGCATGAGACAATTCCTCACACTGAGAGAACTGCTCAAACCAGTTTTATAGGCTAGATAATCACAGAGATGAAATGCAGCAGTCAGCGCTTTGGAATGAAGTACAACTGTCTGTCATCAGGGGAGAATGACCAGCAAAGGGGACGTGGCTGCAGAGCAGGTGCTGTAGCAGTGCCCAGCCTTACAATGACCAAATAAATCATTTTGGATATTATAGTTTTAAAATAAAGTTTTTTCTTCTGTAACTACAAGTAGATCTATGTATCACAGTTTGCATTCACAATAAGAATTAGTGCAAGAAAACTGAATTTTATCATTTCTGCTGAATTCTTTGTGCAACATTTAAGTGTCCGCTGTAAAAAAAAATGTGTGTGATAATTTCTCAGCTGGTGCTTAACCTGGCCCACAGCGGTAAATCTCATGGAAGATTAATCTGATATCCTGATTGCGACACTCTTGCACCATCACCAGAGTACGACCTACAGCTTCATTTCTGTGCACCATGCTCATGAACCATCATCATGCATTCATGTAAATGGAAAACGCAAAGAACTGTCCAACTAACACAGTAAACTTCTGATTTAAAGCTCCTCAAAGAACTACAATGTGGATAAACAAAGATCCCTGTCGTGTTTTGCAGTGTATTATGCCATTCAGAACATATGATGGTGGTTTCCCGGTGCCGAAGTAAGTATGTACCTGCATCTGTCATTCAGTGCTATTTTGCTCAACCACTTAACCAACAGTGGTTCACTGTGAGCCTGAAGTTTATAACAGGAAGTACAGAACAAGAAGAAAAGGTGTTTTCTTGCATAAGAGAGATCCAATGTATGTTATAATAAAAATATGGAGAGGATCTTACACCCATTAATACGACATAAGAACCTCCCCAACAGGATACTGTGTTGTGAGGGAATGTGTCAATGAACCCACTCTCCTGGGATGTGAGGAGCCAGAGACAGGATGGCAACTTCCCATGTTTGTGAATGACAGAGCAATTGGCCAGTTCCCCAGTGAATGTTAGTTCAGTCACTCCTGCAGCCAGATGCGATTTCCGTCACTTCCGTAACACATTCGTGAAACTCATGGCCACACTGTCCCCCCCATAATCATAACTCACTAAAAGTATCTGTATACAAATCATGAAATTGCTGAGTACGGGGGGGCAAATAAACCCCAGTAGGTGCAGCAGAAACCAGCGATCCGGTTTGATCCTGAGATGATTGTTCGTACCTATTTTGCAAGTCTTCTGCCTCCCTCATTGAAGGTGGGTGCTGCTGGCGGTCTGTTATACCAGCGATGACAGCGGGACAGGCCTCGCCCATTCAACACGTATGCTGGGTTAACCTCTCTGTTGTTGAGTCTTAACCCAGACATTGGCTAAGCATAATTTGAATTTACCCTCTCCTTCCTTGTATTTTTGTGTATGCATATATGTGTAGATGTGTGTATATCTTACGCTTTTGGGACATTTTTCTAGTCCCCACAAGGGGAAGCTCAATTTTATAAAAATGTGTGAGTGAAATCAAAAAAATGAAAAACAAAAATAGTTAAAAGTCTTGCATTTTCATTGGATACCTTATAGTTAAGGTCAGGGCTGGGTAGGGGTTAATGTTGTCATAGATGGGATTAGGGTTCTGCCCATATAAATGAACGGAGAGTGTTCACAAAGATATATGTGGCATATTCATGTCTTGAAAGAGGTTACAACTACATCAGGCAGAACGTTCTGGTAAAAAGTTGGCATACATGCAGGGGTGTGACACAGAGAAATCTTCTTGAATGGAAAGTGGTTTACTTAATTTATGCTGGGTCACAAGTTAAGGTCATACTTTTCAGTTCTGAAAAAGCTTTGTGGTCATATACAAAATTTCCAGATCCAAGTGCAATCAAAAGGTTCATAATTAGAACCATATAATTTTGGAGACACTGTGATATTAAGAATGGTAGTTTGGTTTCCCTAGCAAAACTAACTTCATGAGTGGTAGACCATAATAGTGGGTTTTACTTTGGTTCGTGCAGAAGGGGAACCAAAAACTATGCTTGACAAAAAGATAGTCAATAGTATAGTTTCAAGAATCTTGAAAATGATCTTAGAGAAGGAGATTAATGCTTCTTATTTTTTTATTTCCCTTATTCTCAAGCCTTCTACTGCATTTAATTGGGACCATTTCATTTTGCTGCAGCATCCATGGAAAACATTGCTTATTTTGGTGTGTGTATTACACAAATATCATATGTACTAATATATAAAACCATTGCTTAAAGACAAGGTTTTACATGATTACTGCTCTAATCTGGGCCAACCAGATGTAACACTTCTTTCATATAAACATGTCCTAGTTTATATGCATTGACATAAATTTGTCAGTAAAGTTTGTTAAGGCCATTTAATATCTTATGTCCTGCTTGGCACAAATACAGCGTCCTCCACAGTTATTGACACCTCTGGCAAAGATGTGTACTTAAGCCTATCATAAATATTTTTTTTATAGCAGTAATATAATCTCTGAAAGAATTAGAAAAATCTAACCTTTAACCTCTAACCTTTTCGTTTTTTAAAAATTCATCATTAAGAAATAATTATTTTTTAACGAAATCACTCGTGGCACAATTATTCGTACCCCTACTCTTAACACCGTGTATAAGCCCCTTTTGCCAATAGGGCAGCACTTAATATTCTCCTATAACATTTCACAAGGTTAGAGAATACACAGAGAGGGATCTTTGACCATTCCTCTTTGCACAGTCTCTCTAAATCGTCCTGGGTCCTCCCTAACTCACTCTCCTCTTCAGCTCACCCCACAGGTTTTCTATGGGATTTAGGTTTGGGGACTGGGCTGGCCATGGAAGAAGGTTGACTTTATGTCTAGTAAACCATTTCTGTGTTGGTTCGGGCAAAAATTTTTGATCATTATGCTGCCAAAAGACCCATCAACAAACCATTTTCAGTTTTCTGGCAGAGGGCACCAGATTTTTATGTAAAATGTCCTGGTATTTTAATGAGTTTATGATATCATGCACTCTAACAAGGTTCCCAGAGCCTTTGGGAGACAACCAGGCCCACGGCATCACAGATCCTCCACCATGTTAAACAGTAGGCATGAGGTGCTTTTTCCTGGCACACAACAACCTGTTGCCACATAGATAGTTTCTAATGGTTGTTATGGAGACTTGGCGACCCCAAGATGCCAACCTTTGCTGCAGTTATCTGACAATGAGTTTTGGAGAATTTGTGTGGTGACAAGATAAACTTGGGTCCTTGTCCAGCTTTGTTTGTCAGAGTTCCAGTTGTTTTAAACTTAATTATTGTAAGTCAATAATTAAGTCTAAATCTGAGTGTAGATATAGGCAAATTCAAGCAAGTGGCTATTTTCTTGTAACCATTTCCTGACTTGTGAAGATCAGCACACATCTGTCTTACTTGAATAGCATATTATCTTGTCTTTCCCATTTTAAAGAGTGGATAAGAGAGAAGAGCCTCTGTGTCATGTCAAATTTATACCCCAGGGAAACACGAACCAATGGATTACAATTCATCAATTGATCAATGGATCAGTTTAAAAAAGTAAAGTACGAATTACAAAAAATGATTGAATTACATTTCTTTTATAGGAATTGTTAGCAGTGCCAATAATCGTGGCAACGGTGATTTTGTTAAAAATAATTATTTCTTAATGAAAGATTTAAAAAAAAAAAAAACCTTAAAGGTTAAAGATTAGCTTTTTCTTATTCTTTCAGTACGAGGTTATGTTACTGCAATAAAAAATTAATTTATTATAAACCAAAGTACACCTTGACCAGGGATGCCAATAGCGTTGGAGAGCGCCATATGCATAAATATCGAGCCAGATTTTGACATTTAAGAGCAGCTTAGGTCCACGTTTCCACTCTACTGCTCTTACTTTGATTATACTATTTTTAAATCTTCCTTACCTCAATAAATGTCATGTGCTATTGCTCTGCAAGCACTATTCACTTTTTCATGAAGTAGAAGGCTCTTAATGATCATTCTAGCCTTCATTCGTAGTCTTGTAAGATAGAAAGAGGACATGAATGCCCTGACGTGGGCTGAAAGCAGGCAAGAAATCGCTTTTTACATTCACTGAATCCAGGAATTAATACTGTAATACACTCCCTGTCTCGCTTGCCAAGCAGAGAGGAAATCGCATATTTAAAAGAACTTAATGGGGGAATTACCTAAAGTGGTAGAGCACCTGCTTAACATGTGAGAGGTGGTGGGATTGATACCCACATTCTCCAAATTCTTAGCTGCAAAACCTCGACAACTTGCCAGAAAACCCATAGTTCAGCTACCATCAAGGAGTTGTCCACCGCAGTCACGTTCTAGAGCCGGGTTCTTCAAATCTTGACCTCGATTCCACATCCAGCCCTTGTTTTTTTTTCTCCCAGGTAGTTAGTTTAATAATTACTGATTCTGATTGGTCAGAGGATTCACACCCAACTCACAGGTAAAGGAAGGCTGGAAAACCAGCAGTGCTAGGACCTCGAGCACTGTGACTTGAAGAATAGGGTTCTAGAGTATCAGCAAGCATCAGCTTTGCACAACCATACTACCCTCAAAGAAAACCCACAACAGAAGTTTCCAGTAGATATTCAAAATAATGCAGTAGCCATTTCCTGGGACATTGCCATAACATAATAAATGCTAAATGGACTTTGGATGGTGTAGTGTTGGCAACTCCTTCATTTATGTATCTGGCAATGCTCGTAACCTATTAGTTGATGTTCTTTAAACATAAAAATAATTACGATTCCAGCAGTGTGGCGACGTCATAAGGTATTTTGAAAAGCCATTAACCAGTGACTCAAATACCTGCATGTTCAGAACAACTTGATGGGGGAATTAGCTCAAGTGGTAGCGTGCTTGCTTAGCATGTGAGAGGTAGTAGGATCGATACCCACATTCTCCAAATTCTTAGCTGCTGGACCTAGACAACGTACCAGAAAACCCACAGTTCACCTTCCATCAAGGAGTTGTCCACCACAGTCATGTTCTAGAGCCGGGTTCTGCAAATCTGGACCTTGATTCCAAATCCAGCCCTTGTTTTCTCTTCTCCCAGGTAGTTAGTTTAATAATTACTGATTCTTATTGGTCAGAGGCTTCACACCCAACTGACAGGTAAAGTGTTAGAGTAGAATTTTGTGCTACGTTATCATATTATTTGTGTATATGTGTAAAACCTACATTATCACGAGCCCAAGGGCAGAGCAAGTCAGCACAAGACATCCTGTTCTGACTGCCCATGCTGTGAAACCAGA
>JAODKE010000043.1:23148772-23173403 GCA_026779605.1 Mormyrus hasselquistii
TTTCTCATAATCAGCTACCTTTATTTCACTAGGACCTATAAAATACCTGTACTTTATATTTCTGCTCCCTACATGGAGCACCTTACATTTGTCTTTGTTAAATTTCATCTGCCAGGTATCAGCCCAGTCACTAATTAAATTAAGATCCCGCTGTGGTGTCACCTACAGCAAACACCTAGTCAATTATCTTATACATGCATAGTTTAATGATCTCCGCTGGTCAAAAAAATTCTGGGCTACACTTTCACTGTCCAGTGCAAACCCCTGATGATAAAATTTGTGTCACCTCACCCTATGCATGACTGAAAGTGGACACGGAAAAGTGAAGCTTTGGCTGTGAAAGTGCCCATCTTGAGGCAATATTCATAACTTTGGGGGATTTCAGCCAAAATTATTTTTGATCCACTAGGGTCACAGACACACTGAACCACTGCAATCAAGGAATGCATAAACACCAAGATTAGTCACACTATCTGTCCATGCTCCTTCGTCCTATTTACAAAGAAGATAAACCAGAGATCAGAATGCTGCATTACAGGATACCAAACACAGAGGAGAGGCTATTTCAAGTATGAGGGAATTCACAATCAAACAGACTACAAACCAACAACAAACTCCTTCATGTACAACAACTTTTCTCCCTGACAAACTGGATGTATTCTATGCTGAACTTGACCCAGCAAACAAAAATCCTCCATAGCAGGGTTGGGCAGCCTTATCCGCAAAGGGCCGGTGTGTATGCAGGTTTTTGGGGCAACCTTTGGGTCAGCTGTTTAAACCCAGGTGTGAGGACTCTTTAGCAAATCACTCCTCTAATTAGTAATCTAATTAGGGAGATCCAGTGAAAACCCAGATACACACTGGCCCTTTGCAGATAAGATTACCCACCTATGCTCTAAACCATCTCCTGGCTTTATATTATATAGAAAAAAAACATACTAGCAAAGCAACCAGTCCAGATAAAGTTTCAAGATGCATTCTAAAGCAAATGCTGGTGTTTATACACATTTCTCTCTCTGTTTAAAGTTCCGACCTATTTTTAAAATCTCTGATTCACAGTTTATAGTTTTACTAACAAAATAGAACAAATGAAGTGCTGGAGTTTACCTTGTGGATTTTCAAGGCTTTGATCTTCCCAGTGTGTCTTACATGGGGTCCTCTACAAAGGTCAATTAATGGACCACATCTTAAAAGGGCATGAAAAACAAATAAAATTAGACAACACGGAAAATGAATAATATTCACATGCACTGAAGAGGCTACTCGACTAAATTTTCTTTCAATTCTAGTGGTTACCTGTAAACAGTAGTTGTTGGTGTGTCAACTTTCTCATTCAGTATCCGGCATTTAAATTTGTTGTACTAAAAAAAAAATATATATATATATATATATATATTAATCACTGCAACATAGATTCAAGTGAGCATGGCTATATTCATCTATTCTAAATCAGAAAACCTACCTTAAACATTTCCAAGAGTGTTTCCTTCTTTATTTCTAGTCTCTCAAAGGGCTGCTTCTCCTTCATGATCTTCTTGCACAAGTTCTCCAGACATGGAAAATCATTACTTGACACCCCCCTGCCAAATGAGTAGTATTTACTTGCCAATTCATATTTTATTTTTCTTTCTATCCCAGTAGGTTAGTCAACACAACACTATGCAAGGTAAGAGGTACGATGGTGGATGGGTGGTAACCCCAGCTTAATAATGTATGCCAGTAACAGCACTTTATAAGGCAACAAAGACCTCTAAGTAGTTACACACATAATAAAGTGAATTATTCCTTAAGATGAAGACTTTAATAAACACTGGAGCATTTATAGCAAAACATGCAAACACACAAACATGCAGTATGGTCTGAGTGAGTTTAGAATTCAGACTAAAATAATGTGCAATGTTTTGTGTGTAAATGAAACCAATTAACACTACTAAACTGCAAAGCTTCTATACAAATCAGTGGTTAGCACTGTTGCTTCACACCACTGGGACCTGAGTTCGAGTCTCCGCCTGGATTACATGTGTGTGGAGTTTGCATGTTCTCCCTGTGTCGTTTTGGGGTTTCCTCCAGGTACTCCGGTTCCCTCCCACAGTCCAAAGACATGCTGAGGCTAATTGGAGTTAATAAATTACCCGTAGGTGTGCATGTGTAAGTGAATGGTAACAGTATGTGAGTGTGCCCTGCGATGGGCTGGCCCCCTGTCCAGGGTTGTTCCCTGCCTCGTGCCTATTGCTTCCGGGATAGGCTCCGGACCCCCCGCGACCAAATAGGATAAAGCGGGTTGGAAAATGAATGAATGTTTAAGTGAAACAATGTTGTCATTATTGTGCAAGTTAATGCGCTTTCATTTTCACCTCTTCATACATAACCATCTCAATGTCTGGCTTCACACTTTAGTTAGGATGGAATGGCTACAAATACCAGTGTTGGGAATTTCAGGTCAAGAAGCTACAAATCCAGAAAAGAAAATGTGTTTCTACCAAGCAGTCGAGCATAAGGAGTCACAGTAAGAGTACTCAGCTGGTTGGTACAGGCAAAATCTTGGTCTGGGTTTGTAGCTGATAGACCTAAAATGCCCAACACTGACAAATACAACAATTGATTGCAAGTCAGTTTCCTACATTTTTAAGTGCTGTATGAAAGGTATTCATTCAGTTTGGTGACTCACTCATTGTCCAAAAACATGTCATAGTAAAAGCCACTCTCTATCGGGGGACCGTAACACAGACATCCGCCATATACCCTCTCCATCGCTTCGCCCAAAATGTGGGCACTGGAGTGCCAATAAACCTTTTTGGAAAAACAGAAGTAAACACGAAGTTAAGCTCGTCTTCCACAAAGGAGTCAATATTATGCGAAAAATGTCCATCTATGATAGGTAACATACCAAAAACAAGCAGCATACTGAGAATTTTTAATTAATTTTTTAATTTATTTAAATCTTTAAAGAGGAAAGTCACTTGTGTATGTAATATGTACTGTACATACACAATCTCATTTTGTACAAAGGTAATAAACTTACAGCTTGAGCCTCTTCATCATCAAACTTCAGCAACTGAAGGCTGCAGTCTTCCTCCAGTGGCCGATCTAGGTCCCACACTGTATTGTTCACTTTTGCAACCACCGTGTTGTCTGCAAGGCCTTGACTGTTAAAGGGGAAATGACCAACAATGTAAGTAACACTGTTAGATAGTAGAAAACAATTACCAGACAAACCACATAGGAAAAAAATGCACATCACAAATAATGTGCTTTTGCTTATATTTCAGACATACTTAAAGTCATTTGGTTAGAAAACATTTTAAACCGATGCACAATAAACAGTTACATCAGAAAGGTAATTCATAATTATGAATAACTATTGTAAAAAAAGAAAAAAAAGTCAACATAGCATAAAAAACTCAAAACTACATGTATAGACTAATTACTTCAACATCAGAAATTACCCCTTGACTTTAAAGAAATTACAGGTCCTAACTCCTAAATACCTGATTCCACAGGCTAACTGGTAAGGAGTTGTTTTCCATGACTCTGCATCCACCGTCTTTCCATCAGGTAGGGTGACTTTAATAGGCTTGCTGTCTCTTGCTGCCCTTTCTGCCATTATCGCATCATGTTCTTCCTTCAGCTTGTCGTAAATCGACAATCGGTCCTCTATGTACTGCGGCAGCGGATTCAGCTGAGTTTCCAAAGTCGAAATGGAAACAATCCTTAGTACAACCTCAGGGGAAACCTTGGACTTTTAAAAATCTCCATTAAACAATTGATACTTCTAAATACAATCACTTACCTCAGCTCGGCCAGAGGTATCCCCCAACTTATTTTTCTTCTTTCCTCTTTCTTTGTTGCCGTCATCTCCCCCAGCACCACCCTAATGTGGAGTACAATAATAACATTATTCCCATAAAGAAAACTATTAATTATATTCCAAGAATGAGGAAGGTTTCTGAGTTCAATTTGCAAACAAACAAAACATCCATAGAGATACTATAGCAGACAATAAATAGCAAAAAGAGAGAACTGTTAACGACGACCGTGCACTTTGTATTCCTGTGTCAAATTATTCAAAAGTCAATGGACTTCACAAGGTACTTCACCATATGCAGGCATTCTTGAAACATATGAGGCTATTTAACTTCTAATAAACCTGCACACTAATATGCTAAGTATCAGGTACTTCAGTAAAAACAAAAGAAGAGTTATCTTCGTCTTGTTTATTATTAATTGCAATATCTTAACGGAGAGTCAAAGTATTGAAATTCCATAGTCGGATTCTGAAACCTGCGGATACTATTTACTGGAATGACAGAAATCAGGCATATTTACCTTCATCCCCTCTTCAATCTTTAGTTCTTTCAGCTCCTCTGTTATTTTCTTCTCCTCCATGGCATCAAACAATTTATCGCGTGTTTTGCAATAAATCAATGTGGTCCGAACGATCACACCAAGTAGCGCAAGTACCTTCCTCGATGCTGATGCAAGACTGTCGCGAAAGAAACTGATATTAATTTGATTGCCGGTATTTTCAGCCAATTGTTAGGCTCCGTCACCGCCGGATCTTCGTCTCCTGCCGGATGTACGCGGTGCATGAGCTCTATTTTTACGCATGCGCACAGGGCAATCAAATTTACGACGCTATAACTTATTTTACGACACGTTGTGTTTAAAACTCTGTAGTCCAATGTGTCCCTCGGTCGAAGTCGGACACCGAGCGGGTATCGTGTGGAGTAGCGGGGTCCGCGCAGTAACAAATTATTTTCACTTTAGTATTGCATCATAATGATTATTTTACATCTTATTACACCACAAAAGATTTTTTTTCCTGAACAGTTACCAAGTTTACGAAAGAACGAGTGCGTCGTGTGTTCGCGAGCTTTATAAATTTTGTATGCCGTCTAGGCTAATATTTTTTGCTCCGTCTTAAGCTTCTCGGTTAAGTTAAAACTAACTTAACTAATTAGCTTGCTTCCATTTGCCAGAGGGATTAAAAATGACTATATAATACATGCTACTGCAGAAAACTAATATAGCTACTGTAAGAAACATGAATTTTTTTTTCGTTCTAAATTTTAGAGCATCACAGAAAGAAACTGATGACCCTTTTTCTTTCTAAATTTTAGAGCATCACATCAGACAGGAATTGATGACCCTGCAGAGAAGTGTATAAAAGACATCCACAGAATCTATAGGAGTTACTGAAGAGCTAATTGGGGGGATATCAATTGTTTGATTCTTTATGGTTATTTTCTATTTTTAATTTGTTTTTTTATAAATTGTTTCTGTTAACAGTTTAGTCTTGGCCCTGGAGGCAGGCGCTACTTAGGGACACTGACTTAGCCATCTGATTTCATTTCACAGTATGTGTACCATCTGAGGCACAGTGGATGTGAGGACTTGATAATTCAAAAAGTATTTGATGGATTTAATGCCACTTTACAAATAATATGTGGATGAAGATTTACAGTGGATACACCCCTGCTAAAATGCCATTTTTTTTATGTAAAAAAAGAAACCATAATAAGTAATTTCAAAACTTTTCCCACGTCTAATGTGACCTGCAACCTGTACAATTCAAATGACAAACAAACAAATCTGGGGGAAAATAAACAAAATAGAAAACGTATGTGGTTGCATAAGTGTGGGCACCCTTAAACTAACACTTTGTTGAAGCACCTTTTGATTTAATTACAGCATTTACTCATTTTTGGTATACACCTGACTTCAAGTAAGGTAACTGATTAACCCCAAATAAAGTTCAGCTGTCCCAGTAGGATTTTCCTGACATCTGCGTAGTTGCACCCTAGAGCAAAACCCATTGTTCCCAGAGAGCCTATAAATCATCAAAGTGAAAGATATGAGTCAGGGGAAGAGTACAAAAACATTTCCATGGCATTAAATATACCATGGAACAGTGAAGACAGTAATCAAAAAGTGGAGAAAATATGGGACAGCAGTGACGCTACTGAGAACAATATTACAATATTGATGAAAAGATAAGATGAAAACTGGTCAGGGAGGCTTCCAAGAGGCCTATAGCAACACTGAAGGGAGGGGCTGCAGGAATTCCTGGCAAGTACTGGTTGTGTAATAAATGTGATGATAATCTCCTGTATTCTCCATATGTGTGGACTATGGGGTAGGGTCATAAGACGGAAGCCTTTTCTTACAAAGAAAAACATCCAGGCCCAGTTAAATTTTGCAAAAATTGGGGAAATGTGTTATGGTCTGATGAAACCAAAGTATGTTTGGTACAAAAACAACCCTGCTCATCACCAAAAAAAACACCATACCCACGATGAAAGCATGGTGGTGGCAGCATCATGCTTTGGGGTTGTTTTTCTTTAGCTGGAGCTGTGGCCTTACTGAAGGTGGAGGGAAATATGAACAGTTCCAGACACCACTCAGTTTTAGCCCAAAACCTTCAGGTGTCTGCTAGAAAGATGAAGAGGAATTTCACCTTTCAGCATGGTAATGACCCCAAGCATACATCCAGATCAAGAAAAGGATGGCTTCACCAGAAGAAAGTTTTGGAATGGCCCAGCCAGAGCGCAGACCTAAATACAATTGAGAATTTGTGGGGTGACCTGAAGAGAGCTGTGCACAAGAGATGCCCTCGCATTCTGACAGATTTGGAGCTCTGTTCCAAGGACAAGTGGGCAAATATTGCCAAATCCCAATGTGGTTTTTATATTGTTCCCCGTAAAGATTTGTTTTTCAATTGACTTGTACAGGTTATTGGTCACATTAAAGGTGGGAAAAGTTTTGAAATGTATTGTGGTGTCTTTTTTTTTTTGAATCAGAAAAATCTGGTATTTTAACAGGGGTGTGTGCACGTTTTATATCCACTGTACCCCTGACTTTGTTTTGACACAAATTGCACCAATTTGTCTCAAAATGGCACAGGGAAGTGTAACTACAGATTGCACATGATATTATAAACATCCATCCATCCATTTTCTGAAACTGCTTTTCCTAATTAGGGTGGCAGGTGGCAGCGAAGATCCAAACCCAACCCAGTTATGGCTATGATGGCTAACATCCAGTAATATGTTGGCATACTAGCAGTCAAATCACTATTCTATTATGACTTTGTGCCAATGGGGTTGGGAATACTTAGCTGAACATCCACTACACAGACTTTATTGCCTTTACGTGGTAACAGAGTACACACCTTGATGTATTGCCAACGATCTGATACATTAAAGATACTTATGAAGCAATACTATTGCAATATGATAAGATTCACCCCTATTGCGATGCAGTACGATAAAATGCGATCTCCATCACGCCTCAAACTTGTGTGAGACTTGGCTGTGAGGTTCTACATTGTAATTCGGTATGTCGGTAATATCATGCAACGTGGTAAGGGAGGTGCGGGCCCAGGTACCACACAGCAGCCGCAGCCATGGTGACAGTCTGACTTCAGGTGTTCTGACTCAGCAGGGACTGCAATATGATGTTAAAATTCAGTTTTAACTAGTCACAATGCCCATTATTGAACTTGAATTTGTGATATCCTGAGAAAATTATTTGAAGCTAAAAAAGCTTGGTCTTGGCATGTGTTCCTTGTCAAGCATTACAAGCATTACATTACCGATAGAGATTAAATTGTACAGGAAGAATTTGTTGGAAAGATAAACTCCTTAGATCAGTTTAAATTTACTTCCTTTGGTGCACACTTTTTTAATCGGGTCGGTTGTATTGTGTACTTTTATGCTGGTGCACCACGCGACTCGGTGAATCTTGAATCTTACCATCCCTAGTTTTCATTCTGAGGAAAATTGCGTGAAAAATTAGGAAGTGCGTCATAGTGCTGGCAATGTAAACAGCAGTTGTATGCACTGTATTCAAAGCAGTAGGGTGTTAATTTTGGTGTTACTTTTGTCGTTATTTTTGTCAGCTTCTCTGCCATTTATATGCATGCTCAACTTAAATAGCCTAGTATTAAATCAAGCCTGTGTGTGTGTGTGTGAGTAGGTATACCTTACCTTATGGGGACACAATGTCCCCACAACGTTATGAATTCCCATTATTTTTTTTCCTTTATGGGGACCAGTATCTGTGACTGCAATGAAAAAATTGCCCTGTTCCTTGCATCTGTTTCCTTGAGTTTCATGTAGCCTTGATTAAGCTCTTCTTGGCTCGAGACCCCTCATGATCCTTTTTGTTGCTTGTTTTAGTTCAGTGTATAATAAATTCCCTTAGTTTTTAAGCCACAGTTGGATCTTCTTCTATCATGTTAAAACATAGCAGAATAGACCTGCATTAATATTACATTTACTATATATTTCTCAGTTTACTTAGAAAATATAAAATCATTATAAATGGTTGTGAAATTGCAGTATCGTTTAGTTTAACAGGTTTCAGTTAATACTGCAGTTTAAGAAAGACAAATCCGAAATTATTATAGGCTTATATATATATATATTTTTACGCCTCCCTCAATTGCTCTTTGTAGAACAAGTTGTCCGTGAAGGGCTGCCACCTGTTGGGGCGCCCAGGGAGCTGAGGGTTGAGGGTCTTGCTCAAGGACCCGCAGACATGCTGAGGCTGGGTTTGAACCAGCGACCTTGTGATTAAGGTACACAGGCTTAGCCCACTGAGCCACATGCTGCCCTTCAAAAGTGCATGCTTTATTTGCCGTAATTTCAGTTTTTTAAAAATATATATATTTCCGTGTGTTTAACTTATTATTATTATTTCAGGTGACGGTACATCGCACCGTGACAGGTGAAAACCAGGAAGTACAGGATTAACCTAGACCTAACCTCACAAAGTTACCTGTGTAAGACGTATATCGTTAAAGGTGCTTAGTATAATATTTACAGAAACATTAAAACTTTCACAAAATGTTTTCAAATACCTCAGTTAAATATAAAAAACTCCGAAATACTGTTAGTGAACCGGGCGACGAACAATTGGGCGAAATAGAAAATGAGGAGGAGGAAGTGACGGTATTTTTGCCTTCGTAAGTAAGATATATTTTTAAACTGTACAATGCGTTACAATGATACTGAAGTACCTTCTAAATGTGGGTCCTGGTAAAAGACGACTATGAGCTTTTTACGTTTTTGCTGTTGAATTTAAATTTTGTGCTAAAAAAGTAAATTGGAAACACCTTTCTTGACGGGGCACAAATAATGTAGCATACTATTACTAATGCATGAATTAACCACAAACGAAGTTTTAGTTTGTTACTCTGTCACTGTATTTGTTACTCTGTTAATTCTGTAAACCTTTGCGAACTACTGAAGGAACAAGTAATGAATAACACAAGTGATATACTGATCTCATGTTTTTTCAATAATGAATTCTGATGCTTCTTTTATCTCAAGTAGCAACTCTATTAATGATCTCATCATAATTTGTACTTCAGTAGTAACTCAGTTACTACTTAGTATTTGTGCCCCCTCAAGTAAATTGTTACCAGTAAGTCTGTGCCTATAACATATGGCTGTGGTTCAAATATATGCATTGATCATATCACCAACACATTATCTAAACCAAGGATTTCAAACTCTCTTGAACATATCACGCTCAAATATTAATAGTTTAGAGCTAAGGACCCTCAACCAGTAATGTATGATCATATTTGTAAGGCTAACTAAACTGAGGACAAATTGCTTTAATATTTCTTTCTCCTTTTGCTATTTTTTGCTCTGATGGTGATGGCACACTTTATGCGTCTCTCTGGACACAAGGTTGAAGACCCCATGTTATACCTAGACAGTGTTTCTCAACCTGGTCCTTGGGGACCCCCAGACAGTACATGTTTTTGCTCCCTTCCAGCTCCTTGCCAATTAGATTTGATCCTCAAGCCCCACATACAGATATCACATAATAGTATGCTACCACTTCTTCCCAGTGCAATTTGTTGCCGAGAAAAATTGATATCAAACCCTCAGTTATTTTTATAATTTCTTAATACTGTACTGAATATTTATTTTTGTTATCTTATACTTTAATGTTATTTATTTTTCTTATTTGTTTATTCTTCATACTTTTTGTCCAAAAGTTCCAGAAGCATACAATGATAATGATTTTCTTCTTTACTTTACTGTTTTGTTGAAGGTCGTCTCCCCTATACTACAAATTGAGACAAAGACGGGGAAACCTGTGGTTCCGGCTTTTTGTGGAAGTATTCTTTCTTGGTGTGGCCTTGACCTTTGTCTTTTGTGAGTGGTATGGATGTTGGTCCGGTGATACTGATCTAAAGGATTGCCAAGAATCTGATCATTGTTGGAAAACTGAAAAAAAAGAAGGGTTGGCCCACCATCATGACAGCGACAGTCATAAAACAGAAGAGAGTCACAGCCTCCATAATAACTCCAGCCACCATATTCACGAGCACCGTAACCCCATGTATCATCATGGTGTCGTCATCACTGACTCCTGTAAGACTAATATTTATCTAAAGCCTTTCTATTTACTATATTTAAATATCCTATTTCAACAGTAATACACGTATCCTGATTTTGCATAGAGAAATCTTTATTTGTTCAGTCGAGTTCAGTCAAGTTCAGTTGAGTTCAGTCAAGTTGCACTAAATAATAGATAAACATGCTTTGCATTAAGTGACCTGCTCTAGGGCTGGCAAGGACATACTTGAAGATGGAGGAAATTTGGTGGATGCAGGGATAGCATCATTGCTTTGTCTAGGAGTTATCCATCCACACACAGCAGGTGTAGGTAAGACTGCTTAAAACTTTTTCCCATCATATATGCATTATATTGTGTTTCCTATAAAATAATGAATTTTGCGTGAATGTGGTTGATTACTTAGTTTTCATTCACTGTTCATTAACAAATGAGCAAGATTTTATTAATTAGTATGAAAACCGTATAAATGTTTTTACATGATGGAACAAGAATATGCTTAAAAGTGAATATATGTCTCAAATCCTGAGACCAGCAATTATTTTAACAAAAACCCCCACATTGGTTATACCTATGGATCTGTACTCGCTAATATTTTATCAGTACTACTTTATTTAATGCATAATAATAATAATAATAATAATAATGGCATTATTCATTAATCAATTACAATGTATTTATTTGATTTAACCCTTGAAGGTGGAGTGTTTTCAGGCATCCTTTACAACCACACAACTGGAATTTCAAAAGCAATACGTGTCAAATTTCATGGCACATCATCAACCACCCACGGCATCCCAGCCACTGTACAGGGCATCAGATATCTACACTCTCAGTTTGGTGGCTTTAAATGGCAGAAATTGTTTGTCAGTGCCATACAACTTGCAAAGGATGGATTCCCCATAGACAACAGTCTTGCACTTGCTTTAAAATCAAATGAAGTAAAAATATGTAGTTCAAAACTGTCTGAACTTTTTTGTCACAGAAATGGGACAGTAAAGGCCTTGGGTTCTGTTGTCACTAATCAGAGGTTATCTGAACTTTTGCAGAGCATCAGTGTAAATGAATCCTCTTTGTTAGAAAATCTTGCCATGAAATTGGCTGAAGACCTTCCTTTGATAGAAAGGCAAGATTTTGTGACAAATATGCAGCAGTGTCAAGGAGAACTCAAAGACCCTTTTATTCTCAGTGAAGAAGAATATACTATTTTTGCATCTGCTTCATCACTTGCTGCCAGGATTATATCAAATTCAATAATGGGAATCAGAGAGCAGAACACATCATTGTGGAGTAATGCTTCTTTCTTCACCGATCTGTTAAACACAACCAAGTTAATCTATAAAAGTACTGTGGAAAATGAAAACCTTAAAGATATAGCTGGCTTAAGTATGGTGGGTAGCTTTATTGGCATACTAGACAACACTGGTAATATTTTAGTAATCTCTTCTTCACTCAACAGTTCTTTTGGATCAATGCAGCTCTTACCTTCCACCGGAGTCATTTTGAGTGATTTTGACATGCATCTAGATCCCCTGGTACCCCAGTGGAGCTGCCCATTACTAATAAAGTTAAGGGATGACAAAAATATTGATAATCGGGAGGAAGAGGAAGAAGAAGACGAAGAGCTGACCATTTTGGTGACTGGTGGTCTATCCGCTCCTTTTGTTGCTACCCAGATTATTATTAACAGGTTATACTTTGGAAAGCTAGCTGTTACCAGCCCATTTCTCCATCCAGATGTGAAAGGCCCAGAGTCATTATTAGCTTGCATCTCTGCCATTTTGGATACCTCTGACAATTATAAGCTGTCGATAGAAACTAAGTTGCAAGTTATAAATGAATGCCCTGACAAATCCCTGGCTCTCATAATGCAGAAACATGTTGGCCATGTGATAGCCTATCCATTTCCTGGAGGTGAAGCTTATACTGATGGATACTGATGAATTCCACTAGTTAATATATTTACAATGAAGGTGTCCTTTGTTGCTGTTTTATTTGGATGCTTTTAGAACTGTGTTGCTTTTTCAGCTAGCTCATATAAAAACATGGAGGCAAAGGACTTCCTTTGAGAAGTTGGAGGTCCATAACAGCATTTGGAGGTCCATAACAGTTTATACTCAATGTGTTTTATTTACAGGTTGACATAGAAACATACTGCATTACTGAAATCAAGAATATTACACAGCAGTATAAACACATTAAAACACTCAAGTGAAAATTAGAAAAAAACTTAAAAATGGTTTGAATGTGGAAATTTAGTGCAATGTGCAGTGACACGTAAACAATTGCTACCTCACAGGATATTTCTGCTTTTGGCAGTTATTTAGTATTTGAAAATGAAGCACCCATCATGTATTTCTAAATCCTCAATTGAAAAGCAAATAAATTATTACAAAAATATGAAGGCTGTCCATGCACATTAACCACTGAGGTACTACTGTTTTTAAGCAGGAGAGTGAATACCTGCCATATTGTTATAGAATGCTTTAATGCAAAAGTTATGATTTCAAATTTCCAATAGAAAGCTGCATGCCTGCTCTGCTATTTTAACAACAGATTAATATTTTAAATATCTTTGGATTATGAAAAAGTAAATTTCAAAAGGCTTTAACATTTAGAGAAGAGATTGAAATTCATGCTTTTTTTCTCATTTTTTGGATTTTCATAAGCCCACTTGCTCTTTCTAATTTTATACTGTTGAATTACACACATGTCCTCATCTAATGGTCTCTTAGTCATACAAACTGAATGAAAGTCCCTCGCTGTTTTTATAAGTTTGTTGTGAATTACTTCCTTACCTGTAATCGAGTTCCACATTGGAAATAAAAGCCATATAGTTTGTGAAATAATCATTGCTTCCCTGTAGTTGTTTGCTTTCAGAACATATTCTGAGGTGTGACATTTCAGGTGTGACAGATATATATAAAAAACATTATAAAAGAAATTCAGACTTACATTTTTTCCCAGAAACCATGGAAGTGCAAGCTGTTTGCCAGCCAGGTCTACAAACTGTCCACAGCACATAAATATACTTAAAGGCTTATTTAAAACCCAATGTTTTTTGCTCATAATTTTTACCATTATTTCTTCACATTATTATGTAACATTTAGAATAAAAAAAGTTTGTGTCACTTGTGACTGTAATTTTCAAATAATTGTAACAGACGTTCTTCAATGAATCCCTCAGTAATACAGTACTCCTTTTAAGATGAACAAGTACTTAAAGAAGCTTAGCATCATAGCTTATCACATAAACAACATATCTCTTAGACGATTAATTGTATATATTAACAAATAATTATCGGCTGATGTGTTTCAGACGTAAGCACCGATTTTTATAAAATTAATAAATTTCATTATAAATGCTTCATTCAGCAAAAGCATTTCCACCATCAAAATTTAGGTAGCAAAAAGCATTTACTTATATATGGGAAGTGAAAATATCAGGTAGTATTTTCATTAGTGTACACTTTTGAAAAATTAATTATAATAATTATACATATTTCATATTTTTACAAGTATGGATGTTTTCAGCATTGACCACTAAACCTGAAAATCAGGCACATATATACAGACGCTCCTTGGGTAACAATGGTCTGAGTTAGGATATTTCATCTTTATGAGGGGTAAATGTTTTTCACTTTAAGTACATTATTCAATAAATTACATGAGACATCCAACATTTTATTATACAATTGGCTTTGTGTTAATGATTTTGCCAAACTGTAGGCTAATGTAAGTGTTCTAAGCATGTTTAAGGTAGCCTAGGCTATGATGTTTGTTAGGTTAGGTGTACTGTATTGAAATGCATTTTCACCTTGTGATTTTTTTCACCTTAAGATGGTTTATCAGAACAAAAGCCCATCGTAACCTGGGGAGCGGCTGTATTATTTTACTATAATTTGTCAGTATGTATATGTATGCATACAGTATGGTGTGTGAACTGTGATCCCTTACCATAGACAGGACCAAATTTAGCATTACATTTTCAGAGAAAGATTCTGATAATAAACTGTTTATTACTGAGTGCAATGTTGACAGGTTCTTTTCCCATATATGCCATAAAGCTTGTGGAGCTCTATTCAGCAATGTCTTATTATTGTTTGCAGTCCACTGATTGTTTCATTGAGGAGGAAAAGGATAAACCATGAAAACTCACACATAGAGGGTGGCATGGTGACCTCACACTTACAGGGTTTGGGGTTTAATTTCTGCCTCTACTCCACTGTGTGCGGAGCGTGCAGATTCTCCCCATGGGTACTGGTTTCTAATGGGTTCTCTGGTTTCCCCCCACAGTCCAAAGATATGCAGTCAGGCCAATTTGCCTATAGAGAGAGAGTGTGTGTGTGTGTATATGTCCCTTGAGGGTCTTGCATCTCATCCAGAGTGTTCGCCAGCCTTGTGGCCACTGCTGCCTCGGGTTAGCTCCACCTAAGTGACCCGGTAAGCACTTACAAGACAGATATACAGATTCTCCTCAACAAACGATGGGGTTACGGTCCAATGAACCCATTGCAAGCTGAAAATATCAAAAGTCAAACTTGAATGATATGATAAGTAAATAAATAGCTACTGTCTTAGGATAAGTACATATTTGGTTAAACACAAAAAAAAAACCCATATGATACATTGTCAAACACTGTATGAATCTGGAACTTTGGCTGGATGGATGCAGCCATCACCCAGCATCAGTATTGTGTGGCATTCCGCCACCCTGGGAACTGGGTACTGACCCCCAGATACTGACAAATCATCATAAAGCAAGGAGCATCTGTATATGTATATTTTGTGTTTACTCTGATAGTGGTATGAAAATGCACCTGATCCATTTGGAAGTGAGACAATGTAGAGCTGTTCTTCTGAGATTTTAAAAATAAATCTGCCCTTACTTACTGACTGTAAACAGCTGTCTTTCTAAATCCAAAGACATACATGACACATCCAAAGCTTTAAAACCATATACAACAATCTAGCAAATAATCCAACAGACCACAAAACACGGGTATTACTCACAGTTATACAGACATCAAATATTTATATTAATACATATACATACAGGATATATGTATATGTACATTATCACATTGCTGTGAATCCCATGAGAAGATATTTATATATACTAACGCCGTGCCTCCTTCCAAATGCACTTCAACATTTGGTTTTGTCTAGAAAACATGAAATGTCAATAAATTACACAATTTTACAGTTACTGTCAAGTAGCAGCAGTGTTCAGCTTAGAACGTAAATGTACAGTATATGTACAAAAATGCCACACTCACAATAATAATAATAATAATAAAATTCAGTTTTTGTTTTCATTATTTACAACATTTGTTACAACGTCTGGCTTTTTTCCATTTTATTTCAAAATAAAAAAAGGCAGTAATAATCTTTGGAGCCAAGAGTATCAACTTGTGCAGATGCTGTTGATGGAGATGATGGCTGGATCCACCAGGCCCATCTCTTCATGTTCATTGACACATAGCTGATAGCCACATCCCCTCCTTCTCTTCATTGGGGTGGCCTTAACACTGGGCTTTGCACGGGGCGGCAGTAAAAAGCCCACGCTGCCCGCAATCAGCATATGCCAAATGCTGTGGATGTAGAAATAGTTCTCTTCTGTCTCCACAAAAGCATAAAGAGCTACGGCAGAGGTGGCGATCATGGTGCCGGGAAATAAGAAGAAGACCCATCTCTTCCAGGTGGGCGGGTAGCAACGTCGTCTCCGGATGGTTCGCACGGTCTGTAGGCAGTATGGAAGGTACACTTTAAAAATGCATTTAATGTGGCTCTAAAAGATTAACATTTATATACTGTATATGCATGCAAGTAATTACTACATGAATATTGGTGGTAATGTTTATAAACAATCAAAGGATGTTTGCAAATATCATACATCGACGATTAAATAAGTACTGGAGTAACTAGAAGTCAGTTCCGCAATCTCTAAATATTGGAAGTGTTTTCCCAATTTTGGTCACTAGTGCAGTTCTTACTTTTAATGCATATGGTAATATGTCATATGAATTATTAAGGTGTTACAAAAATCATTTCTGGCTAAAGACAGAACATATAAGAACATATGCAATAGGTACTACATGTAGTCCTTTAATATGACAAGGTTATCAATGGTATACTTCTATTACCATTATGACAGTACTACAAATACAACATCTTTAAATGTAAACATTTGGGGAAAGAGTCTTTATTATAACAACTTTTTCCTCAGTTAATTTGCTGTATTTTCAAATTCATCCACCAGGCTACTGCACTGCAACTAGTTAATAGTTAATAGCTAGCTAGTTAATAGTGCCTCTCAAAAAGTAACACAAACAAGAATTATGTCAGTGGCAGAACAATCATTAAGGAGATATCTGTCTTTTATGCAGCTGCATTTCATGCTTGCTGGGAAAGTATAGTGCACAATATTTCAGATGCATAACTACTGTATGTAGGTGCCCATCTACCATAACAGATACATATATGTTTGACATTGGCAAGTGGCTTCATTTACAGTGCAGTGACATTTTTTATGTATTTACATAACATCCTCTATTACAACATGTACATTACTGGACTGATATTCATCAAAGACATCTCTAGTCATTTGCCAGGGAACATCATTGAAATTATTTATTAGAATACTTTAATATGCATCATCCTCTTGAAATGCATAAATGAATAATTTTGCCAACAGCTACAAAGCAAGGCTACATTGCAAGCATGTGCAACTGCAGACTGCAAATTGAAATGACTGCTCTTTATAAGATGGCCACAAAAACCAATACTGTTTTGGTTTTACAATATATTTATATTAGAAAGATAATATTTTACATGCTCTCATTTTTTGCCAAGTATTGTATGTTCAGTAACACTTTACATTAACTGCACCTTCATAATGCCTTTATAATGCATTTGCAGAACATTCACTGCACCTTCATAATGCATTCATAATGCATAAGCAACATGTAAGTATACTGTAACATCCTAACATACCTTATCATCTTCCATATATATTAATAACAAACATTATACTTGTATAATTGTATAATGAATGCATTATGAAGGTGCACTGAATGGTCTTTGAATGCATAATGAATGCATTATGAAAGTACAGTTAATGAACTCTTTGTTCCATATGATATAACTATGCAATTCATTCTGGAAAGCTTTGGCAGACTATTATTTCTTATCTGTTCTGTTCAGGAAGAAAATTATAACACAGAAAGGCTTTAAAATAACAACCTGTCTAGTAATGGAACTATAAGGATAAAGGAACTGCAAACACCTTTAGATAATAATGGAGAATTGACGATATTCTTGTGATATGCGCCATAATGTTCAATCTTGTTACAATAAACATATAAAATGGGAAGTTAAAATTATCCAGTTAAGTCATCTTATATTGGTGCAGAGGGGTTATAGCAACAGTCCTTTAATTATACTGGACAGATCAGAGTTAGATCAGACTTTTGCAGTCAATCTTTGGTATGCATTACCTGCGACATCTGTACACAAATTAGATTCAGCAGCTACAGTAATTGATATGAACCCATCCTTACCCAAGCAACAGCCATAATGCCGAGAGCAAACAGGCTGGGTCCCAGAAGGTTCCACAGCCCATGCCTGTCCAGCTGCAGAGCCATAGACAGTAGCATCGCTCCCAGCAAGTACAGCACCTGGCATTAAGAGGGCAAACACAGCAGGCCGCTTCATCAATACTGATTAGACATACTGCCTAGTGATGGCTGCAAGTGGGGACTAATTAGAGGTGGCTTTAGTCAGTTAAGCATATTAAATATGGCTGTGTGTGTTCCACTCAGGACTGTCTCTAGCTTTTCAGGGGCCCTTGTTTTACTTGGGAGGCCCCCCACCAAGAAAACTGATGATCATTTAGTTTCTTCCACAGGTAGGAAGGTAAATCAGGGGCCCTAGGCCACTGCCTATTCTGCCTATAGTTAGTGCGGGCTCTGGTGTCGCTTTCCATCGGTAACCACACTCTACAGTACCTCTCATTAACTGATAGCTACCTTGTAAAATGCTTTGGTCAAAAACTGTAATGTAGTGTTCTATTTGACAGGTATTTCATTATTTTGATGTACACAAAATTAATATGTAAGCTTGATTTGCAGCTTTCCGGAAATCCGTTACATACAGAGGGAAACACATTTAAGCCCAAAAGGTCAAGCTATTTGAAAATATGGGAGTTATGTTTGATATTGCATGAGACTGAGTAGTATAGAAATATTAGTTGTAGCTGTGAGGATCTTGTAGGGTCATTTTATTGTTTGGCACCTCAATAAAATAGAAAGATGTGTGGCATTACCCACAAACAAATTGTTACAAAAACTGATACGCATGTAAAATCAACCAGTTATGTTTTTACTACTATTTGCACATTTATTCAAACAGTGGTGTTTCTTTTGTGGTACTAATGAAGCTGCAGTGAAAAATTACGTACCTGCTTGAAGATTGGCTTAAGCCTGGCCATAGCAATGACGGTAACCCACACTGACATCAGTGACCCAAGGAAGTCACAGAATTGTAAGACATCATACTCCATGATGCAAAAGACTACAATCCCAGGTTGGTCACAGGCATGGTAAAACTATAAAATAGAAAACATGTGGATTGCTAAAGTACAATATAATTAGTAATACATTTTCAGCAATTACAGTATCATTAATAATGATTTAATTTAGTACAAATGTCATTGTTTAAGACTTATAGTATCGTGTAAGAGAAGAATAAAAATTATTTTCTCATTTTAAAGGTCATATAACTTATAAAGTTGAATCTCTTTAAGAATATTACAATTCTTCATTTCTTAAAACACTTGTCTGATCATACGATACGTTTTATATTTGAAATAATTAAAGCAGACCAAGAACTAGAAATAGCGCTAAAAGGCATTAAAGCGCCTACAGAGTGTGACTGTGTTTGAGTGTCTGCCTGTTTGAATACCATAAAAGGAAAATTTAGTGGTATTACATACTAAATGGGTTGCAATTCATTGTCTCACTTTTTTTTAGAAGATACTAAGTACTTCAGGTTAAAACCTGCACAGGAACACATACATTAGAATAAAAAGCTCCTTTTCCCTTGGTGATGTCTCTCCGCACGCAAATACATTTTACCCCATGCAGATTTCACTGTCCTGAATTTATTAATAGGAGTATGAAAAACATGCAAGGCCTGAACTTACAGTCGAGAAGAACATTGTGAAGATGTATACAGAGGCCTCCAGCAGGTAACTGCTTCGAATGGCGATGGCCACAGGCGGAACAAACATCAGGTTGCTCAGGCATAACAGCAGGGTGGAGAGCAGCTGGAATCCGTAGGAGTATGCCTCCGAGTTATCCGTGCAGCCCCAGCCGTCCCAGCCTGTCACGAGGGCAAGGGAGGAACCCGGTGGGCAAGTAGGTAGTTCAAAGCTTAAATAATTGGATTTCCAGAAAAACTACTGCCTTACCCAGACCTACATCAAAACCTACAGTTTATATAATTATTAGCATTAACGCATAATGAATGTGTTGTGTCTTGGATAAGCAAGCAATCCTATGCCAAACTGATTGCTCAGAGGAACAGCATAGGGGACAGGAAGGCCATACTTCAAATACACCAGCGGGTTTCACTTATTTAAAAGTAGTGATTATCCTTAATTATTAGAATCCAGCCCTAACCTTGGAAATATATTACAGTTATTTGTTAAATTAATGGGGAATTAAAATATTTTTCAATTCTATTTCTTCATATTACACACAAGAAAATCTGAGGTTAATTATTCAGATTGAAAATAACGAACACTTTGTAATTGTTAAGAGGCTACGTTTAAAAATACTAAAAAACAATGTGTTTAAAGCATTTAAGGGATTTGTTTATTTTTCTGTTATGATGTTTAAATTGAGAATAGGAGTAATTGTAATTGACTTGATAGCATCTTAGTAAATAAACCAATGGGGGCAAGTAATTAACTGCATAATTCACCATACCTGCTAATTATCTGATTGCCATCCCATCTCCATCTCCATCCCCAACTGATAATTGTACAGAAATTATGAAATATCACTTTAATTAAAATTGCATTACCCCAAATATGTAATACATATTGTATTTATAAGATTTTTATAATCTAAGAGATAGACGGTAAAACCTTTTTTCATAACCCATGAATGTAGCTTCCTTTGTGATATCGAGAAATTGGATTTTAGTAAAATTTCAATAAAAACCTCACTCTATGTAATTTATATTCCAGACTTAATTTCAACAGCATTTCAAAAGTATGATTTTCCCCTTTTATGTACATTGTTGGTTCCTTTTCTTACCTGCTTTGCATTCACATGCTGCATACAAGTAATTGTTGGTGCGAAGTAGTTTGCACTGTCCATATGTTCCACAATCATTGATGCAGGGTGTGAGGTATGACCGTAAGTACACTTCTGCTGTGATATTGTTGCAACTTTCAAACCTGCTTCAGGCGAAAATGAGGTATGACAGAGAATACATTACAAAGAATACGGAAAATAGCCATATTTCATGTATAAATGGGGAGATAGTTGGACCCTGGATACCAATTACAGCTGTATCTGGATGAGCTGAGTGTTACATTTTTCATCCTATTAACCATTAGGGTTTATGGAAAATGAAATTAATAGAATAAGTGTACCAAAACACATGTCTACTATGTGATCAGCAACACTCTTATTTCTTTAAATCAGTCATATTATACCCAATTCTGTCACTAATTGGTCACACTGGGGGATTGAGATTCATGTGATAGTTTCGTCTTTGTAATTTGCTGTATAAATATTTCAAAGAACAAAATGTTAATGCAGTACAGAGTCCTGGGTGAGAACTGGGGTTTATTCCAAGGAGCACAGGGCACGATGCTTGGGAAGACCCTATGTCTGATGTTAGTTCATCACAGGGCATACAGACACACACACACACACACACACACACACACACTATGTGCAATTTAGAGACTGCAGGAGGGAAACAGAGAAAATGTGGACAGCATGGGGAGAGCATGGCAGGATTGAAACCTTATTTGTGTGGATCCATGGTGAACTGCATTTTAACACGATCACCCTCTCAAAACTGATTTTTCTGATAGCCACAAAGCGGCTTGAAGCTGACAGACTAACCCCGATGACATCCATGTACAGAGGAACATTGTTGACCAGAAACTGTTGCTTTTACATTGTGGTATTAGCATAAAAAAGTAATCAAGTTATATTCAGGGATATAGTCTTACCCATGTTCGGTGGCACAGAGGGAGCGTAGGCTCAGATACCAAGTGCCTGTCTGAGGGTACGGAATTCGCAGCTTGGTGATGTTGGAGGTGGCATTCACTGATAGAATGAACCCAGCAATGGACTCTGAATATGTAATGGTAAGGTCAGGAGGAAAAGAAAGTGGTGCAAAAGAGTGCAAGAGAATATAGATGGCAAGTCAATTAAAATCAATGCAAATTATTTAATTTCAAATTAATTTTCAGTAATTACCTGGAAGCACAGGACAATATTCTGGATGGGATGCTTGTTCATTCATGGACACTTCTATATACAGACTTTTCAGTGTACAATCACACTTTAAGTATTACTGTAGCATTCAACCACTAAACAGCTTCTGATCACAAAGGTGTGTTTTAGCAGGAGCAGACTATGTCTGTGCCTGGAAGGCCACCAGCTTGTATCCCATGGTTGGCAGAGTGATTTCACTCCTGCCCAAGGCCCTTAACTCCCAATTGCTCCACAGACAGGATCCTGCCTCCTCAACTGTATGTTTCTTAGGATTAAAGCTTCTGCTATATAAATAAAATGTACTGTGACGACTACTAGCAATCTGCTTACACCAGCAGGGGCCAATCAGTACCATGCAGGTTGCTGGTAACCATGGTTTCCTCATGGTCAGCCAGAAGGAAGGCCAACAGGATATAGTTGATGGCCAATAATTACCCCAGCTAGGGGGTGGGACTGTATTCCCCAGTGCAAATGAAAGACTGCACTGAAGAGAAGGTCAAGAGGAAAAGGAAAGGGTAAGATAGCTGTGCATTCAGTATCCCCCTGTCAATATTTATTGCAGAATAACTGCTGCCTCTTGACTGATCCTGTCCATACTGAAGAACCTGTATCTGCTGGGCAGAAGAGATGCTTCCCTCGGAATCAAAGCCCCTTTGTCACCACCAACCTTTTTCTACATCTTTTATCCTGTTCCCTAAATAAACCCCAGTTTTAGTAATGGCAGGTTGTGTGAAAATTTGTGTTTGCTTTATTATATAGGTGTTTTCACAATTATATTCATATTTGCTTTCAAACAAGACGATGGGGTTACTTTATATTATATTTCCCGCATATTGCACAATACTCTGCATACTGCAGTATTTTCTTCTGCTTTATAAAACATTTAAATTCAGTATCAGACAAGGAAGGGCAAAGGAGGGTGACATTCACCTGTTGTCAGTGATTGATGTTATAATGCTCTGTTCTCTCCAACCCAGCAGCCCAGAACTTGTCACACTTTCTCAAAAGGCTATATTATTTTGTGTTTTTTCCCCAATGCTAAAGCCAATCACTTTCCTCCATTTCTGAAAAAGGCACTTTTATATCCTTCTATCTTTGTGTATTATAGAGGAGTTTGCCATTCCAACTGAATCAAATCTTACAATTACATTAATGCAGTGGTTTCAATTACTACACTACAATGAAAAGTTATTTACACTGAAGAAGAAATGTAAATTGAATAAAAGAATATCTTACCAGATTCACATTTAACAGTGGAATTTTCAGATAATGGCAGGGGCATTCTATGGTTTAAACAGCCGAACACTGTGACGTTCTCTCCTTTCAATGAAGACTGTAAAAGCACAAGTACAACCAAAACATTTATAGTATGTGAAATCAACATTCCAAGTCTGCTTCCAAGACAATGCAGAAATAATAAAATAAAGTCCTGCAGGTAATTGATCCTTAATATACATTTTTTCATAGATGAGTCCTTTGTACCCTGAAAATTCAACGGTTCTAACTTTGTGAATGCCCTGAGACATCCGAAAAAATGTTCAACTTTTTAAAATTCCTCTATCAAATGCATTATTGAGGCCTCAAAGTTATATTGTTATACTGAGAGAAATGTGGCATGTTAAAATGACGACTGCATGAGAATTGAAAAATTGCCTGTCAGAATGTGTCATGCCCTTTGAAAAACTGAAAGCCAAAATCAACAATTAATATGGTAATTTAGGCTAATAGCGGAATAGCAAAAAGAAAGTAGAAATGAATAACAACATCTGGGCTTGCAGCATATACAGTATATATCGAGCAAATAGGAAGCAATGGGCTCTAACTGAAGGCCAGAGGCTGACCAGTTACCTGCATGGTTCCATTGGCTATGACATCACGATTCAATATTATGGACAATTTTGATCATCGTTTATGGAAAAATATCAGTACTTTGGCAGATTTTTTCTAGGTTCCACACTATACCTTTGCTGCGTGCCAGTTTTTCTTGACTACTAGATCATTTAGTTGTCTATAACCTCTATGTTTTCATAATCAACACTAAAGTAAACTAAAACTAAAGCTGCAGACCCTGTGTTCATTATGACATCACCCATCTATCCATTTATCTTTCAGCCACTTTTCTGGAACAGGGATGCAGAGTGCCCAAGTCTATCCGGGGTACTATAAGACACAGACAGGGTAACACCCTGAATGGGATGTCGATCTATAGATGACAGATACACATACTCAGTCACACTAAAGGGAATATAGAAACTCCAAATAGCCTAACTATAGGTCCTTACACTATTGTAGAAAATCAGAATACCTGGAGGACACCAAAGCAAAATGGGGTGAACCTGTGAATCCAGGCAGCAGGGTTCAGATCGGAGGGATGAAATAGCAGCACTACCCACAGATCCACCATGCTGCCTACAGACCCACCATGCTGCCCAGAGATCCACTGCACTGTCTACGGATCCACCATGCTGTCCACAGATCCACCATGCTGCCTACAGATCCACTACACTGCCTACGGATCCACCATGCTGTTCACAGATCCACCATGCTGTCCACAGATCCATCATGCTGCCTACAGATCCACTACACTACCTACGGATCCACCATGCTGTCCACAGATCCACCATGCTGCCTACAGATCCACCACACTGCCTACGGATCCACCATGCTGTCCACAGATCCACCATGCTGCCTACAGATCCACTACACTGCCTACGGATCCACCATGCTGT
>JAODKE010000043.1:23173503-23199188 GCA_026779605.1 Mormyrus hasselquistii
CACCATGCTGTCCACAGATCCACCATGCTGCCTACAGATCCACTACACTGCCTACGGATCCACCATGCTGTCCACAGATCCACCATGCTGCCTACAGATCCACTACACTGCCTACGGATACACCATGCTGTCCACAGATCCACCATGCTGCCTACAGATCCACTACACTGCCTACGGATCCACCATGCTGTCCACAGATCCACAATGCTGTCCAGGTAAAACACCTTCTACTGCCCTAAATGGTGATTACAATCACCAGCTTCTTTCCATCCTCAGTCACATTTACTGTAGCCATAGACTTTGTTTCTGACTGACCACTTACTGATATAAAATGACGATTACAGTCATACAAGCAGGTAATCAAAATATTCCCCTTTTCCATCATGTCCAATAACTGTCTGAAATATTGTTTCAGATTATTTTTACACTGTATGGTGTCCCTGGAGACATTTTTCAGATTTATCCATATTGCACTTTAAAAGAATTCTGTGATGAAGAGGTAATCAAAGACTTTTTTTGGAAAACATCCAAAAATGAATACTTTTCATTAATGTTAGGGGGAGTGGTAGTAGTAGTTAGTTTACAATATCTGGCAACAACCTGTGACACTTCAAGCAATCAGCACGTGCCTGTGATCTTAGTTTCCAAACGGATTCAATTAATAACAAAGGAAAATAGATATCCTGCAGCGAGCAATAGAAAATTATTTGTTATACCTGTCAATTCATAAATTACATTTTTATATATAAAATCAGTACTTTTTCAAAAATTGTTAGACTCACCACATTGAGCTTCAGCTCCATATTGAGAACACCTCCACTGTCAAGAACAGGCATCAGGTTTATAGAAAACACTGCAGCCCTATCTGGTGGAACAGAGATGTTGGGCCCAAAGAAAATATAGAAGTGCACAGAGAAGGTATCCAACTCATTTCGCAGCGTTGGTCTGATGGGCCAGCACTTATTGCTGTCTGCTGTTGGGGCTAAGTAAGCGATGCTTTCCTCGGACATGACCACGGACACTTTCTCAGAACCATTCTGAATGAGGTTAGCTAAACTTGCTGCTGGCAGTGTCTCAGCCAAGGAAAAGCCCATGGCAGTACCAAAGGACTGAGGCATATTCAGAGCAGAGTTAGCTGAGGATCCCTTTACAACACTGGGTTTGGAACAATCTGGAAAACAAAATACAATGGATACAGTGTGAGATGCTCGGCAATAAAACTTTTAGAATTATGCAACTTGTAGAATGATTATGACATATTTATATGACTAAAGAACTCATACAGGCATCCATCAAAATACCAGTGAACATGTTGTATCTGACATGTTTTTTGTTCTACCTGTACATGTAAGAGGCATTTCAATTTCCCAGTATGTGGCCGTTGCATGTTAAACTCTTCAGATATCAAAGGTAATCTTTGCTTTTTCGAGATGTTACAGTAAAGTGTGTCTCAAGTGCTGCATGATAATAATACGTGGAGAGAAAGAATTTTATGAATTATATGAATGGCTTTTGCATTCTGAATAAACAAGATAGCCAAACAGTAGATAGATAAAAGAGCCCCAAAGTTTGCCATTCTGCCGATGATATTAAAATTTCATAATGACCAATACATCAATCCCATCTTTCATTCACTTATCTATTACAGGGCTGAACAATTCATCATTACAATTATTTAAAAAAACATATATTAATTTCAAACAAACACTCTTTCACAATGATCACATATCAGAGAGTGGGTTAAAAGCATCATTAATAATTAAGATATTTAACCGCTTTAGAGATTTCAGTTGTAACAGAACTAACAGTGTTATACTATTATACTGTATGGCTGAGACAAAAACAAACCATCTTCACACTAAAGCTGAAGGTGGATCACTTGTTATTCACATTTTTATATCTTGTGCAGCTCATTTTGTGAGTTGCTGTCCATGGCAGTGTCAACTGATATTATATTCTGTAAGATGTACAGGAACCCCAGCTCTAGCCCCACCACGCAAATTCTCAAGGCTTCCTTCCTGCTTCCTTAATTTTAATGATAGTGTCATTCATAGGGCATTTTTTCAGATCTCAAAACAACCAGGCAGTTTTAAAAAACAAGAAACTGTAGAGCAGCAACTTCAACCATTTCATTCTGCCAGACTGAAAACCTTCCAGTCCCACCACTCACTGCTGACTTAGATCACTATAATGGACATGACTTTGATTATGTCCTCGCAGTAATATTTTGCTAATTCATCTACTAAAATTCTATAAAGACTGATCCAGATTCATTATTTTTAAGAAAAACACAAGGACAAAATCATGAATTTCACACCTCCATTACAGCTTAACTAAAATGGCAGTCATTTAATATTTTATATTCCATCTATTGAGCCTACTCGTCAGCCTTTCCCAGCCTATACCAGCCTATTCCAGCTTATCCCAGTCAGCCTATCCCAGCCTATTCCAGTCAGCCTATCCCAGCCTATTCCAGCTTATCCCAGTCAGCCTATCCCAGCCTATTCCAGCCTATTCCAGCTTATTCCAGTCAGCCTATCCCAGCCTATCCCAGCTTATTCCAGCCTATCCTAGTCAGCCTATCCCAGCCTATTCCAGTTTATCCCAGTCAGCCTATCCCGGCCTATCCCAGCCTACTCCAGTCAGTCTATCCCAGCCTATTCCATCTTATCCCAGTCAGCCTATCCCAGCCTATTCCATCTTATCTCAGTCAGCCTATCCCAGCCTATTCCAGCCTATCCCAGTCAGCCTTTCCCAGCCTATCCCAGCCTACTCAAGTCAGTCTATCCCAACCTATCTCAGTCAGCCTATCCCAGCCTATTCCATATTATCCCAGTCGGACTTTCCCAGCTTATCCCAGTCAGCCTATCCCAGCCTTTCCCCACCTATCCCAGTCAGTCTATCCCAGCCTATTCCAGCTTATCCCAGTCAGCCTATCCCAGCCTATTCCAGCATCTATGAAAGCCAAACACAGCTACAAATCTTTATCCAAATATTGCATTATGTCACAAATGTATAATCAAAAATTAAAAATGAAAATCTGTACCCACTGCAAATTATTCATCAAAGATTAGCTAAGAGATGACTGAAGGCAGGGTTGCATTGTGCTTCAGCGAGTAGCAGTGCTGCCTCCTGAGTTGGGGGATCAAATTTCATGTTGGCTGTGTGTGTGTGGTTTCCTCCCGCAATACAAACAAAAGCAGTTAGAATAACTGGCATCTTGAAATTGCCAGTAAAATGGGCCTTGTGATGGACTGGCATCCCATCTGTGGTGCCTGGGATAGGCACTGGGATTCCCAATGACCCTGACCAGAATACACATTTGGAAGATGGATGACTATAAACAAATCTTCTTGTGTACACTGGTGTTTCAGAATAGACCTGGCAGGAGTTTTCTGCTTAGCTACAAAAGCTTTCATCCCAGCTCTTGATTCAAAGTCTGACTAGATGGAAAATCCCACCTGTGTTGATCTAATGTTAACCAAGGCTATTTTATCTATGTAAGACAGATGAGGGCACTCTGAAACTGTCTCCTTTAAATGCTGGAATGTGCTTTTCTACTCTGGAATGTGCATTTCTGTGAAGGATTTTAAACTTTAATGAATTTAAGATTGCTGTATGGTAAACTGGCAGGTGAAACGAGTTTGTATTTTTTCCATAAAAAGCAAAAAAAAAAATACAACATAAAACACTGGCTATTTATTTCCTAAAAATATCCATTTTTTCATGAATATTCTATTTAAAAGAAGAAAATGCACAAAACACTGAATACTGTGTGGGGACACCATTGTAGACACTTAATACTGTATTATAGATTCTATCCCCTGTGAAATATTAAAGAAATTTTGTTCCCTTTAGATGAAAGAAAAATTATTCACTGGAGATGCAGTTTTACCACGATAACAAAATTTAAGAGAGGTTACCACTCATCATTTTCCCCACAGCAGAAAATAGATTAAGATAGAGCAATCATATCTTATAATTGATTGTTCTTCTCAGTGAAGGACATAGTGTATGTTACAAAAGACATGAAATAACAAGAATAAATGACAATATAACAGACAATATACTTTATGTACACTGTCGGTACAGAGAAGGAGAATGAAAACTACTTTTAAGCAGATTTAAGCAGTTATGACTATGCCATACCACTGACTCAGCCAAATGCAAATAGAAATATTTTGAATTGACCTGCAGAATTTAAATCATATCGAGGCTGTATAATGCAAGAGTGAGATCTTATTTTAAAATCGTTGTACAACAGGTAGTCTGTGTCATATACCACACAACACAGGATTAAGTTAATAAATTAAAACATGAAATCAACGACGCAAGGAGCCTGTTAGCTTTTCATAAATTTATTATAAGGGAAGAAAGAAATGGAGAAAAAGCTAAAGCTCTTTTTGAAAGGACTGACCTTTGACCTGGACCCCAATTCGGAAGTAGACGTTGACATTGTTTAGGCTCCTCTCCACCAGGATATAATACCACTGTTCCCAGGGGGGCAAGGGGGTTTCCAGATCACAGGAGCTCCATTCACGGCAGTTGCGCGAGGTAGAATTATGTAGCGGGGGTGCCCTGGCTCTGACCTTCACTGTCACTGGGCACCTGTCCGTGCTCCTGTTCTTGGTGTTACAGTCCACAAGCTGCACCTTCACGCTGGAGCTGTAGTTTGGAATGAAAACTCTGACGAACAAAAAGTAAGAGATCCTTCAGACTGAGTAGGCTGGTATAAGATTATAGTATTATACTTGAATAACAGCTGCACAATACAAACCATGAAATGTGTGGTGATATACCATTATTGTTATAATACATTTTAATTATGTATCATGCTTATAGGTGAAAGTGAAAATAAATAGGGTACTATTCATTAAATATCCCTTGATCCATTAAGCAGAAGAAACCTGATTACCAGAGCTTATCTATAAAAGCAAATGGTGTCGTTAGCAGCAGCCTCTTATGAGGATTCACCACATAAACTTAGTCCAGTAAACTGTCTTATTTTAATATTAATTTGCCATTCTATAATTAGCTTGTCTACTAATTGGAAGAATAAAGCATTAATGTATTTTATAAGAGCTGAATTTCACATAGGCTGAGCAAGAAAGATAGAATCTGTTCAGAATTGCAAATGAACTGTCATAATAAAGCCCGCTTGACTTGACTGCAATATAAAATGCAGCCGAAATTCTGAAGCTCTCTAAGATTCACCTTTTTAAAAGTATTTTCAAGTCTTATATGACATTGTGGAAAATAAATAGATTCTGAGGGTGACCTTTTATTAAAAGAAATCATTTTAAGGTACATGCATTAATAATTATATTACAGATTAACTTTCTATTAGAAAGAACAATAGTAGCTTACTTGTAAAGAACAGATCTGTTGCGAACAGGGACCACCTGATCAATGAAGTATCCAGGATACAGCACAGAAATTCCAATCAGCTTCTGCACAATGAGCTGTGGCTGGAAGAGGTACTGACATTCCTCAGAGAGGCCCTGACAGTTTAAAAAAAAAAGGTGAAAAAAATTATTATACTGTGTGAATCCTTTGTGACACAGACCAACATAAATATATAATCGACTGAATTAGATACGCAATAGCATTTTATTAATGCACTGCTCTCTCATACTTTTGAGGTATATGCCGCTATGTGATGTGACACAATTAATTATTTTTTTTAATAAAAACTGAAATTGGTTTTATATAAATACAATCACTGGGATGAAGTTATACATTTATAATAATGTACAAGATATATATTATATTAAATAACCAAATCATACTTATCAATTATTTTTGCCTGTCAGATGACATCAGTGGTCTGTAGTGAAATTAGGTATTTTGGTACCTTAAAATGTTTCATAGGTTGCGTGTACATGAGTATATTATGCAGTATACATCTTTCTAGAAATTTTTGATGACATATTAAACTGCATAAATCGTGTATATATTGAAATATCATAATTCAATATGTCCAACGCAATAATACTGCCATCAAATTATAAAACATTATGTAATATTCATTGTATCGGTTTTTGGCCTGTAAAATCACAAATAATGAAGTGAACATAAAATAACAGATAAATCAACAGGTATCCAATAAAAAAACAATACAATGCCTAAACAAAACATCACAAAACTCATATCAAGCACGTAGAAGCATGCAGCTCAGGTACCAGTAGAAAAGAGTCATAATTAATGTATCACAATTAAATTGCCATATAAAATAATAATATAAAATGATTTTTATAACACACCAGAGAGCTGTTGCAGAATTTTATTCAATTTCAGTGAATGCTGCTACAGTCTATATCCAAGACTGTACTTAATAAAAGATGCCTGGACAGAACTGCTTCACTGATTGTTGTGTGATGGTTTTTATAGATTTATAAAAAGAAAACACGTCATTAATATCAATAAATTAAAAAGAAAGTTAAATAAATTGATCTTTCTCAGTTTGTGAAAGATGCAACGTAGAATTACCTAATTTGAATATATATTCAACAAATCACAAAATTTCTGGAATCCTATTATAACTCATTTGGCCATTGGTGTAAAAGATAAAACTGAAAGTGAGTTATATAGAACTAGAAGTTCATAATCATTATTATATTTTAGTAGCAAAACAATGAACACCAACACTGACACACCTTGAACTGTCTACAGAGACAGGCATCTTCTGCTTGTCAGGATTTCCATCTTTGACAGACTGGAATGAGTACTGACAGAACTGGGACCACTGTCTGTGAGCCAAACAGGTAATGCAACTAGACCAGAGGGCTGAGGATAAAACTGTGAACCAAAGAAGTGTCAAGAGAACTACAAATGAAACCCAAGACTCAGAGCTAATTCGGATAATTCCGAAAAAGTTAAATCCTGAAGATCCAGAATTAGATCTAGATGCAGATGCAGAAAGATCAACCAAGAGCCCAGTCAAATAAAAACATAATGAGCAGAGTGAGATTAAACAAATATCATGATTACTGCAGGTGTGAGTGACTGCTGAGCGAGAGGACTACGATAGGACTACGATATGGGCATAGCCATAGTGAATGATCACTCCCATTAAGTAACCTGTGAATAAAACTTTTCTCCAAAACAAGCAAAATACATAAACCCCAGGCAACTAAAGCTTATGTATTCAAAAAGTTGGACACTCTGAATTACAATCAAACGACGCATAGATTATATTCATTTGCAGGTGGAGATTTTCATAAATAAATTGTACTACGGAAGGTTGGATTCAAAAGCTTGTTATCCATCATGGTGCAGGCAAATTACAATGCAACCTTTCACCATTCATCCCCTGCACATTTTTATGCAGGTGCCCTTTCTCTCAGAATGATCAATCACTGCCATGTCTGGCTACAATCCTCCCTCCAGCAAGAATGAAGGTGCTACGGATGATGCATGGCATGACTGGAATCCTAATTTCTGGAATCTTATGTCACAGTGTTATAGGTCAAAGAAATTACGGGCGCCATATTTACAATTCAAATAGCATAATACCAGTTTTTATTTATTTGCTAATGGATAGATAGACAGACTTTATGAATCCCAAAAGGAAATTAAGGTGCAAACAACACAAATGCCCGTTAGCGCAATTACAAGACGACAGACAAACAGAGCAGGCTCAAATGAGACACAGAAGAAATAGCATTTCCCATCTGTTGTTTGTGCAGAGCGGCATTCGCAGGATAATGGCACAGCTGGTGTAGGGATACAGGGATACCTCGTAATACAGGAGTTTTGAAGTCTTCTTATGAGGCTCCTAAATTGGACTATGAACAGCTTGTGTTCCAATTTATTGCAGATATAGTAATACTTACAACTGAGAATACATTGAAGATGGGACAACTGAACATAAAATTGCTTAAGCTGAGTTCAGGAGCATATACCTCTATGGGCCAGTAAGCCCACCTCTTAAATAATCCAAGTCAGTCACAAAAGGGAAACTTCTAAAGATACATTTTTGGCTTTTAAATCCAGTTCTAAATGCATTGATGGTATCTTAGGCCTACTATTTATGCAATGGTGCTACTAAAATGACAGTGGTAGCACAAATAATGATGATGATCATGATAATAATAATTTAAGCAGTTGGTGAGAGAATTATGTATGTGTCCTCATTAAGTCAATATCACCAGTGGTGCTAGTTCCAATGACTGGTTTGTCTTAATCTGCCCTTTAAACATTCCTGGAAAATTTGCAGGGCACAAAGAATGAAGATCAAACATGAGAGAGAAGGCAAGTGGTGTGGAGAAGTACAAGGAGTCCCTCAGGGATCAGTTTTAGTTCCTGTTCTCTGTCATTCACATAACATTATATGTAAGTGCTGATACAATCACCTCCAGGCCATCTTTTTCACTAATTGACTGCCTTTATGAATACCTTGAACCTCTTGCAACTTAGTTCTGATAAAAAGAAATTCATAATTCTTATAGCTAGTTCAAATTGAGTCATTTTTGCTCTGTCTGATTTGAAAATATATGCAAATTAGGTCCTGGTACAACACTCAACAACAGTCCATAATTTCAGATCATTTTGATCTATCTGTTGCCTTTCAGCCCCACATTAGCTTTCGTAATAGGAAACTGAGCAAAGAAAAAGGTTCCTTGTTTGCAGCATGGCCTGTTATAGTAGATCTCAGAATCTCTCACCTAATTTGCTGATAGTTGGGATGGTTGTAGGGATATCGGTATTACCAGCGATGTGGATTTTTTGCTACAGTGTTACCTGTCTAATCAGCACCAGGATATGTTAGTTTTATCATGCTGTTACTAATGGAACAAGTTTCGGCATAGAAGATATGGGCCAGAGATGGATGATATGAATACCGTATGTTGTAGAGATGTATCTTATAAATTTGTGTCAGTTCAGCTTGCAGGTTCTTATTTATTGCAGCTAAGTCAGAAAGTAGCCCTGCTTCTGCCTGTTCTATAGTCCCATATCTTTGCTGCTAACAATCACTGTGTAATATTACAGGATGATGAAATAAAAAAGATATGACCTTTTAAAATCAATGGGTCTTAGCCAGACACCGTAACTGAACTGTATGGGAATGTAGGCAGGAGATCTAATCCACTTCATCTTGAATAAGTGTGTCACTCTCACCTCTCTTTATTGGTAACAGCTGTTCCATCTGAATGAAGCACCTTAAAATTAAGGCAATGGGTCAAATATTTAAAGTGGGGCTATGTTTGGTCCATTTCTGCTAATTCTGGGCAATGGTGGCCCAGTTGTCCTGGCTTGTAGTTAGTTTTGTAGTCATGTCCTATTCCTCCTAAGTGTTTGAATCTTGAGCCATTGTGATTGGTTACTGGACTCACCTGTTCCCAGATAATAACAACCCAGACCTGTCCTTCATCATACCTTAGTTATCTGTATATTGTGCCTGCCCTTACTCTGTTCCTCAGTCGTTGATTGTGTCTGCTTCTGGTTCCAATGTGTGTTTGTATCTGCTTGCTGCTTGTCAGTGTTGCCTGTGTTCCTGTTTCATTAAGTGTTGGGTTTACCCCCTATTTACACTTTATACCCTGCCCACATTAAACCCATTTGTCTATAAGCTGCACCGTGGATCATCCTTCCTTCATGCCATGCCATAACAGACCATGGCATAGGGCAGAGACAAATTGAAGATATTGGCGAATACTGTGGACATCTGGTTAGTGAAGTACCTGATAACATGTCCGGGTATTCAACTGGTCCTGCTGATTTCCATGCATTCACACCAGGAAGCTTTGATCTTATATTGTGTGTGCATAATGTGAATGCATAATTGTTCGCTTTTGGTGTCTTTTTCATTATATGGTCTCTCTTGCATTTATCATAGTGAAAGAAGAAGGTGCTCAACTCCTTTATTAGCAAAATTTCATTGCTTGGTGGGTGGGCATCCCTGCTTTAAAATCAGTAATGGACTGGTACCTTGCCAAATGCATGAAGGGTTGTCGCTCTTGTTGTGGTCCTTGAACTGTTCCCTTCATACTTTTTATGCTTTGTGTCATCAGGTTGGACATTGTGGCACTTCGGTGTCTCCAGTCCTGAAGGCTGCATTGCCAGCTCTCAGCATATTCTGGACCTCATTAGTTATCCAACGTTTCTGGTTGGGAAGCACTCAAATAGGTTTTTCCCCTCCTCGTCTTTCATGTTGTGCCTTTTCTCTCTCAATTCCCTCTCGCACTACTGTGATATGTTAGATTGAAAATTACCGCACTGTGGTGTAATGAGGAAAAAATTGGGTTGACCAACAGACAAGAAGAAGGACTTGGCTTTCTGGGAATTGTGATGTTTATAGTCTGTGTAATGCTGTGTGTTTTACTTTTGATTGCATCTGGAAGCTTGTAGGGGATCGTTGTCTTTTTCTTTGGGAACACTGGTTTCCTGGATGTGTTAATGAGTAGATAGGGAATATACAATTAGAATTGTTTTTTTCTTTTATTTATAATTTAGAGTATAGGTTTTGTTATCAGGTAGTACATTTTTTTACTGTTGACTGTAGCATCCCAGACAATTGGCTACTTACCTCTAGAAATAAAACATGTATTGTGGTATATTGCACTGAGATTATGTTTAGTGAGATTTGGTACAGGTGGGGGGAAAGTATCTCACATCATATGTTATGTCCCTGTCATCATATGTTAGACCAGACTGAGGGAGCTCCGTCTACATAACAAAGGGATTTGGAATTCATCCTCGCCAGTGTCCTCTGTCTTGGATCCTTACAGTGCTATGAACCAAGGTTCATAACACACCTTAAATTAAAATGATTTATACACAAGACACCAGTACAAGTCTGACTGCCTGACCCATAACCTATTTATCGGTTCACACATGCTAAATAACAATATAATGGGCAATGTTATTATACATGTACACATCCTTGCATGCCCGAACATTAAAAATAAAATTAAAAAACCGTGAACGTGAAAATGAGCATTACCAACCTTAACAGAAATTTTCCCATCATCCTTTGGTAAATGTGCAGCCAGAAACCAGTCTCCTGGAAGAGGACTAGTAACATTAAAGACTCCGGTTGTTCGATTGGGCAGTGTCCATGTCAATGTGACTGCAAATGAGCCAGGAATGATGGTGTCATGAGGGAATCGGGTATGCAGAGGGTTGATCACAGGTGGGGCTCCAGATCTGAAATACCTATATGCAAGACAAAGAGACATAAAACTCACACATCTGCTAAAATGCAGCAGGTAAAGGTGGAAAAACAGCATGCACAACCAGGTCTGTCGGAACTATATATGTTAACAAGAATATGATATTGCTGATCTGTTCATTGGTTTTAAATGAAACAAACAATAACCAACAGGTAAACAATTCCTATTATGTAGGGCAATGGCAGTGTCTAGATCTCTGATAATTTACACCCCTTCCAGTTGCCCTGTACTACCTGGGATGAGCTCCAGGCTCATCATAACCCAGTTCTGAATAAGCATCATGGAAAATTTTAGATATTTCAGGTTCCAACCAAACAGTAAAGAGTTTCTGGAAAGCTATTTCAAAATCTGCAAAATTGAAAATCCTTCCTAATTCTTCAGTATAAGAACTTAAGAAAATGTGAAAACAGGGAATATTACATCATTTTCAAAAAAAGTTTTGAGTGGGTTATAAGTAAAAGCAACTCTATGATGACTGTAATCTACATCTAGGCATCTGCCAATAAGAAAAACGAAAATTTTAAGAAGGGCCAATGTTCTTTCATAATAATTCAGCATCTGAAATAATCCATGCTGCAAAGTACGACCTTCTCACTTGCGATTTCCTGAAGGAGATGTGATATAAACATTCGTATAGCAGGTCAAGGTGTTCCAAGTTGATAACATCATAGTATGAGTTTTCTCTACGTTTATTGCCGCTTAACATTCTTTGAGGTGCAGATATAAAGGTACAAATGCGTGCTCAAAAAGCAGATGCTCCATTCGCCAAATGGTCTCAGGCTCCCCACCATCCCCCTTCTTTACCTGTATTTCGATTTATTTCCACCTTTTTTCTATAAATATACTGCACCTCCCAGAGCCTGGATATTTCAAAGACCATTTGATCGTGCTGTGCATCCTCCTAAGCAATAGTAGCTTTCAGAGGTGGAAAGTTCAGGTCCAAAAAGTACAAATCCAAACCAAAGTTTTGTTTCACCCAACCAGTTGAGCAGTTTGGATTTGTACTTTTTGGACCAGTACTTTCCACCTCTGGTAGGTTTTGTCTGGTTTCTCGTTCTTTACAAACAATTATTAACAAGGACGCTGGTCCTGTGAAGATTTGTGTCATGGAAACACAAATAAATATTTAATGCTATTCCATTTATTTATGCAATTACTCCAAACACATGTTTTATTTCTTTTCAACACTTGACAGCTACAGAAACTATGCATTACCAAACTCTTGTGCTTCTGTTCCATATTCCAGCCAGAGAAAACTCAACTTTTTTGATTTTTAAAAAGATACTTGTTTTATTGAACCTTATTGCACTAAGCAACCATGAGACAGCATTTAAACTGGCTACTGATTCTTCAACATGGAATTTGATACACTTACAGATTTTGAAATTGCTTTATGATTGAAAACTATTATCATTAAATTCTTCATTCCTATTCCGGAGCAACTACATGAGTTTTCAGTAACAAACCTAAATGAAATGTGATACCACCTTTTGCTTCTTATGAAGACCCTTTGAAGGAATGTGACACTTATTGGGCAGGATAGCCCCTTGCCCCGTCATTGTCTACTGATGAATGTTGTGGAGGTGTATTTCACTATTTTTATTGCGGTAAATAGAATAATAATTCCTCCATACATTAGTAGTAAAAACAAATTAAACAGATACTTCCCTCTTCAATTCAAATTCTGTAGTGGAAGGACAAAGTACATGTGGTATGCTTTGTACAGTAATTTATAGTAATGGCACTCCAAGAAAGTATATTGTTGAGAGGATCATAATGTTTATAATATATGTTATTTACCCTTCATAATCTCTTCTGCTATGGACAGCCTCTGTTTAACCTTTTTATCGAGCTTATTCAGAAGGTGGAGTTGATGTTTTCCCCTCCACCATGGCAAGGAAGTTGGCACTAGTGTGGTAAAACATGGCCAAAAATCTGTTTGCAGAAAATAAAGGACATCAGGCTAATTTTGAAAATGACGTAATGAAGTCTGTTTTGTCCTTTCTTTAGAGCACATCTATGATATTTGTCCCATCTTGGGCATTTGTATTCCACTACTTCTTTGTGTATAGCGATCTTACCAGTACAAAGAATGCTTAAAACCAGCTCTTCAGGATTTCTAATGTTTATTTGATTTTGACCACAGCATGCAACAAAGTCCCAATTTCCTGAGCTCCTTCTGATCCCCCCTGTTAATGAGACCCATAATGGAGGAGTCTTGTCAAAACTTATGCAGATGACAGGACTCAGAGTTGTATTTGAAATACAAATTTTATGAAATTTGAGATAAAAAGTTGAAGGGAGATAAGACAGCTCGTTATCGGTCCTCTGCGCCGCTGACAGCCATCCTAGGAGCACAGCTCTGCAGATCCACAAACCGAAGCTGGCCAGTCAGATCGTTGGTGATTAAGGATACCATAGGGCTGTTGTTGTTCATCTTCATGAGTTCATCTCCCAGTAGGCAAGGCTGAATATCGTTGCAGGTACAAAAAAAAAAAAAAAAAAAAACTGTGCATCCAGCAGATAAACTGCAGAGGTTCTAGTTATTCACTCAGGTTTTTGTAATATTCAGATTGGGATTTATTAGCCTGTGATTCAACGTGTTACTGGTGTTTGCCTTCTTAGACACAGGAACTACACGGCTGGGGAATTGTCGGTAGTGTTAATGTGAGGGCAAAGAGGAGCTGGAGGATTCCAGACAGCTGATTGACAAGGGATTTCAGCTCCCTGCACTCTCACTGATCCCCCTATCGGAGCAGCCCTTGAGGGATGCTGCAGGGCTAACCCCATCAATCCCGGAAGGCTTGTCGGTGTGGAGCTTCCTCGGCTCTCTTCTGCCTTTCTTAGTGGAGATAGATAATCCAGAGCAGAGTAATAGCAAATGTGCTAATGCTGGTATGTGATGGACAGTGAGCCAGGCAGGGGGCTGATGTAACCCCCGTTGAAACAGTGGTTTATCTCATTAGCCCGGTGCTAGACGGCTGGTTTTCTTGCAACCTATGATTCTCTTTCTCTTGCTCCAAAAATTCTGTGGTAGTTCGGGTCCAATTCCCCCTTGTACGTTTCACTTTTTCAGCCCATTATATACTGCCCTCAGATCCTCCATATATTTACAACAAAATGCTCTCATTTTTATTCAGAAAATTCCTTCGGATCTTTTGTGATCCATAGCTTTTTATTGGCCCTTAGCTTTTAATTATTAGGAACTGTGTTATTCACACAGATGTTGTAGTATGTAACATAGTATTTTTTAATATCTTCACCATGTGACTTGCAGAGCATATCCATCCCAGTCTGTCCCTCAGAGTCTCCTTTGCCCGTTTCCGCAGCCACAGACTGGTAGCTGCTGCATATTGAGCTTCTTCATAGGAATGAGGTGAACCAGAGGTGGGGTGATGCTGCTACATTTGACAAGGTCGGCAATCCAATACAAAATTTAAAATATAAAACAGTAAGACAGTAAATAGCGCAATTTAATATTAAAAATTGCTGAACCAGGGTGGGGGGGAGGGGGGTCCTTATGAATTATGCATATGCCTCATCCCTGTTTATATGGGGGGAAAAACACATTTTGCAACTGAAGATATTCATCCCATACTTTTGAACTAAAAATAAAATAAAAATAAATAATAAAAAAATCGGTTTAATACAAATAGCTAACAGCTATATCATATCTTTGCTTAAATAATGTATTAGTTACAAGTGGAAGATGTTAAATATAATTATAGTATCGGATGGGTGCATCTTTAGGTCAGTAGCTTTGTAAAACTTCCACAATCACAGGACTATAACTAAGTTGTGTTATGTTGTGCAGTATCAACATTACATTTCTTTTGTAAAATGAGGTCTTGAAACCTTGATCTTTCATACTCACACAGTCACGTTGCGATCAGGGCAGCTGTCTCCAAATGTGCCCCCCTGCTCCTTGAATGTGATGAGATTCCAGACAGCAATCATGGTGTCATCAGGCACATTAAAGTGGAATAACTCTACGCTGGCAAATGACCGGAAAGCATTCAGCTTGCGAGGCGTCCGGGTGAAATAATCAGTCACAAAAAGGCAATCTAGGGAATGGAACAAGGAAGAAATCAGTTAGATGAAAGATGCCTTGTATTCTTTGCATTAAAGGATGGAGAGATCAGCTCTTTATCTTGTTTGGATAGCATTCTTTAGAGCTCTGAATTCAGTAATTTAATTACACTTCATCTGGGTCACGTGTCCTTTGCTTCCATTCAAATTCAGCATCTCTCCAGAATTAATTTTCTTTCATTCCTCAATATGAGCAAGTAAAGAGGAACCAAAAGATACCTGCAATCTGCCTAAATGAACCATGGCATTCTTCGACGCAGTAATTAGTAAGCCTTCCATCTTTAGACGATTTGTTGTGGAACATTCACACTACATTCATTAACAGTATGGATGCAAAAAAAAAACACTATTAGAGTCAAAGAAATGATTTGGATGAATAACTCTTTACTTGCTTTGTGTGCTTTATGCGACTACAAGGACACAAATTCTATAATTAACATAAAGCAGTTCAACTTGTTAACCATTTTGTTACCATTTCTGTCATTTTCTTAAGATCAAATTATTGCATTAAATGTACTCTAGGAAAATGTGCTTTTCATGTTGCTTCCTTTGGGATTTTATGAGAATGTGCACAATTATTTGCAGCAGTGCTTTGAAACACAGCAGGCATCAGAAATATCCTAAATGCTTTGTGGACAGGCAATCTAAGTTGATCTCCACGCTGTATGTATCATTCTCGTTGCTCATTCACACATTACCAATGGTGAGATGTTTTTCTGCAAAAAAAGCTGTGAGGTTAAGTCATGCTCTAAAAATAAGACACACTGCAGCACACTTAGTTTTCCAACAGACCAGCATTTAAATTCATGCTCACTTAGTACACATTCATCACAAATGTGTGTTGTTTTACTTGTCCAACATAGAAAAAGCATAATTCTAAAATAAGTATCTTTTTTCAGAAGACAGAATATTTAAAAGGTAGGTCCTGAAGTTCAAAAACATGTTTGGGTGTTCCTGGGTGGGACAAACTCGGGTGACAAGCCGAAGGTGCCCCCTGTGGCCATTTGCAAAAATATAAGACGCATTTTATTTTATCTTTTTGTCCCAGGCAATGCGCTCAGAAATTGTTTTCTCATCACGGTTATTTCTGTTCTCATGACACATCACCCATTTCCTTCCCAATGTATTTCACTTGAACTGAACGTTAAATGCCTATGCTTTATTTCAGCTGTACCTTTTCACTGGCGAGGGAGCTGTGGCTTAGTGGGTTAAGCCTTTTTCCCTATGATCAGAAGGACCCCAGTTCAAACCCCAGCCTTGCCAGAGTCCCCGCTGTGCCCCAGAACAACCCAGTGGCACCAGGTTGTACATAAACATCAAAGGAGAGAAGATGGAACATGGAACGCTCATTTGTGTGCAGGTTTGGTCACCATACCGAAGGAGGACATTGCAAGGAGAGGTTAGCTGAGTTGAATCTGTTTAGCATTGAGCAAAGGAGACTATGGGGGGACATGATCCAGGTCTATAAGATTCTATCGGGTCTTGATGCTGTTCAACCAAATGGCTATTTCAATATTAGCTTAAATACTCAAACTCGTGACCATAAGTGGAAATTAGCGGAAGAACATTTTAAAATGAATTTAAGGAAGCACTTCTTTACACAGCGTGTAGTTAGAGTATGGAATAGTCTTGCTGCTAGTATAGCAGAAGCTAAAACCCTGGGTTCCTTTAAATCAGAGCTAGATAAGAGTTTAACAACTCTGAGCTATTAGTTAAGTCCAAACGAGCTTCGTACTCCTCTCGTTCGTAAATTTCTTATGTTCTTACGTAAGAAACATCATTTAATCTTGTATCAATTCAAATTAAATCTTCCTATTCCTATGTCACATAGATCTTTTTGCTGTCTCAATGGGAACAAGTCTTCCATGTATCTTTATGGTACTCCATCATCATTTAAATGCCATAGTGGTCCACCCTCAGTAGTGACAAGGGGTTCAGTCTTGAAGAGTCCAAACAGCTCCATATCCGTTATTGCCTCTTCCCCAAGAGGTTTACTTCTCTCTCTAGGACAACTAACTGAACCACATTGAGTGACATGACATTATAGGCATCAAATTGACTATATAAATGTAAATGTTATATCTGCTTGGTAGGGATGGAATGGTGGTGGTTTTCATTTTCAGCTTGGTTAGCAACCATCACACTCACTTAATTCACTTGAATCATGTAAATTCTAGACATACAGAGACACCTGCAAAAATGCCAAAAGCATGAACAGGGGAGGCAATAGCTGCAGTGGGAATGAGAAAAACGCATCTGGTTAGTTGAAAACAATGGGGAAGAATTAAATATTTTGTGTAACGTCTTATATTTAATATATGAAGTGCTGTGGAGTCAATACTGAAAACTTCAACATCGTGAGGGAGAAAGACAGAATTCAGGGAATCTGCTAAAAAAATGTTTCATGCATCTGTTAGAACAAACTATGAATAAATAAATGGATGAACGAAAAACAAACACGAAATAAATACAGAACCTCATGCAAATAGTGACGCTACCCTACAATTTTCAAACGAACAAAGAAAAAGGGACAAAAAGACTCATTACCAGCATTAGTTTCTGTAAAAATACATTCACTGTGGAAAATTAACAGTCAAGACAGCGTGACCTGGCAGACTTTCCTCTCTCTTCATGCTCTAACTGCAGCACTTACTCTTTGTTGAGCGTACAACAGAATCTGGCACACTTTCTCTGTTGCATATGAATTCATGCATAATTAGTATAAAATATATGATGATGAACACCAGTTTATTTTCCTTTGTTTTTCTCGATAATGGTGAAGTAACTTGGTGAATTTATTTTGGACTAAACTGTATGTAATATACAGAAAACTGCATGCTTTTCAGTATGTTGTCCTCTGACATTTTATTTTTAATCCTCAGTAGATAACACATACCTCAAAAGTTCATATTTTCATTTCAGTAAGCACTTATCAGATAAAATCACGTGACACCTTTCTTGTCATGCACTCTTTGTTACTATTTATATCCCCTTTTAAGACTGACTGAATATGAACGAGAACATTCATCAAAGTCAGTGTTAGCTTTAACAATCATTACTTGCTTTACGTTAACCAGGTGCACAGCCATGCACTGTTCACACAGATTACATCAGGTGCAGGAAGTGATGATTATTGATCAAAATCCTGCCTGACAAGCATCCAGGGAAGTGTGTAATTCTTCCATTACACTTTGCTGAATGTTTGGCATTCCATGGGAGAATGTTTAGAAACAGGCAGTTTCATTCATTCGAGAGAGGTCAAACTCAAGTATAAATGTTAAATTATGCAGTATAGAATCATTTAAAACCTTAGATATATATTTGCTTCAGAATTTTTCCATTTTTTTCTTCTGCTGTTTGGCCCACATCATTAGAAAACAAAATATTCAATGGTGTGATTAGGAAATCAATATGATTTTTCAGAAATACAGTATAATGCCCTACAACAAATTCCGTAATTAAAAATTAAGAAAATAAATTTTCTCATCAGCATTTCATCTCACTGATTGGCAAATAATGAAAAATTAAGATATGTTAAAATTAAAACATAATGACCTTAAACAAAGATGCATTTTGGGTATTTATCCATCAAGTCATGACTGAGGTTTGTTTTGAGTTCAGTTTTGTTTGAGTTTTCAATAATTATTATCACAAATAGGAAAAACTGCTTTTTTATGCAAAGCATAGCACCAAGTAAAAATATTAATCACTGGGACTTATAAATACTAATGTCTATGTTTTTGGATGTTGTCTGGATTATAGTCACATTAATATGGGTATAAATGTCTTGGGCCTGCAATAAACAATTGAATGGCTGACTTTTGTATCAGGGAGTAACCTTTAACCACAAAAAACCTCTTCAGCTGATGCAATCTCATTACATTTTTAAGCACCAGGGAACCACTAAATTCCCACACAGCAAGGCCACATTCTCCTCAGTTCAACAGAAATAACATCTATTGAAAACAATTATCTCTTCTTGTGATCAACTACACAATTAACAATATGTTCATGAACATTTGAACAGAGGCATACCAATTGCAGTGTTTCCACCTACAGTGCATAAGGCATAAACGACAATTACTTGAAGCAATAACACTACTGGGATGATAATCACATATTCTTAACAAGGCAGTGGTAAATGCTTATCATGACTTGCTAAACACTGTTTGTGTAAATGCTAGCAGCATCCACAATGAACCATTTAATGGTACAAGAGAATCATATAGTTTTCACATAGCAGATCTTATTCTCCTACAAGACACAGATGAGAATAAAGTTTGCAGTCAGTGTGCTGGGTCAACCTTTTATCCGATGCCCAAGAGCATTTTTTAGGTTTAAGGAACTTGCTACCGTGCTGCTGACCATGAGATATAAACCTATGACCTTCTGATGACAAAGACAGAGGCCTAACCTACAGAGCCACATATGACCACAAAACAGCGTGGCTGGGTATCTAGGGGCACAAAATATCAATATCAGTTCATAACATGGGCTAGGCGTTTTGGGGAATACAGTAGAAGTCTGATTGAAATCAAAATGAGCTGAGTGTAGATGAATGGAAAGGCTTTTCCCTGCACTTGGACATCCACGTCAACCCCAAATTTTACACTAATAGTATAGTTGCCTCTTTAGTACTCTGTGTGAAGTATACATTATTTTAGTTTGCATCAATGTCGTAATTTTGCCATGCAATTTACAAAAAATATTTAAAACAATCAAAATGGATATGTATCATAATATTGGTTGTATCATTATTTTTCTATTCAGGATATATCAAGCATCTTGCACTAGAGAAACAGCTGAGAACAGGCTTCGAATGATCAGTCTCTGAGGGAGAATCCATCTTGCAGGACTTCATCATTAGAGCTGATTCATGCTCCTTGTCTTGATAAAGTGAGGCAGTAAAATACCTGATGTAATAACAGTAATGAAATACTGTGGTATTGTGCTTACAACTAACACACAGAGCTTAATAACGTCTACATCTATTAAACGTGAGAGGTCATCTGGCATAAAATTGCCAATCATTCATGACAGAATACTTTCCATCAGTCTGTCTCAGCTTGGCATGGCTGATTTTATACACCAGACATTCATCAGCAATATCATCAGTTTCTCCATCCATCAGATTTCCATTGCAACTTATCTCATGCAGCCTCACAGTGAGTCTGGGACACCCCAAATAGCACAGGATTAGGACACCACTTCATAAGACATACATGCTACACAGGATATTCCCTGACACAAATCCACATCAACTGTAAATATTTGGACTGCAGGAGGAAACCATAAAGAAAACTTCAAGAAAGATCATATAAACCTGCTATATATCGTTCAGATATACCTCCTGATGGCCTCAGATGATAGTACAAGTAAAATCAGTGCAATAAACTAACTTTCCTGCTATTGGAGTTATTTTTCGGTAATGCTTTACATTAACTGCACCCTCATAATACATTCATTATGCATTCATAGAACATTCATAGGCAACATGTAAGTACACTTTATCCTAACAACAACTTCAATATACATTAATGAGAAACATATGATTATAAAGTATGTTATTATCATATAATGTTCATTATTAATGTATATTAAAACTGTTAAGATATGTTAGGATGTTGTGATATATTTACATGCTGCTTATGAGTGTTCTATGAATGCATTTTAAAATCATTATGAGGGTGCAGTTAATGTAAAACCTTACCTATTTTTGTACTATTATATTATATTATATTATATTATATTATATTATATGTCATGACCTGCGTGTCGTGTCCTCGTGTGTGCCACGCCCCCTCATCATCCACGTGTGCTTCCCCGATTGTGCCCAGTTGTTCCCTGTTAATTCGGCTTGGTTAGTGTATATTAGTCCACGTCCTCCTCAGTCTTTCGTCGGTCATTGTTGTATTGTTGCGTGTTGCTTACCCTTACCCAGTAAAAACCCTGGTCACCTGCTCTCCTGCCTGCTTGCCTGTTTCCTTGCTCGCCGGCTCGTCTGCTTTTCCGCGGCAAAACGTAACTGTCACGCCCGGTTCCGTACGATCCTCCTGTGTGCCATGCCCACCTCATTACCTAGTGTTCATACCTGATTGTTTTCATCTGTGCCTTGTTCAGTTTGCTCTGTCTTGTGTATATTAGTCCGCGTCTCCCCCTGTTTCCCAGATCCGTCATTGTATTGTTACTAGATGTTCGTGCCTGTCTGCCTTTCGTTCAGAATAAACCCCGTTTCCCCCATTTACCCTGCGGCTCTCGCCTCCTTGCCCGCTCGCTTGCCCGCCCGAACGTGACAGAATGACGGATCTCTGAGAAGACGCACCGCGGCAGGGTGTCGATCTTTGGCTTATCCTGCTGCAAGAGGTGGTGTATTGGCGCGAGCTGCCGGATATCCCGGAGGATCCCGGCTTACTCGCCCTCACAGAGCGGAGCTGGGAGCTTCTGCAGGGAGTGATCCCACAGACGGAGGAGCGTAACATGGCGGAAGAACGCTCCCTTCTGCGAGAGCTCGTCCTCCAGGTGGGAGAGAGAAAGCCCCAGCCGCTCGCCTGCGCTGAGGCAACCTCGACTCCTGCTACGGGGACCGGGCGGCGGGAAAGAAGCGGTGCCGCGGGAAGAGAGAAGACGCCCCGACCCACTTCCTAGGAGCCTGCTCCTTGCTGCCTACCTGGGAGGACGCCGCGGCCGCCTACCCGGTCAGCCCCGCCGATGAGCTGCCACCTCTGATGGAGGCCTATAACTATCGGCCTGGGCCAAGGGGGAATCCAAGTGGTGAGGGACGCCGTTCCGCATGTTCCCAGGGCTCTTAAAGGGGCAGAGTCCTTAAGGACAAGTGCTCGGGCAACCCTGCCAGAGATGAAGGACCTGCCCAAGCTCCCGGCTCTGCCTGCGGCTATTCCGCCAGTCGCCGCACTGCCCGCAGCCACTACTGACCGCACGCCCGCTGCCACCGCTGTGCCTTCCGAGGCGCCCCCTGCTGGCCGCACGCCCGCCTCGCCCGTCCTGCCCTGATTGCCGGTCCAGCCCATCCTGCCCGCACTGCCTGACCAGCCCATCCTGCCCACACCGCCTGTGGCTGCAGCCACGCCCGCTGCAGTGGCGGAGATTCGGACTCCGGCCCCCGAGGAGGTCCAGGACAATAAAAACCCAACTCCTCCGTCCGGTGAGGAGGAGCTTGAGTGGGACCCCTCGGGGGCCTGCCTGTGGACTCCCGCCCCCAGGCCCTTCCGGGACCAACGGCCTGTGGGACCCCGCCTGTCCGTGTCCAGCAAAGCTCGCCCTCGTGCACCTTGACTGGGGCTCCAGGGCCACCTGCGGTCCCTGTGGCTCAGGATCGACGGTCGCCTCCAGGTCCCCCCCGGTACCTCGGTGCCGGTCCTCGGCATCGCCTACGACGCCATGTCGGTCACCTCCAGGCCCCCCTGCTCCGGCTGGGCGTCGGACGGCGCCTTTGCCGGCTCCGGCCGCGCCGTCGCCTGCCGTGGCTTTCCCCTCCTGCCTGCCTTCCCTGGTGTTCCCTCCTGTTCCCTCCGTGTCCCCTCCATCTCTCCCTCGTCCCGTTCCCTTAGCTCTTGTGTGGTTCCCTCTAGCTCCCTTCTCCCTCTCCCCTGCGGCTCCTCTGGCCGCCGCCCGTCTGTGCTTCCTCGGGCTCCCCTAGTCCTTCTCTTCTGGTCCCTGCGTTCTTCCTGTCTTTTCTCCGGGTCCCTCTGTTCTGCCTCCGTTCATTCCCGGCCCTTTTGTGTCTCCCTTCCTTGTCTGCCTGTTGGCGTTTCCTGTTCTCTGTCAGGTCTTGTCTTGGCTTCTGCCTCTGTGCTTGTTTTGCGTTTCCGTCCTGTTCCCCGTACCACGTTGATGGTCTTGTTTTGTTTTCCAGGTCCTGTTCTCCCGGTCTCGTCCATCGCCTCTCCTCTGGCACGCCCAGTGTGCGCGCCTTTGGAGGGGGGTTCTGTCACGCCCGGCTCCGTATGATCCTCCTGTTTGCCACACCCACCTCATTACCTAGTGTTCATACCTGATTGTTTCATCTGTGCCTTGTTCAGTTTGCTGTCTTGTGTATATTAGTCCGCGTCTCCCCGTTTCCCAGATCCGTCATTGAATTGTTCGTGTTCGTGCCTGTCTGCCTTTCGTTCAGAATAAACCCCGTTTCCCCCATTTACTCTGTGGCTCTCGCCTCCTTGCCCGCTTGCCCGAACGTGACAGTAACATTATATTATATTATATTCTGTGGATCACTCTGAGCTATCTTATCAGGAAAAACTGTTCCTTGAAACATCAATATGTTTCTATCTCACCGTTTCTCAGCCTGCTGAGCTCTGTGCTTGTAACAGCCTGTTTCATGGACTATACATACAATGTTTCATAATAGATATTCCCAGTGCAAAGAGCCTCTTTAAAAGAAGCAATTTCTTTACAGCTGAAGAAGTTCTTATTAATTTGGTTCTCAGAAATAATAATCCTGAAATGAATGATGCTCTGTCTTTGGGAATGGATTTGAGTCCTCCATATGGTAGATAACTGTAGACGTAATAGAAAATCCTAGTTTTCCACAGTATTGGTTGCACCTCATTAAGCAGCTTTGGTCTGCTATGATCAGAGGTACGGTTTGCTTCTTATGGCCAAATATTTTACCAAAATATCATAATACTGGCATAGATGCAGTAGAAATACCCTTGAATATCAGAATGATAGCTTCCGAATGGAAAGACAAACACATCTATTTAAAGCTGTCAAAGAGCATTGTGGATTATGTATAAATTCACACCCCCAGACTTCTGGATTTAGTTCTGCCATGCCTTTGTTTGTGTGGAGTCTGCATATTCTCCCCATGTGAGTTTCCTACTCCAGAGTCCGAAGGCACAGAATTACGGTGAATTATTCTCACTATATGGTAATATAATGGCTCTCTGGCTTAGTGAGCATATATCCTGTGATTGAATCTGATTGTTATATTAAAAACTGAATAAAACATAAAGAATGGATAAAAAATAAAAGTATTCCTGTGTCAGATATTCATTTGAATAATATCAGGTCAATTTGAGGGGTCTTTCTCTGCAGACACTCATTGGCTAATTTAGTAGATACACCTGCTTATGATGCCAGACAGCATGTTCCTCTAAACAGCCAATCATGTGACTGAAACAGAACGGCAATACACAGCAAGCACTTATCATCATGCTTAGCATTATGTCATTTAACCTAAGTGATTTTAAAAGCAGGCTGATTGTAGGTGCCAGATGTGCTGGTTCTGGCATGTCAGAAGCACTCCTGGCAGTTTTCAGATAATGGTCTGATAAATGAAAAATATCACCCAGTACAACAGCGGTGTGCTGGAAGGCATCTCTCAATGAACTGAAGTGGCTCTAAGGATAAAAGGGGGCCCTAATTCATATTATGGAGTAGCTAATAAAGCGGCCGCTATGCATATATTGTGGATTTCTATGAAAAGAATGCAAGAATGCCAATCATTCTAATGGAGCCCACATGTAGGAATGTGTACAATAAATGATATGTTCAAAAGAATGGGCATTTAATAACTGGATGGTCATCACAATGCATATTACCAGTTACTCCTAATGAGAAACATTTTAAAAATATAAAAGTAATTCGCAGTCAAATGCATGCATCTTACAACATAATAGTCAATAAAAATTTATATGATTAATACATCCTCCAACCATATAACTGGCAGGGTCATGGAAAGTGGGCGGGGGAGGCAATTAATAGGAGTATTACAGGTGTGAGGCAACAACGCTGTTATCAAACAAGACAATCTGATTTCTCAATTATTTCAATTCATTATCTGAAGCTCCTAGATGTCCAATAAATCCCTGGTGTTTGTCAAACTCATGGCTGCTATAATAAAATTAATAGATACTCATTTTTCTCAAATTGATTTAGTTGAAAGCTAAAATGGGTAATTTGAAAGATCTTTTTTTTTCAGTTTCAATCTATTAATTCCCCTTTTTATGTTGCCTTTTATGTGGCGTTTTCTAATTTTCCTAAAGAAGCTGAAAGAAGTCAAGTGAGCTTTATTGTCATACCATCGATATGTACAGTAGCAGGAGAAAACATCCCCCCAGGACCACAACGTGACATGCAAACAGCAAGTGACAAAAGGAGGGATTCACAATAGTTCCAAACACAGGACAGTACAAGAGAGAGAAGCAGGAAATTAAGATACTAAAACACTATTTAACAAAAGACTGTCTAATCAGTTAAAATGAATTCATTGAAAATGTTTGTTGACAGGAGTCAGTTACTGCCAGCAGTTAATAAGTACTATTGGAGGTATAAATAGGTACTATTGGAAGTATAAATAAGTACTATTGGAGAATATAAGAACATTAGAAATATACAAACGAGAGGAGGCCATTCGGCCCATCAAGCTCACTTGGGGAGAACTTAACTAATAGCTCAGAGTTG
>JAODKE010000043.1:23199288-23214100 GCA_026779605.1 Mormyrus hasselquistii
TCTCTTTGATTATAGCCTCCATAACTTTACCAGTTATACAAGTTAAACTGATTGGCCTATAGTTAGACAAATTACTTATATCCCCTTTTTTGAAAATGGGCGTTATGTTGGCATGCTTCCAATCAGAAGGTACCACACTTTCAGATAAGGATTTCCAAAACAGTAAAGTCAAGGGTCGGCAAATAATATCCCTCATCTCTCTTAATATTATAGGAGGTATAAATAGTTAGCCAGTAGAGTTTGCTGTTCAGTTTCACATGGTTCTCTATCTAGGGTCAATGACTGTTCTCTCCTTACAGTTTCCTCGTCTGGTTTGTAGATCATGATTGGCTTACAGTATTTGAGTTATGTTTCTGCTTTGTATAATTTAGTTAATTCTCTTTGTTCACCCAGTGTCATGAGATTGGTTACTCTCAACCTCAACTTAATTATCCTGTTTCTTTGTTCACTACACTTCTGCTTTGTATTCTTCCCCCCAGATTTGGCATAGTTCCCATTGACCTAGGAAAACCCTGCCTGTCTGTAGCCCAGCATTTCTCAAACCGACCTTCAGGGATCCCCAGACAGTACATGTTTTTGCTCCCTCCCGGCTCCCAGTAGAAGCAAAAATGCAGACTGTGAGGCAGGAAGCAGGGAGTGAGCAAAAACATGGTCAGTCTGGGGGTCCCCAAGGACCGGGTTGTGAAACACTGCTGTAGCCCAAATACTGACAGCGCTAAGTAAAATCATCTTCCACCTGGGAAAGGCATCTGTGGCTAAGAAACTTTTCTCAGCAGGTGCTAACCTGGGTCAACTTGCCTATTTGTTTGCTTTTCAGTTTGCTCATTATTTTCCATGTTATGCAGTCAATACAGCATTCAGATTTATTGGCCAGTCTTGCCCATTATTGTAAGTCCTTGTGTCTCTCAACTTTTGACATCTAAAAGTTAATATCAAAGAAATACACTAGTTTATGACAAAGCAAAAACAAACAAACAAAACATTTTAAAAAGGAAGCCAGACTTATATAGGCAGGCCATTCCATCCTCTACTGTCCCAAATTCTGGAGGTAGACTCTGATAAACCACGCTCTATGGGGGAGAGCATTATCATCTTGTGGGCAGTGGTGGCTTGATGGTTAGGGAAGCGCAATCCCCCACCAGCCTGTCACCACTGAGGTACCCTGAGCAAGGTGCCGTCCCCAAAGACTGCTCCCCGGGCGCTGAATTAGCTGCCCCCTGCTATGTCACGAAAGTCACATATGGGTTAAATGCAGGGGACACATTTCGTTGTTGCGCACTGTATGCTGTGCTGTGGTGTGTTGACAATGACCACTAATCACTAAAATCTAATTCTAACTTTTGACAGATGAATACTTTTCAATCTTCTTCTCTATATATGTAGAAATTGCATGTTCTTCCTGTGTTCATGCAGGGTTCCTCCATGTACCCCAGTTTCCTTTTGTATCCCAAAACATGCAATTTGAGGAAGTTATTGTCTCTAAATTGGCCATAGTACATGTTTGTGTGTTGCAGCACATATCTACCCATGGACTGGAATCATGTGGAAGTTGCTGTCCAGTCTCATAGGTTTCATTGTAAACCCTGGCTCTGTGTGTCTGGAGTTTGCAGTCTCGACATACAGTATGCTTACTTCTATTTCCTACCTCAATCCAAGAACATCTGGTTTACTTTAATTGTTGAGTTCCAAATTGCCCATAATGTGTATTTGTGTCCCATTTAATGAACAAGCTTGCCATTAAGGGTGTTTCAGGCCTTGTGACTAATGCTTCCTGAGATAAGCTACAGGCTCAGCTCACCCCTCTACTGCATAATAAGTGATAGAAAAAATGGATGGATGGTTGGATGGACGGGTGGATGGATGGATGAATGGATTTAACAGGTGAGAGTATAAGAGATATCCACTTTGTGATATATTCCTGCGATACAACACAGATTTTTCGAGTAGTATGATAAAAATTCCCTGTGTTCTTGGTGGAATACACGAACAGCTAGCAAAAGCAACAAGAAATCCTGTGGTTCACCACAGATTCTGTTGTGCTGGGTGTGTCTTTTTTATTTTACACCTATTAAACCAACTAACAAATGAGGGATGAGAGAAAACAGACAGGGTGATACCATTGTCATTAGTACTGAATAGACAGGGTGATACCATTGTCATTAGTACTGAATAGACAGGGTGATACCATTGTCATTAGTATTGAACCCTCCTTCCTCCAGTGTTCGGGGCCCCGTTCCAGCGTCCGCCCTGTCTGCATGTGGAATTTGCATGTTTTCCCCGTGTCGCCAAAAACATGCCATTAGGTAAATGCACCAAACCGCACTCCTGGGATCCTGGCCGCACATAAAAGGATCAATCTTGCCAAATAAAGTACACAAGATGTAACATCCTGGATTCTTGGTCATAATTGTTGCAGTGCTCTCCAATCTTTATGCTCGCTTTCTTCTAATCACTGGGTCATATAGCTTTTCCCCAATGCTTACCTCCTCAGTACGGGGTCTGTCACCCTGTCCCGATGTCCCTCATGTACTTTAAGAGGATCTAGCATGGAGTGAAAGTCTCACCCACTATCTCCTGCCTCCTTCAGGTTCCTCCATCGCTTGTTGCTATTCCTGTTTCCATATCTCTGCCTGTTTGCTGCTTTCACTGTATTTCCTCCTTCTCCCCCGGTTCATGTCCACAAGAAAACTGCCACTCCAAGGCTTGATATGGACCACCTACCATTGTCTGTGTGTCTCTGCATGCACACCTTGCCATGAGTAGAGAAATTTTCAGCACAGTACAGAAAAAAGTGCAGAGGAGCTGGTTTATGCTTTATTCTACATTGGATTATCCTCCACACACAAAGCAAACTAAAGCATTTATAAAATATGATAGATAAAAGTAATTTTGTTCTTATAAAGAATAAAAAGCAGTAATCCTTTTGTGAAACATATGCAGCGCAGTATGGTCATAACCCGACAGTGATTTATTGGACGTAGAATAATTAACCACTGCTTTTATCTAGGAAACCAGATTTATTCAGAAATGTACTTTGATTTAGGACCTCGTCATAAGATTAAACTATTATTTTGAGAACAGTTATCCTTTATTCTTTATAACTTATAATATCCGGCAATTCATCTTCCAGCCACTTATCTTGGTCTAGGGCACAAAGCAAGGGTACAGCCTGAGCAGGATGCCAGTCCCCAGTAGTGAACACCCACACTGCAACTTAAAGATGTCACTTAACCTTTAGATTTTAGGAGAAAATACGCATGACCAGAGAAGAACATGGAAAATCCACACATAAAGGGTGGAGTGAGGGTTTGAATCCGTAATCAACTGAGCCCTCTTGCCACCCCATAACTGGCAAAATCTGATATATACACATTTAAAGAGAGCTATGTTCCACTTAAAACCCATAGTGAAAACATGTTTAAGCTTCTTAGAATGGCTGCAAAAAGATAACAAAAGTATAATCCTGTATACAAATGGGATCTGTGCTTCAAACTTAACGTTCGTAACTGGAGGATTTTAGACAGCAGTCTGAAATAATGTTTCTGAGTCATTAGCACCTGTTAAAGTGCAAAGCACTCTTTCAAGGTTTAAAAATTCACATTGACATGCTAGAGTACATCTTATTATCGAGACAGGTTTCATCATTTTACACTATTTGTTTAAATAATGACAAAGCTTCAAATCCATTATTTTTTGACATTTTTTGACAAAAGAAAGTGAATGAATTCTGAAACCCAGACGAAAGGATGCACCTACGCACCCAGGAGAGGGAGGAATTGTCTGGAAGAAGACGGGAAAGGCAGAGGGATATTTTAAAACAAGCAGCACTGAGGTCTTGCAAACTGTACAGCTTGTGGCAGCACTGGAGGCTGGTAGCAAACCACGCAGATCCTGACTCCAGACTCCTTCATTCCTCATGTGACGAGGTCATGGCTTCACGTTGTAAAGCCTCTCTGACAGGCAGCGATCTGGTTTAACAAAGCATTTCTGCTGCACCTCTCAGTTCTGCTGCCTGTCTCTGCAGTGTTCTGAAGCCATTAACACTGTACATCCCTCCCACCTGCAGGCTTCTGACAGATACTTATGAAGACAGCATTCAGGAGCCAGAAACCTTGACCAGAACCACTCATGTTTCTCATCACAATTTAAATGCACGCCCTCCCCTCCACCATCCATGAATGATGTGGATTCTAACACATCCTCTCTATTGCACTGCTGTATATATAATTATTAAAAAGCAGAGTCAAAGTGATGTATTGCTGTGAAATTTTGTTTTGCAGAATTTGCCTTTATTGGGGTAAAATATTCCTCCATTTTCCATCTGTTGATTTTTCCATTATGTTGATTTGAAGCACATTTAAGTCTTAAAAGATGTGGATAGCTTAAAATTCAATGCATGTCTTAATTTCCAGCATATCATGTAAATTGAAGGAATGGGTGATGTGTCCATCTCAAGTGTTCTACATTACATCTGGAGCTAAATAACTGGAATAGCACTTTCTACCAAATTTCCACACAAGTTTGACATGCATTTGATAAGTGACTTGCTGAAAGGTGGTGACTCTGCTAGCATTCAAACTTGCCGCACATTATTCACAAATTTGCCATTACACCTCCTGATGCCCTAGGGTTATAGTATAAGTAATGTAAGTGAAATAGGTTATAGATTATCTTCCCAGTAAGGCAGTTGTTATTGATTCTGGGCAAATTGTTCCCTGAAATATTATTTCTTTTCAGTCTTGTCTGCCACACATTTGAATTGGAATTTTGAGCAATTTTGCTTCCCGGTTGAACTATTAATTTGACTGAATGTTAATATATCCCTCTGATTTTTATGGTTGTACAACCCTGTACTGGGGAAGCAGCTTCTTTCCACATGACACAAGCAGTGAATCCCAGGTAGCGTTATAAATTGCTTGAAAAATTTGACTGGAATTATCAGTGATCTGGCAGCCTCCAGTGCATTGTGTCAGCATAAATTATTTCATGAACCAGAGAAAGTGATGAAATTCTTGAAGTATAAAGCCCAAAGAGAGATTTATATAATTCTCAAGATAATTCTTGAAGTGTACTCAATACATATTTATGTATTTATTTATAAGTCTGACATTTGGTGTGTAGAGATTTGGAGTGCAGATGTCAAGTCAATACTGGCTTGCTGATTCCCTAAAAGCATAAAGCTGAGCATGTTCCAGTCCATGCCTGAAGCCTGTCTAACTGGGCTGCTGAACCCTTTAGTGGAATAATCCATCACTGCTGCAGGCGTTCGTTGGGTGTCCTCCTTATTGTAAGCTTTTTAAATTTTAAAAATGCTTATATGTTTTTGTTTTGGTTTTTCTTCAAACCAATTTGTGACACGCATGGGTTTATGTATGAACCAGACCAGCTAATACACTTAATATGGCCATTGAAAATGATACTTTATTTCGCAATCAGTCCAAGTGCAAGTACAGGTATAGAAGAACCCATCTTACTCTCCTATGATACATAAGGAGGCAAGAATGAAGCTTTGGGTCAGAGCACAGGGACTTTAGTACTTTTTCTTACAATCAGCTACATATCTGATACCCATAGAGCAATTTTCAGGGTTAAGGACTTTGCTTAACAGTTACATAATCCCTCTACCTGCCATGGGATTCAAACTGGCAACCTTTCCTTCCTAACGGATTGGTTAGGTAATTGCATAGCAAGTATAACAAAGGCTTAATAGTGCTATTATTCATATATTCTGTTGGGCCACTTTGGAAAATGATGCAACACTCATCAATAAGAACTGCATCATGGCACAAGTAGAAAAGTACTGACTGCCTTTCAGCATTGTGTTCCCTGGTTTCCATCCAAAACCTTCAGGCTTAGTGGACAAGGAAGTTTATATTTTTTTTATTTCATGCAATGTAATGTATAAAAAGCTTATTGAACTGATACAGCTAAAATGACATCTGCTATCTGCTATGTCTTTGTTTACTGAGGGTGATGTTTTTATATATTTAACTGTACAGCTACATACAATGGGATGCCTTTTCTTTCCTTAAACTGATTAGCTAAACCCAAATGAATATTGCATTTTCTCTGCTCCTGCAGGGGAAGTCACACTTGCATGGCTGCAATTTTCAAGGCCAGTTAAGGGTTAAGAAGCTCTGCTGGATAAGGTGGATAAAGGCAAACTGGGACAATTTTTGACATTTTACTTTGTCTCTCGCTTTAAAAATATCATCCTAATTATAAATATTAAAACAAGAAAAGTATTACTAAAAGCTCAAAAACTGAACTTAAGTTAATAGACTGCGAAGATGTAAAGATATGAAGTATCACACATTTAAGTGTCCCAGTTCATCCTTTGTCTCACCTACCCAATATTCACCCTACATAAACAGCTTAGTTGGAGAGTTTGGTGCCCTAAAGCAGTGCCTCAAGGCTCATCTGTTCCAGGAACACCTGCGCTAGCCTACGCTGCTCTGTGTTCCCTGAATGTTCTTAGTATTGCACTTTGTCTGCTGATTCGAATACTTGTCTTACTAGGTTCTTGCTTTGTTTGAAGGGTGTTTTGTAGCTCTTGCTCCAATACTGCTTACACTTGTCATTCAGCGGAAGCTGAACCTCGCTGCACTTATGCCCACTTGACTCCTTGACAGCTATATGTTTGTAATGTACTGTCTGCCTCATTTGTACATCGCTTTGGTCTGAAGCATCTGCTAAAGCAAGTGAGCGTGAATGTTTTGTTGCTTCCTAGCAGTGAATGAATTCTTAGGTTGAATTCTTCATTGAGTTCCTCGCTGTGCTCCTAGCCCGTCGCTCTCCTGTTTGTCTCTCTGCTCAGTGCTACAACATTTCTTGTTTCTTGCATCCTGACTTTAAGACATTTTTATGCTTTATACTGGTTTCTGTCTTCTGGTTTGTCCTTTCTGAGCCATCATATCTAGATTGTACTGTGTTTTATGATTCCCAGGTATGCCCATCATCCCAGATCCCTTTTCTATATTCGATCCACTTATACTGCAACTTCTAGCTCTTCACCTGGGTCCATCCTTGCATCCAAAACCTTCATGTTCAACAGAAGGGGGAGAACGGTTGCAATAAGCAAAAGACCCCCATTTGCAGACAATAAATTCAGCTTAATGTAATAGCCTGCATTGTCACTAATTGTTAGTCCACCAGAACATTTGAGGAATGAGATGGAATAAGCTGTTCATTATGGAGATCCACCACCAAACAACGCAAAACAATTCCAAGAAGCCCTGGAGTCAGCATGGACCAGCATCCCCATGGAAAATTTCAACCTCATTAAGTCCAAGCCCTGACAAAATGAGGCCACTTTGAGGGTAAAAAGAAGTGCAACCAATATTAGGAAGCTTCTCCTAATATTTTACACACCCAGTGCATAATTCTAACCCATCATGTCCGCCTGACCCTTCTGTCTATTTTCTGAGGTGTCCCAGGCCAGGTTGGGTCCATCCAGAAGAAGTCCCGCTCCGTAGATTTCTGCCTCAGCCAAAAGTCTGCACCAACCCCACCCTAAGTCCTGGTGTCAGCTGGGAACCGGAAGAGGGGTTAGCTGAGTCTCACTCTCCGTGCTGGTCGTTTGCCTGATGTTGCGCACCCAGGCAACTGTCCTGCTGTGGCCCGGAGGAGAGGTCCTGCGGCGCCCTCCTACCCCAGCCCTACAATCCCCTCAGCCCCCTCCTGCTCCTGCCCTGTGGTTCCCTCAGCCTCCCTCCTACTCTAGCCGTGCAGTTCCCTTGATGCCCTCCTGCTCCTGCCCTATGATTCTCTCCCGGACAGACCCTGCGTCACTGGTGAATGTGCCCAGAAGGGTCCGCATCCCAGGGTTGCTGCCCAGTTCCCCAGAGTCCAGGAGACTTCCTGAACATTCCTCTTTAACTCTGGTCCTGCCTTCCCTTAGTTTTGTCTAGGCTTATGTCCCCTGTAGCTCTCTTCTGTATTTATCTTCCTGTCACCGTAGTTCCTGTACCTGTCCCTCCTGTCCTGGTATGCCTCTTGTTGGGTGTCCGCTCTGCTCTCCCTGGTTTTGCCTTTGTCTGTTTCATGTCCCTAGTTGTGTCATGTTTCTTGTCCTGTGTCCTGGGTTTTGTCCATCTGGTGTCCTTAGGTATGGTTTGTTCAGTTTCTCTTGGTCTCTATCTATACAGCTTCCTTGTCCCCATTGATGTTTGTTCTTGCATTCAGTCACCTTGATCACCTCCCCTGTTTGCCCTTCCCTTTGGGAGGCGGGGGGGAGGGGGGGATGAGGTTATGCTCTGCCCGTCATGCCTGCTAGACCCTCCTGTCCCCTCCCTAACGTGGCCCTGATGAGTCACGCCTTTTAAAAAACCACTTCTATAAAATGTCAAAGATCTAACTACCTAATTTGTTTACTGAGAATGAAAAATGTAATAGTTATCCAATATGGAATTGTACTTTTAGCCTGGTGCATGTGCCAGAAGGCGATATATGTCATACCAGTCATGGGATGGGCACCCCCAAAACAATTTAAGTGACCTACAGTTGTTTGCAAATAAGCATGTCCCCCTGTTCAAATCAATCAGAATGTTTTGGACATGACATTACATGGCATGCCTTGTTTTTCAGAGCAACACTCAGCACTGAGCAGCATTTAATTAGATGATGATGTAGAATCAGTTGCTTGGATCTTCTGTTTTATTAAAAAATGTTTTTTTACAATCAGCATTAAAAGCCCTGTTGCCTGGGATAGGATTTAGGCACCGCCCCCACATACACGCAAACATTATACATATAACATAGAGGCACTGATTTATAACATACCTAAACCCCGCATTAAACAAATGTGTTGTATACGCTTCAAAACATTTAATTACTCTTCCATTTGATAAATGGTAAAGCTATTAACTATCTCCTGTATATTCAGTCAATGTCCGAACCTTTCTTGAAAAATGCAGAACATTAAGGAAAATGTAACAGACTCATTATACTGAAAGCAGACTTGCTTTGGGTGGCCGAGTGGTTCACAGGGTCATAACTGGAGCCTTATAATCCCACGGCTCTGAGATTCATTCACATCCCCAGCTCTGTGCGTGGAGTTTGCATATTCTCCCTGTGCTTTCTTGCCATTCTTTGGGCGCTCCAATTTTCTCCCACAGTCAAAAAACATGCAATGAGGACATTATGTGTCTCTAAATTGACCATAACATAGTTATGTGTGAGCCCTGCAGTGGACCAAAATCTCATCCAAGGTGTCTCCACTTTGTGCCCTGTATTTTCTGGGATAAGTGCCAGATACGGTGGAATCCTGTACTGGATAAATGGCTATGGATATTGAATGAATTGTAAAGACCTAACACAAACGCAGAAACTACAGCAAGTTTCCATTTAATTTTCCCATCCATCCATTGACTGAAACCGCAATCCTATTCAGGGTCACAGAGGGTCCAGAGCCTAACCTGGAGGCTATGGGCACAAGTCAGGGAATAACCCCGGATGGGGCGCCAACCATTTAATTTTTAACGTATCTATTATTTATTAGATGCTTCTATCAAACGTGATGTATAGTTGAGAAAGCAACCTCTGTCAGGCGCTGGAGAAATTGGGGGCTAAGGGCTTTTCTCAAGAGTCCGATGGTGAAATCATTCTGTCACTGACAGGATTTGAACTAGCGACTTTCTGATCAGAGGCATAAAAACCTAAAAAGCAGAGCTACATACCACCCAAAGTCTTGTTCTAGCCCTAGTTTCCCCTATATAGTGATACCACTGGGCTAGTCATGCATTTATGTTGCGAATGATTTTGTCCAAAATATACAAGAGAACAAGGAGGGTTAGCCAGGACCAACTGGGGTTAAAGGCCTTGTTCAAGGGCACAAGAGTGAAACCTCTCTATGAGCCATTGGATATGAACCAACAACCTTCCAGTCACAGGAACATTATTTAAACCCACAGAGCCACACAACACCACCCACTTATTACGAAATATTATTTTTAAATTTTGCTAGAAAATTTTTTGCTTTATCATATACTGGAAAAAGAGACATCATTGCGTCTATTTGTGTGTTTCATTATTGTCCCCAATGAAATAAAAGAATAATAATATCTATCACAATACCTAAAATGTAATTTAAGCTGTCAAAAACATTTCTGAAACTAAAAATTTCACTGAGAATTAGGTCATAGACAGACCAAAATAAATTAGCAAGTCAGGTTACTGGTCTGCAATGATCAGAATAGTAGTTATATTGTTCTGGCTGTTTTATAAAGCTTTGAGCACATAAATGCCAAGTTTACTGACAAAAATTAACATTGTTATTTAAATTTTCATTATAATTATTTCAACACATTTTGGATAATCACAGGTACACAGTGAAACCACCAGTTTTTCCAGCCTCTAATTGTTTAGAAAAAGCTGAATGATTCCTAAACCTGTGAACGTACTTCTGGGGCTCATTTCTCCCTCTAAGCTGACTTATCCCCATCCCAAAATACACATTGCTATTAAAATACATGTTGATGTATATTGTATCCCAGAATACATGTTGTTAATTTCATTGTCAAAGCCCAGGCAATTGGTACCACTTGTTCCGGTCGCCTGCTTCAGGCAAATGCTTATTCTACTGTCCCATTACACGTGGAGCAAAGCAAAATGCTAAACAGGATATCTCATATTTAGGCATCTCCTACAGAGCCAATCAGCACAGCTGACTTTGTTTTGGGCTATGCAACCCTGATTGTGAATGCTGGTATCCAGCAGGTTTTGTTATCCTATCAGATGAGTTACTATCTGCCTGACATCAGATGTGGTTGATCAGTGACCAGGTAGGGTAGAAACCCTGCTGGATACCAGCACTCCAGAATCAGGGTTGCCTACCCCTGGGCTACATCACAGATGTATTACGTCCTGCCTGTTATGTTTGCCTGACCGCTCTGTCTCCACCCTGTCATCGTCCTGATGAGCCACGCCAGTTACTTGTTACCCCTCATTAATCTTTGTATTTAAGTGCCTGTTTATCTCATCAGCCCCCGCCCGGTCATTGACATTGCTCCCCCTGTCTGCCTTTGTCCTTCCCCATACTAGCTTTCTTGTTTTGACCCCCCTCAGTCTGGTTTGTTTCCCTGCTCCCATTCAGTTAATAAAACCCCTTTTTTGCCCAACACCCGCCTTTGAGTCCTTCGTCCCACATGCTGTGACAAGATGTAAACGAGTACATGGTAAAAATAATCCAAACTACCTAGTTTCATTTTTAAAGCAGCAAAATCTCCTGTCCACAATGAGATTGTTTGCAGATGACAGTCACAACACTTTTTTTAAAAAACAACAATGTTCTTGGTAATAAATGTAGAAATTAATGCAGACTGCTGTCTAATGCCTTGCTTTCACTTGTACATATTTACTTTCTGTGTTAGCACTGAAGTTCATATATGTTGCATTTTCATAATGCTGTGTGCAAAATTACAAAAAAATAGAGGCGAAGAATACTGTTGGAAAAATGACATAGTGACATCTATTTTTGTAGGTGAATGCAGGGGTTTGTGAGTGTGACCTGGAATTTGTTTTATTTGAAATGACATCCCTCCAGTATAGAGTAGAACAACATAAAGCCAGTTCCTAGTATAAGTCTGATTGTGAAAGAAACTTAGTACAACAAGAAGAAACCCATGCCCCATGGGGATAACATGCAAACTCTTCACAAAATTGGAATAACATGCAAACTTCAAGCCATATGGTGAGAACATTCAAACTCCACACACAGAGCAAGAGTACTATTCAAACAGCCAAACTGCAAGGTATGAGACCACGGTGCCTGAAACTGCACCAATGTGCAGCTGTATATTTTGTAATTGGTGACTCATTCTTAGCCTTGAAATCATCAGGAATTTATATTAATTGGTTTGTAAAAGACAGTATACTGGGGAAAAAAGAGTATTTTATTCTCTCAATTGTGTGTTTTATTGATTTTTTTTATGTGTTCCATTGTTTCCAGTACCTTGGTGGTAAACATTAATTTTATAGTTTAATACAAATCAAAGAAAATCACTGTATTTGGCCATGCTCCCATCGGAAGTATTAATATTAAAACTGAAAATAATATAGTTGTATAAAAGTAAAAAGAAAAACCTGGCTGTTTATTCTGGCTGGTCTTGAGTCAGCTCGTGACAGGAATGGCTTGCCTTTTACCTATGATCTAAAGCCTGCACCACAAGCCATCCATCAACTACTCTTGGAGTGCGTCTATAGCTCTGCACAGCTGCGGGAGCTTTTATCCTCAGCGGTGATCTATCAAAAAATTGTGCTTGATGTAATCTTAAAATAGGACGCACATAGAGATAAACCAAATGCATCGTGTCTGTATCAGTAAAAAAGATGCATGTGTTGAGGTGCTTTAGTTTTACGGAGTTAAGGGGTTTCGTATTTCTTTGTTATGTAGATGTAGATTATGGTACATAATTCAGTTAATTTTAGTTCAGATTAAAGGCGGCTATACTGCAGAGTTTGATGAAGTAAAATTAAATGCTATTATGCTTTAAGCGTTGTAAAATTATACTGTGCAAAATCCTTTCTATTCTGTATTGGTTTTCTATAGCCTAAACCATTTTCGAACGGCTTCGCACAAAAACTTTAAAGCAGCGGTTTCTATGACAGCGGCAGCCTACTACACAGAAAGTAATACATCATAATGTACATGCCTTGTGAATATTAATGATATTAATAGTACTACCTACGGAGAAAATAGGCATTTGTACTAACGTTGGTTTAGTCAACTGAAAATGTTCAGTCTTTTGATTTTACCTCCTGTTAGCCGAGATAAACGTAAATCCAAGCGGAAGGTCTTAGTATTGATAAAGACAAATTGTTGATGATGGATCGCAATTCTCCAAGGCTTTGAAAGGCTTGGAAAATAAAATGAATTCATTTACGGAATATAGGTAACTATAAGTATGATAATGAATACAGTCAAAACAGCCGTATACATGGAAAGAAAAGCTCGCAAAAATCTTTTCGATATACTGTTTCACACGTGTACCAAGAGATGCTCAGCTATTACAGCACGATTGTTTTAAATGTTTCAGCACCACTACAAAGGACAGCACCACCGCAACAAGCCTAGATAGGAATCTTATTCCGTTAATGACTCACCAGCGAGGGAGTAGAGATAGGTGTAAACAAGCAACAGGAATTGTAGTCGAGCCCATTCCAATCTTGCACCCTCCGATCGCCACATTGTGATAAACTAAATGTTTACCTTCAGTTGAACGCGATTTTATATCACTGAGCTAGTCCACATTTTCAGTTACCGCAAAAGACCAGCTGTTCTGGCATGACGTAATTTCGATGGCTGTTCCATTATGGCTCCGCCTTGCTTTGCTTTGATTTGACAGTTCATACATACAGGCCAGCTTCATTGGAGAATTCTGCCATCAATCATTAACGATGCAGTGCTGGATGCCTAGATTCTTGGGGAGGGAAGCCAGCTTAAATCAAGTAACAACATTTCACGAAAATCAGCAATTTGCAATATATCTGCTTTATAAAAAAAAGTTCATTCCTTAAATAAGGATTATAATGACATGTTTGCCAATATCCCAACGTCCCTGATGAGGATTGTAAAAATAATTCTGCAACAACATGCACAAGGCTAAAAATGGTAACCACGTAAAAATGGAAAACATGGGCGTTCAAATATGATCAATGATTCAAGCCCATCTTCGTTTTATGCACAACTGCAGTTAATTCAAAAAGTTGGCAAATATTTTGTAATGCAGTATGCATTGTTAAATTCTCTTCGTGTCATGTTATTACAGGATTAAATTGTCTATGATGATGGTGTTGCTGTATTTTAAATGTGTTATAAAATGTAAATGAACAAATAATCATGTGTTTACGTTCTTCGATTTTACAAAATTACTTTTAAACCGATATGTGTTGTATGTCGACAGGTGAGCTACAAGTTTAACTCGTATACTATACATACCGTTTTAATGTTCTCAAAAGATTATTTGACGCACCGAAGAATCTTTCAGTGATCATCGTCCTGGTTAACTAAGTTTGATTTTCTTTAACTGTCAGTATAGTAGCATTAATATTTTATTTTAAGTCCACCACATGTCCTATAGCAATTTTTTTACTTTCCATCCAAATTACAAAAATATTTCAGCATTTGATTTGAATGAGCATATCGTGCAGTGTTACCACTTCAACAGAAATGTAGCCATGTGGTGTATAAGGCAATAACTAAAACTTGCATGCACATAAAAAAACATTCGTTTCCACATTATTCTCTTTCAGTGGTTTAATTGGCATCTGCCGCTACTCTCTCAGATAAATATCTGAATATCTGTATCATATGTTCCATATAATAAGGAGGTAAAATGATCTAAATGAAATACAGTACATTTAGTAATCTTAAATTACAATGCATTTGTGAATCAGAGGGGCGGCAAGTAAAAGCATTTTTCCTGATATAAAATATATAAAAACCTAATATATAACACTGCATAAGTCAGGGAGGTGCTGAAAAGATTACGCCCTACTGCCCTGACTTGACAGATTTCACTGCTGAAGTGTGGAATGATGGCCTCATGGATGTAAACCCAAGTTAATGTTAATGAACCTATGTTCAAGTCATGGATCGTAGCAAAAACCATGCTCAAACACAATGATGTTTATATGTTTATTTGGTGTCAGAGCATCCTAGACCAAAGATCAATGATCAACTTCTAAACTACTGTATGTGTTTTGAACACTAAGATGAAATAATGAGCACAGCTATATACTGATCTGCAGTAGGTAGTGAGTTGGATTTGGCACATGTGGAGGAGGTGAGGTGGGCCAGGTTGACCCACACATG
>JAODKE010000043.1:23259485-23279159 GCA_026779605.1 Mormyrus hasselquistii
GCTGGCCCCCTGTCCAGGGTTGTTCCCTGCCTCGTGCCTGTTGCTTCCGGGATAGGCTCCGGACCCCCCGCGACCCAATAGGATTAAGCGGGTTGGAAAATGGATGGATGTATGTTTAACCTAGTAGTAGCTTAATATTGATACCTTTATATACTTCAGATACTTCTATAGCTGCCATCTCTGTATATCATGAAAAGGATATACAGCTTATTTAGCTTTTATGGATAATAATAATAATAATCACAACTTTATTTATCCCCGTGGGGAAAATTCCTTTTTTGTGGAAATTCTTTTTCACAGCTCCCTCAACTTGCACTTTGTAGAGCAAGTTGTCTGGCCACCTGTCAGGGCACCCAGGGAGCTGGGGGTTAAGGGTCTTGCTCAAGGAGCCACAGACATGCTGAGGCTGGGTTTGAACCTGCGACCTTGTGATTACAGGCACGCAGGCTTAACCCACTGAGCCACATGCTACCCCCATCTTTTTATCATTATCATCTTATTCTCAACAGTAACAAATGCTGTGGCCAAAGTTTCTTTGCCCACTGTGTTTGAGGGGAGAAATGATTTGGAAAATTCATTCACCAGTAACCAAAAAGAAAAACAATTTGACAATCAAAACCTGGGACATAAAGAAGCATGGTAAGACCCTTATTGATTTAATTAATATCAATTATTATTGATTCTCAGAGCGAGAATAAATATGGTTTTGGGATACTTGTTAACACGATAACTCAAAAAGTATTTCATGGATTTTATTACCACTTCACCAAAACATTATACGGATGACTATCTACACCTGTTTTCATTTTGAGACAAAGCACACGAAAACTGAAGCGGCAGCAGTAAATGTTTGCAAAGAACAAAAAGGCAGCTGCAGAAGACACTTAATCTATAAATCGAGGCTTAGTGATTTGAATTGAAGATCAAGTGTCTTCTGCAGACACCCATTGTTAACACTGTAAATAAAAGCTAAGAGTATTTGATTGACAAAGATCCATCTTCCCAGGAACATTGTGTAGGTGGTGATTTGGGAACCATTTTATTTTGTGACAATCTGCACCGAATGTGAAGCTTAATGACAGCAAAGGGAAGAGCAACTGCTGGGGAGAGTGTGTTGGGGGCAGGAGATACAGGTTGATATGTGGGGGAGGGCATCTGGTAAATTCATTATTGTTGTTCTGACAGCATCTACTTCACCTGTTAAACTAGTAATTAAAGCTGACATAGAAAATAACAGCAATGTTTTTCCTGCTGCACACAAACAGTCATCTATGATATATCTCCGTTTATTGTGTCTCAGTACTAGAGATTCTTCAGATGGAAAGACAAGCCCTAAAAAGGCCCAAACTGGTTCTTTGGGCAGGAGGAGATGCCAACAACCTAAACCCAATCTAAGCAGAGTTTCCAGGGGTCTATCTGTTATTTTGTCCAAGAGCATTGAAGGAATGAAGGAAGGTAGGAGTTATGAAATCATTAAGGATTGAAATTGTAAAGCAGGAAATATTTAACATTTATGAAAGTTTTTTTTTTTTGTTTTTGAAATCTATTTTAGTGAAGGATGCCACTGAAGAACATCCTCATGATTTGAATACTATGAGATCTGCAGAGAACAGGTAAGTATTTTAATTAGCTGAATGAATTAAATACTAATTGAAGACAGGGGTGGGTGATAAGGCAAAAATATCATACATGATTTTTTTTAGGCAGGATCATGATCCACAATCTTATCACAATTCTTTTTAATGTTGGTTTTTAAGATTATTGTGCACATTATGGGGCAGTACGACCAAACTATTTCCTTTATGTTAAAATATATAGCCCTATAAGGTAAGAAGACCTAAAAGAATAGCATTCTCTTTCGAGTGTTCATGTGAAGTCATTAGAAAGGTTTGTGGTGTTGCTGTCTGACATGCGAACCTTACCTCATACAGATAATGCAAGTAACTATTGTTTGTGCCATGTCAGTTTTTGAAAATCCAAACTAGTTTCAAATTACCGATGTCCTTGCATTTCTTTTACTTCCCAACTTCTCCATGTCGCTACGTTTCCAAATTGGGACTGCTGAATGGCTTGCTGAAAAACAGATTTGAAATGCTATTTTCTCTTTTCTCCTTTTTTCGTAAAAGCGAGGATGCCCTTTGGATTTCTTCTGGTTAGTGAAAACAGGTGCTAATTTAGGTGTTTTGTGAAAGTGAAGTGGCATAGCGCAAACTTTCATGAAGTGGGGAGTACCTGTATTGTCAAATCGCACACCTTCAAGTAAAACAGAAAAAAGTGTTGCATGTGTGTGGTTTCTGACATTCAATTGAATAAGATTAACTTTATTGATCCCAGAAGGAATAGAATTATGTTTGCTAGTCCATGCTGGGGTACCTGGCTGTTAGTAGTGCTCTGTCTCTTTCTTAAATGAATCTAAGTAACTTGTGTATGTATGCTGGTCGGTTGCCTTACTAGGTCTGGCTGTTTAAGTCATGAAGATCTATTCAACTCCAGCTCTTCAATCCGACACAGACCTAGAGAAGCATGTACTCTGACCAGCATTCCTGCTGAAAAGAGTTGCCAGGAAAAAGAATATGGTGGTAATAACTTGTTGATAAGGATTGTTAATGTTTTTTGGCCATATATTATCTGCTCTTGTGTTTACAGTCTTCAGAACTTTTTCTTGATTTTCATAGTTCCAGCTTTGTAATTAAGAGAGTTTAACTGTTTTGTCTACAGTCAGTAGTTCCCCAGATGATGTTAAAATGGACACAGTGCATGATGAAAATGCCATTAGATATGTTCAGGATGTCCCCCCAGAAAACAGTGAAAAAGACTCAAGTGGGCAGAATTGGACACAGGATGAAACGTCAAGGTAGGACCCTGTAGAAGCAGCGTCTGTTGTTATTTACTAGGTTAATTACTGCCCTTTGACAGTTTTATTGAATATGGAAATTCATGGATAACTCTTTTTAACACATTAATGTCATGCACTTGAGGATTTCTATCACAAGGGCAGGGCATTGTGCGGACGAGAAAGGAGATGGACAATACACTTGCAGTTCACAGAACGAATAGAGTTTATTAACAAAAAGTAAAAACTGATCCCAGGAGGAATAGAATTATGTTTGCTAATCCATGCTGGGGTAATTGGCTGTTAGTAGTGCTCTCTCTCTTTTTTTTTTTAATGAATCTAAGTAACTTGTGTATGTATGCTGGTTGGTTGCCTTTCTAGGTCTGGTCATGAAGATCTGTTCAACTCAAGCTCTTCAATCCAACACAGACCTAGAGAAGCATGTACTCTGAATAGCATTCCTGCCGAAAAGAGTTGCCAGGAAAAAGAATATGGTAGCATTAACTTATGTTAATAATAGGATTGGTAATGTTTTTTGGCCATATATTACAGTATCTGCTCTTGTTTTTTCTGTATTCAGAACTTTTTCATAGTTACAGCTTTGCAATAAAGAGACTTTAACTGTTTTGTCTGCAGCCAGTAGTTCCCCCGATGTTGTTAAAATGGACACAGTGCATGATGAAAGTGCCATTAAATACGTTCAGGATGTTCCCCCAGAAAACAGTGAAAAAGACTCAAGGGGCCAAAATTGGACACTGGATGAAATGTCAAGGTAGGGCCCTGGAGGAGCAGCATCTGTTTTTATTTATTGGGTCAGGTACTGCCCTCAAACATTTTGATTTAATATGAAAATCCATGGATAACTCTCTCTAACACAGTAATGCATTGCAGGGGTACAGATATTATGGACCCTTCTCTGGAGAGGAGAAACCAGATTACGAGTTTGGCACAAGTGGCACAAATCCAACAAAGCAGTGATGTATCACCAAGAAGTAAGGCCCTTATGAAAAAGCAAAGTGGGGTGACTCTGTATACATGTTTTCCCATTGTCTTGACCCTTTTACTCATTTAAACTCCCTCCCCACTTGTTCTCTCATATTTAATTGTTTTTAAGCTAGTAGTAGGTTAATGTCGATCTCTTTGTATACTTCGTTCAGATACTTCTACAGATGCCATCTCTGTAGATCATGAAAACGATATGTAGCTTTTTAAGGTTTTATGGATTTTATTATCTTATTCTCAACAGTAACAAATGCTGCGGCCAAAGTTTCCTTGCCCACTGTGTTTGAAGGGAGAGATGATTTAGAAAATTCATTTACTAATAACCAAAAAGAGAAACAATTTGACAAGCAAAACCTGGAACATGGGGAAGCATGGTAAGACCCTTAATGACTTTATTACTGCATTCCCCAGAGCGAGAATAAATACGCCATTGAGTTAATTATTTTGTTAACACGATAACTCATAAAGTATTTGATGGATTCTATTACCACTTCACAAAAAGATAAAGCACACCAAAACTGAAGCAACAGCAATAGATGTTAGCAAAGAAAAATGGGCAGCTGCAGAAATCAACTGATCTATAAATCAAAGCCTGTTGATTTGAAATAAAGATCAAGTATCTTCCGCAGACACCCTTTGTGAACACAGTAAATAAAAGCTAAAAGTATTTGATGGATCTTTTTCAAACTTCACAAGAACATTATGTAGGTGGTGATTTGGGAAACATTTCATTTTGAGACAAGCTGCACCGAACGTGAAGCTTAATGACAGGAAACAGAAGAGCAACAGCTGGGGAAAGTGGGTTGGGGACTAGAGATACATGTTGATAGGTGGGGGAGGGCATCTGGTAAATGTATTATTGTTGTTCTGACAGCATCTGCATCACCTGCTAAACAAGTAATCAAAGCTGGCATACAAAATAATTGTAATGTTTGTTTCAAGAAAACGTTTGCATGCCCACAGCACACAAACACTCATCAATGATATATCTCCATTTATTGTGTCTCAGTACTAGAGATTCTTCAGATGGAAAGACAAGCCCTAAAAAGGCCCAAACTGGTTCTTTGGGCAGGAGGAGATGCCAAAAACCTAAACCTAATCTAAGCAGTGTCTCCAGGAGTCTATCTGTCATTTCAGCCAAGAGCAATGAAGGAATGAAGGAAGGTAGGAGTTATGAAATCATCAGTGTTTGAAACTGTAAAGCGAAAAATGGCAATGGAGCTTTAATGGAGTAGGACGTGAGTTTGGGAGCTCCCGCCGATTTTGATTAAAATTGTTATTCATTTGCGCTTTTTTGCCATATATTTAGTCCTGTTTCACTCTGTAGGACTTTTCATTGAGAAGTTTTACGTAGGACTGTGTAATATGGCTGGAAAAAACACAAAAACTCGCAGTACAATTCAAACACAACTGAGGCCTAGTTTGCAAACCGAGACCATGTACCCGGGTGAGCCGTCGGCTCCTGTAGATCCACCCCTCGAGTCAAGCTAATTTTGATATTGCTGCTTTAAAGGTCGAATTGCTGGACTCACTGAGGAAAGATATTGCTGATATTTTTAAAAAGGAACTTTAGGTCACTCTCTGGGATGCTTTGCCTACTATCAGGGTTGATCTGCAAACGTTGAAGTCACAGCTGGCGATCGATAAAGCTGCTAATGATGCTACTATGTCCAAGCTAAAAGGTGCGGTCGGAGAGATGGAGCACACTCTTACTGTGTGCTCCGATGATATCGCTGAGATGAAAACTACTATCATGGGCCTCTCGGCTTACATAGCCAAGCTGGAAAATAAACGTGAAGCCTTGGAGTCCAGGTCTCGGCGTAACAATGTTAGGATAGTGGGAGTACAGGAGGACCCTGACACCTATAGCACTGCTGCCGTAGGCGCTTTGCTAATGGAAGCAATTGATCTGGTAAAGGAGCCGCTCTTGGACCGTTCCCACCGGTGACCGTCCACAAGCAGAGGTAGACACTTCAGGTCCAGAAAGTAAAAATCCAAACCGGGATTTTGTTTTAACCAACCAGTTGAGTACTCTGTGACTGTTACTCTTTATACTCAACTAATTGGTTGAAACAAAATCCTGGTTTGGATTTTTACTTTCTGGACCTGAAATGTCCACCTCTGTCCACAAGCCATCGTGTGCAGATTTCATTACCACAGTGACTGTGTTGACATTTTACGCTAGAGAATGCCGACAGATTAAAGTCGGAGCCTTGACCATCTCAGTCTTTCCTGCCTACACTGCCAAGGTAGCCCGGGCTCGGCCTGCATTCAATAAGGTCAGGCAGCAACTTTGTGGCATTGAAGGTGCTCGGTATGGTCTGATTCATCCTGCGCTACTTCGCATCACCTATAAAAGTGCTGAGAAGGACTTTATTTCAGCGGAGGAAGCCAGCGATTATGTCAGAACCTTGACTTCTGGGTGAGCTTCATTAGCCCTTCATTTTTGTGCTGTATTATAGCTTAGAGTTTATGGTCTCACTAGCCTTAACTCTACCTGTGCAGGGTTTTCTTGGTATGTTGTGCTAGTTGGTGTATTGTTTGCCTTTTTTTCCTAATTTTTCTGGGACACTTATAGCGTTAAACCACAACATATGTTGTGCACTTGTACTTCAGATCAGATTAGCACAACCACTTTCTATGCTCTCCACAGCTAGTTGCACAGGTCCTATTTTTGTTTTTGTATTTCCGCATGCTTTGCTACTTTATCCTCTTGATCTGTGTGGGAATTTGATTTGTAGCATTGAGGGGACCATTTTTTTTTCGTTTTGATGGAATGTTTGCCTTTAAATGAAACAATATTTTGTAATGTGAGTTGTTTTCCTTTACATAACATGTTTATTGCTACGCGCACACTGTCAAACTGTGTTGAGTTCAGCAGGGGGTTTTTCTATCTTTCTTCTGTTTGTTTAGTTGAGTCTCCGGTTGGTCCAATTATTAAGGTGGTCCATTTTCGGTTATTTTGGGAAACAATGCAGTCTCCTTTGTTCGGTAGTTATGTGGAGACTTTGCGTGTATTTGTCTTTAGGGGTATCTGGGGGGAGGGTGTCCCATCTCGGCTCTTCAGGACTATTTGCATTTTTGATGATTTTTTTTCTTAATGGCTGATAGCAATATAGATCCCAGCATTGCTGGGCCAGATATGCCTCTCAGATTTATCAGTTGGAATATCAGGCATATGGGTGACCCTGTTTAGAGATCTAAGGTCTTTACATACTTGAAAAATTTTAATTCTGATATAGCATTTTTACAGGAGACTCACCTTCGCATTAAAGATCGTCATAGGTTATATTGCCCTTGGGTGGTCAAGTCTTTCACTCAAACTTCAATTCTAAAGCTAGAGTAGTCTCAATTCTAATTATTAAGAAATTTCAGTTCTCATCAACTGATGTTATCGCTGATAAGAATGGCAGCCTTAACTCTACCTGTGCAAGGTTTTCTTGGTGTGTTGCGCTAGTTGGAGTATTGTTTGTTTGCCTTTTTTTCCTCATTTTTATGGGACACTGTTATAACGTTAGACTACACCATATTTTGTGCATTTGTACTTCAGATCATTGTTGCTAGTAATCTAATGCAAAAAAAGTTTTGTTGGTAAATGTACATGCCCCGAACTTCGATGACGCTGAATTCGCTAATAGATTGCTAAGTAATCTTGAATACTCACCTGCTGATCCTCGGAGGAGATCTAAATTGTGTTTTTTATCCAATTTTGGATCGATCTAATCCTCATAATCTGACTAATCAGCTATGTATAAAATATTTTCAGATTTTATGAAACCAAACAATTTTTATTGACCCGTGGAGATTTCGTAACCCTTCAATTAAAAAATTTTCTTTCTTCTCCCAGGTGCACTATTCTTATTCTAGGATTGATTACTTTTTTATTGACAGAGCTCTTAATTCATGTGTAAATTCGTTTGATCATTCAGGTCTTGTAATATCTGACCACTCACCTTTATTATTGGATATTTAACTTTCTACCTATAAACGTAGTCCACCACTTCGGAGATTCAATTTTCTTCTGTTGGCGGATAAAGAATTTTGTGAATTCATTTTAAATTCTATCGATGAGTTCTTGTCCTTCACTCAAAATGATTCAGTTTCATATTCATTGCTAGGGGAGACACTTAAATGTTACCTGAGAGGTCAAATTATTTCTTACTCTGTTTTTTCTAATAAAAAGATTAATGCTAGGCTTAAAGAACTTACATCTGTGATTAGTAATCTTGATCAAAGACATATATTGAACCCCTCTCCAGAACTACCGAAGCAGCGCCTTGATTTGCTAGCAGAATTCAATCCCATATCAACTGAAGAGGCGGAGTGCTTGTTACTACACAGTCGTGGCTCATATTATGAATATGGAGATAAGGCAAGTCGCTTACTGGCTCATCAGCTACGACGACAAGCCACTTCCCGTTTGATGCCTAGTATTAAAAGCACTTATGACACTATTACTACAGATCACTTGGAAATGAATTCCATCTTAAAATCATTTTACTCATTGCTATACAAATCTGAATTTCCTACAGACAATGCTAAAATGAATGAATTTCTTCACAACCTTTCGAATCCGGTTATTGATACTAATATTGCTTGGCAGTTAGACTCCCCACTCTCCTTTGAAGAAGTATTAAATGCTATTACAGCTATGCAATCTAATAAAGCCCCTGGCCCTGACGGGTTTCCGATTTAATTTTACAAAACATTTATTCGTAAATTGGCACCATTACTTTTATCTGTATTTAATGAATCCTTGGACATGGGTTCTTTACCACCAACTTTAACACAAGCCACTATAGCTCTCCTTCTCAAAAGTGACAAAGACCCAACCTCTTGTGGTTCCTACAGACCACTATCTCTGCTTAATGCTGATGTGGCTAAAGTAATTGCATATCGCTTAGAGGATGTGCTTCCACATATTATATCTGAAGAGCAAAATCACTTTATAAAAGGGACGTCAATTGTTTTTTAATACCCGTACACTTTTTAATATAATTTATTCAAAACACCCAGCTGAACTTCCTGAACTTGTGATTTCTTTAGATGCTGAAAAGGCTTTCGATAGGGTAGAGTGGGTGTCACACAAAGTCACAAAGGGAGATCGGGACCCAAGGTTGCAGGGGTAAAGAGGCTTTAATGCTTTCGGCACACTAGCTGTCCCGGTGGGATAAAGTGCAGCGGAGAAAAGGTGTGCAGTCCGCTCGAGTCGTGTGCCGATCAGGAGCTAGGTGGCCGAGGGCAGTATCCCCGAAGGGGTCCGAGGCTGAAGTACCACAGGGGCGTGCTGTGCTCGAAGTCGTAGGTCAGGCGAGACACGGGACCGGGGCACAAAAGGAGAGGGGAACTGGAGTTGTCGTGCTCTACGGAACGGGCAGGTCAAGGACGGTAGCGGGTCTAAGGAGGGAAGGCAAGCAGGTAAAGTAGGCACACAAGGAAGACGGATGAGGTACGGGAAAGCGGGCAGACACGAGACAAAGAAAACGCTCAGAACGGCAATGGAACATTGGCTCAATACTTCGCGACTTTGTGACTGTCGACTTCGCTTATAAAGCCAGTTGTTTAGCCCGCAGTTCGATTGCACCTGACATGTCACGCCTCCAAGGGCGTGACAGTGGGAGTACTTGTTTGCAATTTTAAAGAAATTCGGATTTGGTGATAATTTATCTCTTCGTCCCCTAAAGCCAGTGTTCATACTAATGATGTTTATTCTGGTTATTTTGCTCTGGGTCGTGGATGTCGTCAGGGTTGCCCTTTGTCACCTTTGCTTTTTGCCATCGCTATCGAGCCTCTGTCTGTTACATTAAGATCTTCCTCTGTATTCAAGTGAATCACCTGTGGAATTGAATATAAATTATCACTGCATGCAGATGATTTGTTGTTATATGTTACTGACCGTACATTCTCCATCCCTGCTGTTTTAGGTATTCTGGAGAATTTCACCACTTTTTCAGGTTATAAATTACATCTGGGGAAAACTGAATGTTTTCCCATTAATACTGCAGCATGTCATATTCAACAGTCCGATTTACCCCTTCATTTTATTCCATCGGGGTTTACACACCTAGGTATTAATGTGACTTGTTCTCTGTCTGGCCTTACATCAGCTAATTTCACTCCCCTTATCTCAAGGATTATATCTGATATTCAAAGATGGGGTAATCTCCCCCTTTCATTAATTGGTAAGATTAATGTTGTTAAAATGAATATCCTACCTAAATTTCTATTTTTATTTCAGTCAATTACCCTTTTTTGTCAAAACAATTTTTTGCCTCATTGGACAAGATAATTTGCTCTTTTCATCTGGGGAGGGAAGCCACCTAGGGTTCGTAAAACTTTACTGCAGAGATGCAGGTTTACTGGAGGACTTGCATTACCTAATTTCTTAGCTTATTATTAGGCTGCTCATATCACTAAACTATGCTACTGGTTAAAATAATCTGGACCCTCTTGGTGTGAATTCAAACTATCACCCTGTAAGGGATCTTCTATACCTGCTCTGCTTTTTTCCTCTTTACCCATAAAACCCTCTCTGTATACTAATAAACAAGTGGTTCTTAGCACACTCAAGATCTGGTTTCAGTTTAGATGCCACTTTAAATTTGTAACTGCTTCTTCGTCGGGTCCTCCGCATAACAACCATTTATTTCCTCCATCACTCTTAGACTCGACATTCTCAGTGTGGTATGACAAGGGGTATAACACAACTCAAACATTTATATGTGGACGGTGCTTTTGATAGCTTTGTCATCTCGTAACGGCCTCCCTGTTACCCATCTGTTTCGCCGTTTTCAAACTCAGAATTTTGTTGCTAAGTGTTTCCCTAATTTCCCCTATTTACCAGCAGAACAGCTGTGGGAAACCATGCTGTCATTTAGTCTCCATCACAGAGGAATCATCTCAAAGTTGTATGATATTACCCTGTCTTTTAGCAACCACTCAAATCTTAAACTTAAGCGTACATGGGAAGGGGAACTGGGAATACAAATACATGAGGAGTCCTGGGAACAGGCTATAGAGAGTGTATGGTCTACCACCTCTTGTGCTTGTCTTGGACTTATTCAATTTAAGGTGATATATAGGGCGCATTTCTCAATTTTCAGAACTGTTTCCAGAAGTGGAAGACGAATGTGATAAATGCCATGGCTCTCCGTGTGACCTTAGCCATATGTTTTTTCTTTGCCCTGAGCTGGAGGATTTCTGGGCGGGTTATTTTACTATTATGTCATCTGTTCTAGGGGTAATTCTCCAACCTTGCCCTCTGATTGCTATATTTGGGATTCCTGATCACTCACTTGCACTTAACTCTACTCAAATGGATATTATAGCTTTCACGTCCCTATTAGCAAGACATTTATTATTGATAAATTGGAAGTCTCCTAAATATCCTCCTATCTCCCGGTGGCTTAAAGGCATCATGTTTTCTTAAAACTTGAAAGAATTAACGTTAAGAGGATGTACAGTCAAATTTTTCCATAGATGGCAACCCTTTATTTGCCATTTCACTAATTTAGAGCAACTACCTGATTGAATACATGCCTGTTACGGTTATACTGCACCTATGTAGTGTGGTTGTGGTGAGCCGAGTGGGAACAGGGGCGGGGGGTTGATCATTGTTTATTATACTGCACTCTGTATTTAATTTGATTATTTTCTCCTTCATTCATATTAGGGTAGTTTTCTTTTTTCTTTTTTTTTTGGATTTATTTCATAAATCTATTTATTTAGGAAAAGGAAAAAGGTAAATGGCATTTTTGTAAGTGGAAGTGTTGCATTTATTTCAATAAAGATATTTGGGGAAAAAAAGAAACTGTAAAGTAGGGAATATTTAACATTTATCAAACATTCAAGTTTTATTTTTTTCACTTTTGAAATCCATTTTAGTGAAGGATGCCACTGAAGAACATCTTCATGATTTGAATGCTGTGAGATGTGTAGAGAACAGGTAGGTAGTCTTATTTGCTGAATGAATTAAACAGTAATTGAAGGCAGGGGTGGGTGATATGGCAAAAATATCATACATAATTTATTTTAGGCAGGATCATGATCCACAATCATCACAATTCTTTTCAGTGTTGGTTTTTAAGATTATTATGCAAATTATGGAGCAGTACAACCAAACTATTTCCGCTATGTTAAAATATATACCCTACAAGGTAAGAAGACCTAAAAGAATAACATACTCTGCATTCTCTTTCAGGTGTTTTCATGTGAAGAGATTAGAAAGTTCGATGTGTTGCTATCTGACATTCCAACCTTACCTCTTACAGATTATTCAAGTAACTATTGTTTGTGCAGTATCAGTTTTAGAAAATCCACATTCCTTTTAGGGACCAGCTTCTCCATGTCCCTACATTGCCAAATTGGGATTGAATTTCTTTAATTGGCTTGCTGGTATACAAATTCTAAACTCTATTTTCTCTTTCCTCCTTTTTTCATAAAAGTAAAGATGCTCTTTGGATTACTTTCAGTTAGTGAAAACAGGTGGTAATGTAAGTCTTTCATAAAGGTGAAGTGGCGTAAGGCGAATGTTCTTATAGTGGGGAATACCAGTATTATCAAATCGCCCACTCCAAAGTGAAACAAAAAAAAGTGTTGCACATATGTGGTTTCTATCATTCATCAGATTAACTATTGAATAGAATTATGTTTACTAATCCATGTTGGGGTAATTGGCTGTTTAGTAGTGTTCTGTCTGTCTCTCTCTCTTTTTTTGAATCTAAGTAACTTGTGTGTGTACTCTGGTTGGTTGCCTTTCTAGGTCTGGTCATGAAGATCTGTTCAACTCAAGTTCTTCAATCCAACACAGACCTAGAGAAGCATGTACTCTGACTAGCATTCCTGCCAAACAGAGTTGCCAGGAAAAAGAATATGGTGGTAATAACTTATTTTAATAATAGGATTGGTAATGTTCTTTTGCCATATATTATCTGGTTGTTTGTTCTGTCTTCAGAACTTTTTCTAGATTTTTGTAGTTCCAGCTTTGCAATAAAGAGATTTCAACTGTTTTGTTTGCAGCCAGTAGTTCCCCAGATGGTGTTAAAATGGACACCATGCATGATGAAAGTGCCATTAAATACGTTCAGGATGTCCCCCCAGAAAACAGTGAAAAAGACTCAAGTGGTCAGAATTGGACACAGGATGAAATGTCAAGGTAGGACCCTGAAGGAGTAGCATCTGTTTTTATTTACTGGGTCAGGTACTGCCCTTAGACATATTTATTGAATATGGTAATCCATGGATAGCTCTCTCTAACACAGTAATGCATTGTAGGGGTACAGATATTATGGACCCTTCTCTGGAGAGGAGAAACCAGATTACGAGTTTGGCACAAGTGGCACAAATCCAACAAAGCAGTGATGTATCACCAACAAGTAAGGCCCCTATGAAAAAGCGAAGTGGGGTGACTCTGTAAACACGTTTTCCCATTGTTTTGACCCTTTTACTCATTTAAACCCCCTCCCGGCTTGTTCTCTTATTTTTCATACTGTATGTTTAACCTAGTAGTAGCTTAATATTGATATCTTTATATACTTCAGATACTTCTACAGCTGCCATCTCTGTAGATCATGAAAACGATATGTAGCTTTTTAAGGTTTTATGGATATTATCATCTTATTCTCAACAGTAACAAATGCTGCAGCCAAAGTTTCCTTGCCCGCTGTGTTTGAGGGGAGAGATGATTTGGAAAATTCATTCACCAGCAACCAAAAAGAGAAACAATTTGACAATCAAAACCTGGGACATGAGGAAGCATGGTAAGACCCTTAATGGGTTCATTGCTGTATTCCACAGACAGAAAATACAGTGTTTCCTCTAGGTTTACAGCTTTGAGGGGGGATGAGGGGGCAGACAAACACCGACAGGATTCATATGGTGTTCGTGTGTTTCTTTAAATGATAGCAGTCAGAAAAACACAGATATTCCTGTCTGCTTTTCAGGTGGTTGATGCGACATATTTTCCGACGCGTGCCCTCTGCCTGCTGGTAGGAGTGTGCTCCCCTGTGTGTGCGCACGTGTCTGTGTGCGTGCATCGGGGCAGAACTCCACTATGCGCGATACAGAGAGCAGAGGAGAATTGTAAACACACCACCGTGTAGAGACAAAAATGACAAGCTGTTGTGTAAATAAGATAAATGACATAAAGCTATTTAGTTTGTTTAATAAAATAACAATTGAATAGACCTGTTCTATAAGAAAGGTAAACTTAAATGACTTCTGTTGTGATCTGATGCTATATAGAAAATAAAATTAAATTAACTTGACCTTCAAGGGGGGAGTGGGAGATGCCGTTGAGGGGGTGGGGCTCCCCCCTAATATAATGGTAGGGGAAACACTGGAATAAATGGGCCTTTGGGATACTTACCTAGTTTACACGATAACTCAAAAAGTATTTGATGGATTTCATTACCGCTTAACCTTAAACGGATGAACATCTACATCTGTTTTCATTTTTCAATTCCTGTTTTCATTTTGAGACGAAGCACACCAAAACTGAAGCAGCAGCAGTAAATATTTGCAAAGAAAGAAAGGGCAGCTGCAGAAGACACTTGATCTATAAATCAAAGCTTGATTTGAATTGAACATCAAGTACCTTCTGCAGATACCCATTCTGAACACACTAAATAAATGCTAAAAGTATTTGATGGATCTTTTTCATACTTCCCAGGAACATTGTACAGGTGATGATCTAGGAACTGTTTCATTTTGAAACAACCTGCACTGAAAGTGAAGCTTAATGACAGCAAATTTAAGAGTAACTGCTGGGGAGAGTGTGTTGGGGGCTAGAGATACAGGTTGATATGTGGGGGAGGGCATCTGGTAAATGTATTATTGTTGTTCTGATAGCATCTACTTCACCTGTTAAACTAGTAATCAAAGCTGACATACAAAATAACAGCAAAGTTTGTTTCAAGAAAACGTTTGCATGCCTGTAACACACAAACAAATCATATATTCCCATTTATTGTGTCTCAGTACTAGAGATTCTTCAGATGGAAAGACAAGCCCTAAAAAGATCCAAACAGGTTCTTTGGGCAGGAGGAGATGCCAACAACCTAAACCCAATCTAAGCAGAGTTTCCAGGGGTCTATCTGTCATTTCATCCAAGAGCATTGAAGGAATGAAGGAAGGTGGGAGTTATGAAATCATTAAGGATTGAAACTGTGAAGCAGGAAATATTCAACATTTATCAAAGATTCAAGTTTTATTTTTTTTTTGCTTTTGATATTCATTTTAGTGAAGGATGCCACTGAAGAACATCTTCATGATTTGAATGCTATGAGATCTGCAGAGAACAGGTAAGTATTCTAATTAGCTGAATGAATTAAATACTAATTGAAAACAGGGGTGGGTGATTTGGCAGAAATATCATATATGATTTATTTTAGGCAGGATCATGATCCACAATCTTATCACAATTCTTTTTAATGTTGGTTTTTAAGATTATTGTGCACATTACGGATCAGTACAACCAAACTATTATCTTTTTGTTAAAATATATAGCCCTATAAGATAAGAAGACCTAAAAGAATAACATACTCTGTATTCTCTTTCAGGTGTTCAGGTGAAGTGATTAGAAAGTTCGGTGTTGCTGTCTGATATGCAAATCTTGCCTCTTACAGATTATGCAAGTAACTTGTTTGTGCCATGTCAGTTTTAGAAAATCTGAACTAGTTCCATATTTGCATTCCTCTTACTAAACAATATATATTTTCTATTTTCTCCTTTTTTCACAAAAGCGAGGATGCCCTTTGGATTTCTTTTGGTTAGTGAAAACAGGTGCTAATGTAGGGCTTTCGTAAAAGTGAAGTGGCGTAGCACAAACTTTCATGAAGTGGGGAGTACCTGTATTGTCAAATCGCACACCTCCAAGTAAAACAGAAAAAAGTGTTGCATGTGTGTGGTTTCTGACATTCATTTGAATAAGATTAACTTTATTGATCCCAGAGGGAATATAATTATGTTTGCTAGTCCATGCTGGGGTACCTGGCTGTTAGTAGTGCTCTGTCTCTTTCCTAAATGAATCTAAGTAACTTGTGTATGTATGCTGGTCAGTTGCCTTACTAGGTCTGGCTGTTTAAGTCATGAAGATCTATTCAACTCAAGCTCTTCAATCCAACACAGACCTAGAGAAGCATGTACTCTGACCAGTATTACTGCTGAAAAGTATATTTTACCTGTTTTGCATATAGCCAGTAGGGCTGCGGATGGCGTTGAAGTGGGCGCAGTGCATGATGAAAGTGTCATTAAATATGTTAAGGATGTCCCACTAGAAAATACCCTGAAGGAGCAACATCTGTTCTTATTTACTGGGTCAGTTACTGCCCTTTACCAATTTTATTGAATATGGAAATCTATGAATATGAATATATAGGCCTTCTCTCACCAAATCTTTTTTTTTTTTTTTTGCACGAAGACTTAATGATGACTTTCTGAAACGAAGATGCATCTTGCTATGAAGCAGGGATGAAAGTGTGCCAATATGAAAAAAGCTGAAAACCAGCACTGACATTTATTCTCTTACCTGGGGTGGGGGGTACTGTTAAAAGGGGTTCATGCTTAATTTATATTAGAGGTCTTTGTCATTACGTCATTTTTTTCTTCCCTGAGAATACTTGGTTTCTGCAGTATTCAAAAGCATTAAAGACAAATGACTAATAGGATCAGTTTTTACACGCAATCTTTTTTTTTAATAGGAGGAAAACCTTTATTTTGGTTTACAACACTAGCCTGTATTGGGTGATTCCGCTGATTTTCTTTTTGATTTAATTTCAACTAAATCTAAGGTTGGTATTGCAGATACTGATATTTGGTGCTGGCCCAACTCACCCAGACAGTAAATAAACATGCTGAGGTGGGGTGTGGCTGGCTGATGGATCCTCCCATTTTTCTGTAAAAACTACAAAACTAATGCCAGTTTTTATGCTAAGAAATTGCTTGTGTGTCTACGTTACACCCAAAAACGGCCATCTATGATATATATCCATTTACTGTTTCTCAGTACTTCAGATGGGAAGATAAGTCCTAAAAAGGCCCAAAGTGATCATCTGGGCAGGAAAAGATGCCAACAGCCCAATCTAAGCAGGGTCTCCAGGGGCCTGTCTGTCATTTCAGTCCAGAGGAATGAGGAAATGAAGGAAGGTAGGAGTTATGGAAGTATTGAAATTGTAAAGTAAGAAGTATTTAACATCTGTCAAAGATTGAAGTTTTCTGTCACTTTTGACATCCATTTTAGTCAAGGATGCAATTGAAGAACATGATGAGGATTTGAAAGCTCTCAGATCTGTAGAGAACAGGTATTGTGGATAGACTTATTTGATGAATGAATTATCAATGAAATGTTTTATTCTTGTTTTCTAGTTCTTATCGTGGACTTCCTATCCTGTACATGGATCCTGTACATATATGTCTGTAAAATGGTTGCTTCATTTCCTAGTAATTTGTTTCCGTTACAACCCACATAATTTATATTGGTGAAGTACTTGAAAATGTCAGCAGGGCATCTCACCCATTGAGAAGTCCCTCCATCAGAGAAAATATCCTTGAAGCTGTGATGGAGAAAGACATGCAACCAGAGCAAGCAATATCTAGCACTGTAACGAAAGAGGTAACACTGAAGATAATATTCAGGCACCCTTCTTAGTGTGGGAATTTTTCTGTGCCACTTGGATTTTATTTTAAGTAAAATTTTCAGCCATTGTAAGTCTTTCCTTAGAATGAACATCCTAAGGAAAAATGGCAGTGGCATCAATGAAACTGTTATTATGTTAAGATGAGTTAAATTGTGTTAACATGGGGAATTCAGTACCAAACTGATTCTATGATGTTTAATTTCTTAGGTTTTTACACATCTCCCTCCCAAAGGGGACTCTTGTGGCGTTAAGGAAGGTACATTTTATAATTCTTTGTATTTTGTCACTAAACAATTGATTTGCTACTGACAGATCTGAGTAACATCTGGTGGTATAAATGGTTATGTTGACTATGCCAGGTAATATGTTCCATGCATTGTCTGTGTGCCTGAAGCATTGCTACCTTATATGCAGCTGTGACTACAGATGTTACTGAGCAGGAGCCCATATTTATCCTTACACTGGTCCCAGTGAGTGAGGTGCCTCTACCTCCAGAAAGTACTGAACAACAGTCTGAACTGCTGCTCCCTGCATCCCAGAAGTGAGTCCCCTTTGTATAAATACAAAGATTTTCAAATTATAATACAATTACATTTTGTGGTCTTATGCACTGTAAACAACTATTTTAGGAAATGGTTTTATTATTTGTTGGTTCCACATTTCACCAAACTCCCCATAATTTAAGATCAGTTCAGGAATCTGAAGCAGATATTGAATCAGGAAATTTTTATCCCCATTGAAAGGTACTCAACACAATACACAAAGCTGGAAAGGGATTTTGTCTCTGATCAGGTCCTTAACACTACCAGCTCATCTGTTACGGTAAGTACCTTGTATAGTAAAGTTAAGGCTCCTGAAACTGTCAGTGGGTTAGTATTGCTGATGATTTTCTCAATTTTTATTCAGCAGAAGGACTCTAAGAATCCTGAAGACCACTTTGGTAAGAAATTGTGTGTTGATGTTACATTCAGTTGAATGAAATAATCTAAAATGCACATTTCACTTGTTTGTGGTAAAAGATGAAGGAAAAATAGTCTGACTGAAAGAAGAATGCAGACATACAGACATACAGGTGAGGCAAATAGCACATTAGAAACACATGTACTGTCTAGGAGTCAACTAGACATAAGTGTAGCTAGGCTGAGCTTCCAGTGAATGGACAGGTACAAATGCAAGAAGCAGAAGCTACACAACAACTTTTAATGAAGCAAGACCCTATTAAGATTGTTCAATAATCAGAAATAAAACATAAGAACGTTCCGGGAATATAAAAAGGCATCAGGCTAGTGGAGGAATACATTTTAATATACATATCAGGGGCTGTTCCACGAAGCGAGCTAACCTCAAAAGCCAGGCTTATTTCGACAATCCCGGCTTAATTTTTCCAAATTCGGTTCCACGAACAAGGCTAACCTGAAGCTCTGCTTAGTTACTATATCAACATGTGCTCTTGGACAAGCCTGCTCCGTGGCAGGATAGCGGTGAAGCTTAGCTTAGCTTGATGAATATGATTAGACGAGCCTTGTGATGTCACACAGCAGGACATTCTGCGGGGCTAGGATTATTCTGATGCTGTTCTCTCCCTCTCTCCACTTCTCACATATAAACCCTCCAATATGAAATTATTACAGATTACATGCAGGCAATTCCAATTACTCAGAAAGTATAAAATGACAAGGAGCGCATTGAAGACTTTTACATGAATAACCATGGCGTTTATTCATAATGCAGTTGATGAGGGAGCGTGGGTCATTCATAGAGGTTTAAGGCAACAAGTTCCATGTTCTCCCCGTGTCATCGTGGGGTTTCCTCCAGGTGCTCCGGTTTCCCCCCACAGTCCAAAGACATGCTGAGGTTAATTGGAGTAGATAAATTGCCCATAGGAGTGCATGTGTGTGTGAATAGTGTGTGAGTGTGCCCTGCGATGGGCTGGCCCCCTGTCCAGGGTTGTTCCCTGCCCCGTGCCCATTGCTTCCGGGATAGGCTCCGGACCCCCCGCGACCCAATAGGATAAAGCGGGTTGGAAAATGGATGAATGGTTCCAAGATCCGTTGCATTTTGCGGATGATTATTTATATGAGTGCTATAGATTTAGTAGACGCAGTATTACATATTTGTGTCAGTTATCGGAACCTTACATTTCTAAACACACACGTTGCTCTAAAGCCCTTATGGTTGCACCGTCTATGTGTATCGCTTTTTGTT
>JAODKE010000043.1:23291961-23306995 GCA_026779605.1 Mormyrus hasselquistii
GTGTGTGTGTGTGTGTGTGTGTGTGTGTGTATATATATATATATATATATATATATATATATATATATATATATATAAATACATACATACATAGATTTTTTGCTTTGTTTCTTTCATGAGGTAAGCAGTGCACAAATTTGTAAGGTATGCGCAAGTTAAGTCAAAATCCTTTTTTTGATTTAATTAAAATGGAATGACCCCAGTCATATTCGGACATGAAACCTGTCACTGTACTGACATTTACATATTTACTTACTGAAAAGCTGTTTGTTTGAAGGTGTCCTTCTGTGCACTCAAATTCTGTAAAACAAATGTAACAGTCAAAATACAGAATAATGTTAAAGCATATGGTAGGACTTATATAACTACATTTGTATACTTACCCTTTTCGGCAACAGGCTCAAATTCCAGAGTATCATTTAAGGTATTTTTTTCAATTTTAAGTGTCTTCACTAAAGGAGAAACAAAAATAATAAAACTACTATAGTTAGATTATGATGACCCAGTTCTTAAGGAAAATCTTACCTAACAGTACACACAATTCGGATCATCTAGAAAATAGCTGATGACAAGAATTTACATGTAATTCCTGACTAACTTAGTCATTGATTAACGATATGCAAGTTGCAAAAACAATATCTCTATGAATTTCTGATTAATTCCTGAGCACTGCCTTACCATTGTAACTGTGCATGGTGACCAAGGCGATTTTTACCAGACTTCGAAAGCGTACGATGAACTCCTGTGGAAACATTCCCGTGGAAATCCAAAACGTTTCCGTGTTTCTGCAAGGACAAAATGCTTTTACTTCAGGTGTAATGCTGTTTAACTTGCCGAGGCGCGCTAGGGATGTTATTCCCCATGACAGCGTTTCATATTGGCCCCCCACCCAAAGCCAATCCAATTAAATTCCAGGTTGTAAGCCCCCTGACATTTAAAATGGTCATAACTTAGCCCCCATGTACGGAGCCTCATATTAACAAGCTTATTTCTAACAGTGCGGAATCTAATACGTCTAAAACGGCTATCGGGCATCAATTCATTCGTGTCGTCCACATATTAGTTAGCAAATTCCAAAGAAATTAATAAATAATAGTTTTATAATTTAATGGCGATGCTACTTCTTCCACCAACATAACAATAAATTAAGCTATCAAAGCTGATTCATAACACTACATAGTTCGTTTCGTTAGCTAGCAAGCGAAGTTTAACATGGCGTGCTGCTATGCGGTAAAGCATCCTTCATTCCTAAATGCTTTGTAATAAACAAAACGCCAAATAATACATTAATAATACCTAACCTTACTTAATATGGTAGGCCTATACATTTACCCGTTAAGTATGTTTTCCGGGGGATAATTCTCATCGCTTGACGATGCTAAGACAATCTGAGTGCCTGAAGAACTCAGCGCCGCGTCTATCATTTTAAAAGTGATATTAAGGGGAACTTCTAAGTAAATGATGATTAGCGTCTCCGTTTCCAGGCAGCTGACGGCCTTTTTGTCGCAGCTCTTATACGTAACCGGGATTTGAAGGCACCTCTGTCGCAGCTTTAATGCGTAGCGGTGGTTTGTAGCAGCTTGGTTGCAGTGTGACTGATTCGAGCTGTTTGCTCTTAAATGTCGTTGAACAGTTTACCAAAAAGATAATTGCGATTATGGCTAATGGATACAAGGAAGTTCTTTTTACCCGGGGAGATGGTCAGGTAAGTTATCATGCAGTCAACGACATATTTAAAAGTTCATGTTAATTTGCTTTGGCTAGCTTTGTATATTGGTGGTTATTTATCCAGAAGGCCTAACGTTGTACCACATGTGCTTCTCTATAGATTTTGATTTTATCTAGCAGAGTATTAATAGAGGAATCCATACTAATTCTGTCACAGTGTTCGTAGTTTTTCATTGACCGTTTTTTACACGCAAAATAATAATTATGAAGTTAGCGGCTGCATTAGTTTGCACAAACTGTTAAAACGGGTTAGATTTTTTTTTTTAGCGGCTATTTTGTCCAGCGTAGAAAGGAAAATTAACATCTGTTGTCAATGAAATCCTGCGTCGCAGAGTGACGATTCTGACATCTGGGACGATACGGCTTTGATAAAAGCCTACGATAAAGCGGTGGCATCCTTTAAGGTGAGCTCTGTGTTAAATTTAAAGACATCGCATTATTCACTCGTGATTTATTATTTGCCGTTTAAGTTGGACACTGGAATGAATATTCTTGTTTAAATAATATAAAAATGTTGAAGGTCTCAGTTGTTGGGGCTAGTACTGATGCTTATGATGTTTGCCAACACAGGAGAAACTGCAGGAGTCCGCAATAAAACTTTTTTGTATGCTAGTTAACTGATTTTTAGGAGTTAAACATCAGTTGTATTGAGATAATGTGTGTCCTTCGTTAGAACGCTTTGAAGGGTGTGGAGAACACTGGCGCAACCAAAGACGACAAACTCGGCAAGAAAAGGAAAAACAACAAAAAGAGTCGAAACAGGAAGAGGAGCAATGCCCTTCCAGAAAGAGATGTATAAGCCGACTATTTCTTTTTATTTTGAACTAATTCACTTTAACAGATCTTAGTGTTCGACATTCTATTATAATTCATTCTTTTTTTTTTTTACCTGACAGTGGCAAATTGGGGACACATGTTGTGCGTTTTGGTCAGAAGATGGTAACTTGTACCCAGCCAGAATTTCTTCAATAGACCCTGAGAAGGGGACTTGCATCGTAATATACACTGACTATGGGAATGAGGAAGAGCAGAACCTGACAGACCTCCTTTCTGAGAATTCTGTAGCAAATAGTGAAGCTCACAGAGTGACTCAGGTAGTTGTTTTTTAGTATAAGCGCGTAAATGATTTTTGTGTTACATTAGTGAATTTGTGGTGTCAGAACGAGTGTGTTTCTTTGTGTGTGTAATACATTATCAGAAAGATGTCCAGTCCTCTACCGATGAAAGTGACAGATCATCTAGCCAGCCACAGCTCAATCAACAGCACAAGTCTAAAACACGACCCGGAGCCTCTTCAGGACCTTCAGCGTGGGCTTCAGGCTTCCCTCATTCCACATCTCAAGCACCTGCTTTCAGAAAGGTGGGTAGAACAGAAGAGTGACAACTGTTACTTATGGTTTGTTCAGTTATATTGGGCAAAAACACGGTTACATATAAGGATCCAGTAAGTTTTACTAAAAGGTGTGTTCTTTGCGTGCAAATCCTGTTGTAAATATTTAGTAAAATATAAGTTTCTGTATGGTAACATTTTGTCAGGAAATACTTCAAACAAATACTAATATAGAGCTAGCATTGATCATAAATGTGTGATAGAGTTCCTTAAAGATAATTATTTGCCTTCAGGGTGAAACGGGGCTTGGCAGTCTGGATCCTGCATTTCTAAGCGGACTTCCATTTATTTCTCCTGGACCCCCAGTAAGGCGCCTATCATGTGTCTTACAATCCAGGAAAATCCACTGTCCTCTTATGTGTGCTCCTGGGCTCTCCCTTCCTATAGACGTCATACTCATTGTTAATCACATTGAAGTTGTTTGCCATTGTATAGCCTTAGTTCTGAAGTCATTCATGTCGGTGGTTTCTGTTCTGAGTTTTATTCTTTCTCACATTATAGATTGTTTTATGTCTTCCCAATGTTTCAGCCGTTGGAGATGAACAAAGTGTGCTTATTCAATAACTTTTTATGCTGTCATCACCTCCCATTGCATTCAGTCCCCTTATGGTGTAGCTGTTGTTAACACTGTGTGTTTTAAATAGTAGACTAAATAGTCTAGCTTTTTCTATTTAATTATGCCTTGTTTCCATGTGCGGCTGTGATTTTGTGAATTCACCTTCTCTAGATGATTCCGCCTCCACCCCCAATAAGTCCAGACACCCATGAAGATGAGGCATTGAGCAGCATGTTGATCTCCTGGTATATGAGTGGTTACCACACTGGTTATTATCTAGTAAGTACCTGTTTCTTGTGTCCATACAAAAAATGTATCTGTGTCAATGTTGACCAAAATAAGCCGCATCTTGTACTAACCGCATGACATATTCACATAATTTCACAGATTCAATAATGTATTCATTTGTTTTTTTTTTTTTGTCGTGTGATGAAAAAATACTCTTTATCCTCCCACCCTCTACAGGGACTGAAACAGGCACAAAAAGATATCGCTTCAGGAAAGAGTTCCCAGTACAAATAAGAGCCTTCGACCCGGTAAGTTATGGCTTTGAAGCACACTGAACCCATTCTTCTTTAGATTCTTAGTGGAATGCTGTCTCGATGGAGTGTCGTCAGTGTGTCTTATATCTGTGTTTCAGGTCTTTGATTCTCAGGGGCCACTATGTAAGGGGGAAAATGAAGGCAGTGGGGGAAAGCCGCTACTTTCAGCTCTACATTTTTAAAAATGTTTCTATGAGAATAAATCTTGTATTTTTCATTTTTCTTTTTTTCTTTCCTCCTTTTTTTACAAAAATGTTAATAAACTTTAATTATCAACATGAGCATTTTAATCGTGTGTAGAAATACTGTTCTAGATTCGTGTAGTATTATGTACAGGATAAAGTGTCGAGGAAGGTGTCTGTTCAGCCAGTTGTTCTGAGCAGGCCTGGCTGAAAGCTTGGTGCACTTATGGGCTGGGCGAATGCCACCAAGTGACTCGCTGTCTGTCTTCTAACCATTTATCCTGGGCATAGCTGTGGGGAAGTCTGCACCCTACACCAATGAAAATGGAGCTGTAGTGCAGTCTGCACCCTACACCAATGAAAACGGAGCTGTGGGGCAGTCTGTACCCTACACCAATGAAAACGGAGCAGTAGGTAGTAATGCGCCCTGGATGGGATGCAAGTCTGTTGAAATAGTATTTAGAAATGCTAATTGATCCTAGTGATACTTTCTTCATGCCTGTGGAGATGTTGAATAGTTTTTGCTTGTACTATCTTGTTTTTCCGCGAGTCATGCCGACATGTATACAGGCGAGAGTAAATTTTGGGGTCGGAGCACAGGGTCAGCCAGCATCCTGTGCTTTGGAGGCATCTGGAGATCAGTGACACCATGGCAACCTTCTGAGCACAGGACCCCGGGATACTTCCTCTTTCTCCCTATTTAGAGGCAGTCCTCTTCAGTCACATGGAATTCTCACTATAATTTTGTTTCTGATTTGTAATATTTTGGAAGTATTCTAAGGGTGCAATAATGTGCACAGTGTTGTACATAAAATAAGAAATTAATAAAATGAAGTATTTTTCTCTTTGGGTTGGCATACGTGGGTGTTGAGGCATTTCCTGTTGCATATACAATGTCCCATTTTAGTGTGCTACAGTGATCAGTTGAACTATGGTACAACAGTCAGAAATCGGTGGAATAAATTTGGGCTGTGCGATATGGCATAAAATTCATATTGCGGTATAATCTGAACCATAGATGATAAACATTGTGGTATATGATTTGATCTGTAAATTTCAATATAACTGTTTATATTGTATATATTATAACTGTTAAAGGGTAACATATGTCCATAGCAAAGGCATTGCAGCAGGAAGTTGTATAATAAACTGTTAACACATTTCAAAGTAGTCATGAACGTAGAATATTTATTGTGCAAATCTGCAATTATAGAACAAATATGAAAACATTTCAAGTAACTTCACTGGTTTTATATTTTATTAAACATTCAGGTTGGTTTTGTGAACTGCATAGGTAAGCAGAAAACAAGACAGAACTAGACTAGTGTCATAACTCCATCTATATTAGTATGACCATCTCTTCCATAAAGGTCCTGTCAGGCAGAGTCCTGCACGGGTTTAGGTAACCGACGAGTGACCCGCAAATTTTGATGAAACGGGTGAAAAATATTCTACTGTGTCGGATATGGGTTCGTGTGGGTCGGATGCAGGAGAGCTAAATTGCGGTTTTCAAACCATCATGTGCCAACACAAGATAACCTAGGGCTATATTTTAGTGGCAAAATCCCTGCATTCAAGATGATAAAACGTAAAATCCATATCAGTTTATGCCTGCACGTGCATTCCTGGAAAACTCTCCCACTTTCATTTTCAAAAAACGCATGCGATCTCCTGCAGTTGTTCGAAATGGATGCTGAAGTAGTCAGCTGAGGCCATCAACTGTGGACGATATCCTTTTTTACACAGTAATATAAAGCACCGCACCAAACGCTAGTTTTCGCCTTCGCGTAGGAATTTCAGTCGGGTATTCAAAGGAAAATGGACAGTGCTCGTAGGTAGTCTATAAAATCTACTAATGTGCAGGGTAGCCTAATGTACATTTTGCAGCAATAATCATCTAAATTTTCATATAAGTCATATAAATAATAAATGATTTATTCATTACGTCATTTTTGTTGGCGAGGAGCGGAAATTTCTGCGGTAAGGCGGTATAATCAAAATCTCTCCCGTTGGCCAAATTTATATCGTATACCGTTTATACCACCCAGTACTAGAATAAATCCATGTTTTGTCCCTGTTTGGTAATTTAACATCACCATCAAGTTTGACATCATAGTCAGTGGGAACAATGAGGAAGTCTACCGGGAAATGGTTAAATACCTGACTGTGTGGTTTGCTGACGATTACCAGGAATACAAAGGAGCTCATTGTGGACTTCAGGACAGGCTGCAAATGTGTGCTGTTTGTCTTGTATGTCGCTTTGGATGTTGGCTAAATAAACGTAAATGTAAATGTAGATGTAAAACATCTCCATTCATATCAATGGGAATGAGGTGGAGAATGTGCATCTCTGAGGACTTTCTGCCAAAAGAGGTTCAGCATCAAGGACCCAGCTGGGTCATTACAGATGATTTGATTAAGAACTTTGCATGTTTTTTTGTGAAAAAGTCAAACATTCAGTTGAAGGAAATGTAGCACTTGTCCTATGCAGGGTCAGAGGGGTCTAGAGCCTATGGGAACAGGACAGTGAATAACCTGGGATGGGGCATGTGCACACACACCCTAGTCCCAATCGTGCAATGCAATTGTGCAAGCTATTACACCACTGTGCCACCACTTCTGTTAAACAACTGAACATAAAAATTATGGAAGGAGAAAAATCTTATCAGTCACGGCATAAAACGTTCAAATATTGGACACCAGCGTAAAACAGATGGATCCCGTTTATTAATTGAACTATATTTTGTCCTAAATAAAGTTGTTCATTGCCTTTTTTGTGGGTTTACTGTAATTTCCTAACAGGACGTCCGAGCTGAAGATGTAGCGCATGACCTACAGAAGTTGATAATGGTCAGCTCTGTCATCCAAAAAGCCCTTTTCACATGCTTGAGGTTTTCAATCAGCTTTTTCCATGCTCTTTGGCCTAATGTATGGCCTGAGGTACTTTGGAATTTTAAAAAGTTTAAAATAAAAATATAACATCAGGTAAGCTCTTTGACTTGAATATAACCAAAGTTCTTGTTACCACGTGAAGTACATGTGACATCATATTAAACTACAAGGACGTGTATGTAACTGATTTCGAGGGAATTCTCTCTAGGGACGTAATTAGAGAGGGAAATAAACATAAAATAATACCTACCACGAGGAGTCGCGCTGTTATCCACTTCGCCGCTTTGGATTTTGGATCTTAACGGGATAATTTTATCATGTTACTTGTTAGATAAATACCTACAGATCTTTGAACAGACGTTTTAATTAACTATGCAACATATGGTCGACTGTCCGAATTTAAAAAAAACTTTTTGACCCAAATGCCAAAAGGCTACTTCGTTGGGTCAAATGGATTCTTTGTTTTAGGGGCATAATGTTAATTTTATTAGTGCAAAGATTTTCTACAGATTTTTGCTCTTTTATTTAAAAAATAATAATAATAAGTATATCTTCAGTTTAAAAAAATGTTTGTATGTCGTGAAGACTTTTCAGACATTAAGAAATTCACGACTATAATCGTGATGCTTTGTTATAATATATACAATCTGTAACATCCTATTTGCCATTATTTCAGTTATCACATTGGAAACCTTACTTTACCGGACTGACATTTTAGCAATTTTATTTTTTATTTTCAATTTTACGTTTGTAATTTCAGTTTTTGTGTTTATACTTTCTACTAAGGTAAGGCTTCGTTAACTAAAAAAATCGTTAATCGTATCAATTGTTTTGAAGTATGGGGCTTTTGTTGAATGCCCTAAATTGTCTTTGGTTTAATTCGCCTTATAAATCGCAGTGTTCTGACTTATGATAGGGTCCCGTTACTCATGTAACTGCAGAGACGTCGCCGTGTGTCCCAGCGGCGGCGAAGCCCTTTGTGGCGGGGACTTGTGACAATGTACAGACAGCACTCGCATCAGGAAGAAACGACACAAAGAAAAGTGCTCCATTTAAAAGACCTTTTATTTCCCCGCTGTTCGTGCCGGAGGCTACCTTTTAAATAGTCCATTCTTGTAGTGGTAAAAGGAAAACCCAGACTACCCAGCGTAACCGGGCTTATTCACAGTAATTTGAGCTAGTTGCAGTAATTACGCCGCTAACAGAAAGACACTATTCCGGACCCGCAGTTTAATGACGATTCGATTCATAACAGCTGGACTGCTGGTTTTGCTCCTCAAAGGAAACAAATGGTCAATTTTTGGTCAAATACATTTTTATTTTGCTATTCAGTAAAGCAGTTATTCAGCAGCGTTCTATGAATCGGCAGGATCCGAAAATCATACCCGGGAGATTTTTATTTCATGGATTCCCGTTCGGATGTATTGTTGTAAGATCCAAACTATGGTCCTGCCTTTTCCGAGGTTCTGACAATTAAAATTGGGTCAATCATCAAATAAGTTTGGCTGATTACTGGATTAGTACCTGAGGGATGTCATTTGACAAATTCACAGAAATGGAGGAAAAACTACATATACTGGAGGATCTCAACATGATTTACATTCGACAAATTGCGCTGAGTTTACAGGTAATGCAAGTGCAAGATTCATCTGTTCATATCAGTATGTTGCTTTTTTTCTTCCAAATTACTGCCTTTATTGCCGGGTTATATGAGGTATTGCGAATTTTTTGGGAATGTTTATACATTAACTCAAAGCTGCTCTTTACAAGGTTGTTTGTGACTATTTATCACATCTTAATCCTAATTTAGATGGCCAGGGTTACACGATGTAGGGTCTTGAGCTTTTTACACCTTAATGTTGAATGGTGAAGTGCAGTTTCAAGTTTTGTGTTTAATAATTCCATTTAGTGGCCCGCTGGAAAATAAAATAAAAATATAGAAAATGTATTACTTTCATACTATTTTCAGAAAGGTTTTCCCTCTTGATTGTTGCTGTATGTTGTACCTTGATCATTTGGGAGCTTTTTCATGCCACTCTATACCTTTATATGGATGGTATGACAATGATGTCAACCTCACTTGATTTTATATATATGTGTGTGATATATATATATATATATATATATCATTATGTACATCACCATTCAAAATGCTGGACACATTTGCGTTTAATGCATTTGTTTCCATTTAACTATGTTGTTTACCTTATAGGCCTTGGGACAATGGACTGATACATGTCAAATGTTGCAACAACCAAGAGAATTGTTCAACATCTCAAAATTTTTTAAGACTCTCCAAAACAGCCGCCTTTTACTTCAATGACAGCATTGCAAACTCTTGGCATTCTTTCAACCAGCTTCCAAATGTATAGTCACAGGGAATGTTTCTCCTATAGTCCTGAAAGTGTTTCCTCAAGTTCTGGGAACATTTTGACTACCTTGCTTCTTAGTCTTCGATCCAGCTCACCCCAAACCAGCTGTATGAGGTTTAGGTAGGGGGATTGTGGGGGCCAGGTCATCAGTCACTTATTGCATAACCTCAAGGTGTGCTTAGGGTTATTATCTTGTCAAAATACAAATGATTTTCATTTGGTGTGTCCGGATTTTTGATGGGTACTTTACATTGTCAATAGCAGTGTTTCCCAATCCCACAGACGGCCCATGTTTTTGCTCCCTCCAAGTTCTCTGCCAGACAGTCCACAGACAGTACAAAAATGTGGACTGTCTGGCACAGAGCTAGGAGAGACCAAAAACATACTGAGAAATACTATAAGAAATACTGATCTATAATCAACAAAATATCAACAAAATGAATTGTAGAAACTATACTGACATAAGGACTCTTGCATTGTTATAGGGGAATACTGCTTTTGATTAAGAGTGTTGCCAGGCAAGTTTTCCTGAGATGCTGGTTGGCAAATTTTACATCTACTGACTTTCTGGTTTTAAGCCAAAATTGTATGAAGCTGCCGTGCTTGTTTGGATGCGTTTAATGGATGTCGTTTCAGTGCTGGTTCATGCTCAGTATACAGATGGAATTCTCTTTTTGATGATCTGCTGCTCTGGAATAAATCTCAGTCTTAACATCATACCGTGTTCTGTACTGTACACAGTCCCTAAAGGGGACCTTCAATGATCTTCAGTTGGAAGCTAAAGTTGAAGTCCCAAGATTAGTAATCACATGCATAAGTGCTCTTAGCATCATCTATTATATAGTGGTTCTTGATGTTCTTCGGAAAACATCACCAGCCATTGTAAGCTGATTGCATTCAAAGTGATTTAATGATGCTTTAATGTGCAGTTTCAAGTTCCTGCACTGAGACCCATAAAGTGGGAAGCTGTCACATTGCTTGCCTGACTATATACATTGGATTTGGAAAGAAGACCATTAAAAACATTAAATTTACTCTCAACTTTAGTCTGAACCTTGGTTTTCATATCATATGATGCATAAAGAGATACAAAGAAGTGAAATTTTAGCTAATATCATCTTCAATTGGTATTAATACTCTGATGCAGACAGTCATCTAGTGTGTATGTGAACCAATACATACATAATTCTCTTATCTTTGTTAATCTTAATTATGGCTCGATTGTATGTTTGCAACATTAACTGTACTAGGTTTCAATGGCCCTTGCTCATGCATCATTGGAGCAATATCAGATTTGAGCAAACAGAGTGGCTTTGTACTAACTTAATGCTGATGTTTCCCGCTTTTCCTGGAAGGGGGTGTTCCATGAAGCAGGATTTCTCAGTTAGCCAGGCTAACTTAAGCTGGACGTGATGGTTTCCAATAGGATTGCTCCTAACCTAAACTCTTATTGGACAGTCATGACTTCTGTCTTAAATTAATCCAGCTAATTGTAAAATCCTGCAAATCCTGTGCAGGAGCCTCAGACAGCTTCCTTAGAAAAGCAATGTCCTGCAGCTGAGGTTCTGCAGGGCACTCCTCTGCATCTTGCACCCACCTGGCCCCTTCCCTGTGAACATTTCTCAGATATTTATCAGCACTGTGTTTTCATGCATCAAGAGCCTTTTGTACTTGTTCTCCTGATCTATATAATCTAAGCTATCTCAACTATCCATCTATCTGTCAAAATGTAGGGTTAAAGCTGGAGTTTGTTTTACAGTACACAGAATGTAGTGAGATATTTTGAAAAGAGCGTTACTGTATGTTATGCCTTCCAGGCGTCGTTCATGCGTAGGTCTATTTATAAGAGCTGCACATATGGCTGTAATTGCCATTCTGTGCCTTCAGGAAGCCTGCGTCAGAGTGGGAAAGTTTCGCCTGTAATTTGGATGTTGCTACATTTTTAGCTTGGAAAAAATACACTAAACAAACTTGAATTGCAGTTAAAAACTTACAACAGTTCCGCGGTTCTACAAAGCAATTTTTTGATTTGGTTCAGGGTAAATGTACAGTGACTAGCACAAGGTTGTAACAGAGTGTGGCACTGTCCTGCTAATGTGGCTATCAGGATGCCTGGATGTGTAATTGAATCTTGCTCAATTGATTCAGGAGCAGTCGTCAAGGAATCTCTGAAGACACTGCATCAGCATTCACCGGGGATGTCCAGAGAGAACTTTCCTATGCTAAGTGCAATAGCTCAATCTCTGAATTGTATTTTAAAGAACTTCACAATAGATTTCCTTGTCTGGAATTTGCCAAGTCCTCACCTGTAAAAAGTAAAATATATTTATAGAATCTTTAAATGGTGCATATTTTTATTAGTTGGCAATATAGATCCTGAAAGCCTTAAACCTTCTATAGGCCTACATATGTGTTTGAGCACCACTAAACACTGAGGAGTTTATATAAGAGTCTGCAGTAGTAATCAAAATTACAGAATGAATGACGTTAAAAGTTATTGTAACACGAATAGAAGAGATTTTTAATCAAATTTTATAAATGAAAACTACACATCAGAAAAGAAAAGTCTCCAATTAAAATCAGTGCAGTCACTATCGATTCTATATAATACAATATAATATAATTATAAAATATTTAGCACGAGGCACTAAAACCACTGCTGGTACACTCACACGGTCAGTTTAGGCATACAGATTCATCTACATAAGTTGCTTTTTGGACAGTGGAAGGAAACCAGATTCCGCATACATGACGCGCCAGTGTGCAGCTTGACCCATTGTGCCGCGGTGCCGCCCCGACATGCACTTCATGCACGTGCAGCTGTCGCATCCCATGGACTGCCATGGTGTACATAGTGAGCCAGTATAACAGTTCTGGTCTACTTGTATGTGAAGCTGGTGCATCAGCAATATTTCAGCGATGATGAAACCTATATTTTTAAACAGATCTACATCTTTAAATCGTTGTTTAATCGTGGTTCTGCTGGCTGAAGGCTACACTGAGCAGCAGGATGCTTTCATGTTCAAAAATTCTAAGACAGCAGTAACAGCATTATATAAGAACAAGGTGAAGCAGGAGACACTGGGAACGACCAGAAACCAGCCAGGCAAAGGGCGGAAGCCACATTCTAATGTCAGAGATGGCCAGTAACTAATCCGACGGTTTCTCATGAATCGGAGGGTGACGTCAAGTGACCTTCAAAAGGAATGGGAAACATTAAGTGCAGGTGTGAAGTGCACTGCTAGGAGAGTTTGTGTCAGGCTCCTGAAGTCCCATAAAGCAAGGAAGAAGCCCTTCATTAATGAGAAACAGACTAGAACCAGGTTGCAGCTTGCAGAAAAATATACATTATTCACAGACACGTACCCATAAATTGAGAAATGAGTGAAACAAAAATTTACAGTGTGGTCTCTTAATTATTTCCCCGGCTGTATGTTTGTATTATCGGCATGATGCTGTGGTCATCAGCCGTGTTGGTCTATGCTGTTTTTTTTCAGCAAGGTTTGCAATTTTACTCATGGTTCCTTTTCAGAATTAGGTCTATCTAGTATATAGAAATGAAAAGAAAAAAATAGGCCTGCTGTAACTAGGTTCTTCATTTAGCATTTTCCCACTACCTTTAGGAGACTTTTTTGCAAGTATAAGACTAGAAAGCAATCATCTTTTTTAAATTATGTCTCAAAATACATGTCGTAAAATAGTTTAAATAGTATGGATTGTATTTGCTGAAAATAAGATATTTTTCTTTTTCATTAAAACACTTGTGTATTTTACAATCATGCAACTTACATGTTCCCTTTTAGTTTGAAAACGCGTTTAAAAACAAAATTAAAAAAAAAGCGAAGGCATAGCTAATTATGTTAATGACTTACACATTGGGAACAAGGCAACTAAATGGTTTCGACTATCAAAACCAAGATGTTATATATAATATATATATATATATATATATTGTTTATAAAAAAGCGTGATTCCTGTTACCAGTTTGCCATGCATTTCTTTGTTCCATGACCATACGTGTAATGTACTATCATTTTAAACTTGCGATCAAGCACAATAAGTACATACTGTAGAGTACTCAACTGGTTGTTTGAAACAAAGTCTTGGTCTTGATTTTTACTTTCTGGACCCAAACTATTCATCTGTTATTTAGAAACATTGACAGGCATTTTGCAAGATGGTGGGCTTCTCCAAGGTGACTCAAACCCTGTGACTCAAACCCTGTGACGTCAGGTTGTTGCGATGACCCTCTTCACTATTGGGAGAGAAGTCAGTCATTCAAAGACCTATATTTCTTTGAAACTCTAGAAAGAAACTAAATATATCATATAAGTCCCAAAAAAAGGTTGGCTGCTCACGGAAGACGGGCACACAAGAGAACAGGATGATAGGGAGGCTCTGGGAGGGGGGTCGATTCAACACTGTAGCTGGACTTGTTAATGAAATCAATTCTGGACAGGGCAAGAATTTGTCCTGACAGGGTCTCATCATCTGTGACAATACAAAGTGGAAGCTGCCCATGTTGTGTGGGCAGAGGAGAACTGGTCCAAAGTTCATTTCAGTAACGAAGGCAAATTTAATTTAGTTGGTTCATTAGTTGCAATAATTTAAATTACAATAATGTCATTTGTTCCCTAATGTTAATCACTATTGTATGCACATCAACAGTAATCATAGCAATTAAATGTAGAATTGGCTTACATATTGGCTTTTTGGGAGAAGTTTAGATAATAGATTTATTGTTCAGCAGGAACTAGCATTATCCGAGGTAATAAAGCTGGAAAAGCTGTATTTTTAGATGGTAAAGCTCAGTGCCCCATCAAAATATACCACCACGTGCAGCCACCTGTTTTAACTAATAAGTTGACTAGTGCGGCTGGCATCTGTAAAATTCCCTTTTATTCTGAATGCATTACTTTGAAAAGTAGAACACCACTTTTACTGTGAGTAATAACCTGGGAGGGAGGTAGTTGCTCTATTTCTAGGACTTATGTTACAGTGGAACCCCAGGCAGTGCAATGCTTCTATTATTTCCTTTGTGATCCTCACTGAATAGATTCATGAAGCATCATTGTTTCATGAAGGCTGAAAAAGACCATAAATCCATCCATTTTCCAAATATTACCCAGTATAGTTACAGGTAGTTTGTTGCCAGTCAGCACAAGGCAAGGCAAGGATATCAGTCCATCACAGGTCACACATACCAGAAATCCATCTATCCATTCATCCATTATCCTCCGCTTATCCAAGGTTGGGTCGCGGGGACAGCAGTCTCAGCAGGGAAACCCAGACTTTATCCAGCTCCTCTGGGTGAATCCCGAGGCGTTCCCAGGCCAGCCGAGAGACATAGTCCCTCCAGCGTGTCCTGGGTC
>JAODKE010000043.1:23307095-23318261 GCA_026779605.1 Mormyrus hasselquistii
GACCATAGGTGAGGGTAGGAACGTAGATCGACTGGTAAATCGAGAGCTTTGCCTTTTGGCTCAGCTCTTTCTTTACCGTGACAGACCAATGCAGCGCCCGCATCACTGCTGATGCTGCACCGATCCGCCTGTTGACCTCCCGCTCCATCCTTCCCTCATTCGTGAACAAGACCCCGAGATACTTAAACTCCTCCACTTAGGGAAGGACCACCTCCCCGACCCGGAGAGAGCATTATACCCTTTTCTGGCTGAGGACCATGGTCTCGGATTTGGAGGTCCTGATTCTCATCCCAACCGCTTCACACTCAGCTGCGAACTGTCCCAGTGAGACCCGAAATGAAATGAAGCCAACAGAACCACATCATCTACCAGTTGGCATAACCTCATGTCTCTTGAGTAAAGGGTGCAAAACCAAAACAAAGTAAATCTGCAATCTCCGCAAACAGTGTGGGTGGGATGCAAATTCCTCACTCTAGATCTGTAATGCAACAGTGCTACCCACTGAGACACTGTACCACTTCTTTGGGAATGTGATTGGACTAATTACTATTTATTCCTGAAAGTACAGGGCAGTTGCCCCCTCCTACACCTGGATGGTCAGGAGCGAGATGGCAAAGTGTATGCAGTGGGAATTGGTCTGGTAGTGGTTGATGTAGAGTCCTCACTGCATCATAAAGGATCAACAATGGTTTACCATTTTACTTATACAGAATTGCAATGGGTACCCCAGTCAAGGGACACGAAGGGTACTGGGGCAGTGAAACTGCTGCCGACTTTGCTGTAGATGTGCCACCACCATATTCAACTGAGCGATCTGATCCAGGGCCCCCGTGGTTGACGATGCATATTCGCTGGGTCCTTGTTGATCAGGCGAAGTATTCTATCACATAAAGAGACTGGAAGACCATATATGCATCAGTATAACCATTTAGAAGCGCTGGCCATTCAGAGAATCCTCAGAGGAAGGAAAAGCAGTTCAAGAACTTCATCCAGATCCGGAAAGTAAAACTCATCAGGCTCCAGAACTTCCCCCATTATTGTGACCAAAATAAATAGTTTGAAATGGATGGATGGAATAAGCATCTTAAGTAACATTTAAAAAATGTTACTTAAGAACTATTTAAATGATACACCATGTTAATGTTTTATTTCCTTGTTTTTCCAAAGTAAAGTACTAGCATGTCCCAGAGATTTTCAAACCTGATACTTACGTTTATTGATCTAGCAGAGGCTTCTGTGATATATTCTGTGACTACCCTAAGGTCTCAGTCGTGAATGTTAATTTTACATACTCCTCCCTCCCCACGATCCTGCCCAGGTTAAGCAGCTGGAAGATTCTGCAGCTGCATATACCATATACCAAGTGGCTTGTGCATAGTTGCAAAGGTTTAATTCCGTTTCAAGGAGTATAATTTCTGTAGTAGAACTCACTCCTCTTGATCTGGTTAGCCTCATATAAGGCTACAGTGAGCCTCCATCACTTTCCATATAGAAACCAAACCTTGATGCTGACAGGAGTCGGTAAGGTTCTTTAGAACCAGAGGGTTCTTAGAAGCATCCATTTTTTAGTCAATAAATATACCCTGTCAGTGTTTTTCTGACTCCACTTAATCACAGGTGTTTTTGTGGAGCGCGGCAACAAAAAGCATTAATTGGAAACAAAAGAATTGTAAGAAGAAAACATAGATTAACGTGATTTTGGTATTTTAAATTGACATAGATTTGCACAATTTAGAACTGTTAGAACTATTTTCCCAAACATAAATTCATAAAAACCAAAAACAATGATCCTGATATTTTAAGAATGTTGGATGATTAATGAAATCCCAAAGTTAGCCAATAGTCTCCTTTCCGCATATGCATTTTCATCCATTATTGTGGGGTCAGCCTATTCTGCTTTGACATGTTGTATGTTGGTGAGGGATTTACTGCAGTGTACTGCAGTATAGATTTTGAGTGGACATTGGTGGTTGAATTCTAAGGCACACAGTGAATTAATGAACAGACCACACCTGGGATTCTCAGCTGCTTGAAGGTTACACCACATCATGTCATTGACAAAGCAAGGATATCAAATGAGAAAGCAATACACATGTGGGCTCACAAATGCAATGAGAATTATTTCCACTCCCTTCTCTGATTTTATAAATTAGGTTCCATATTATTGGATGCTTTAAAATGATCAAATTTTATTTATTTCAGCTGATCCGTGTAATATGTACCCAGCAGTTTTCCTTGCAGACCATTACATGCCCTTACAGACTGTTAGTGACCCAGACCATAGTTCATTGATTTTACTTGTTACTCATGCATAATTGGTGCATTACATCCAGTTTTGTATATCATGTAATTTTATGCATAGGCATTTGTCTAATGCAAACGCTATGTGGAGATGTTACGCAAAATAAATAATTTAAAAAGGGCATTCGGTTGTATGAGTATAAAAATTCTTTTTATTTGCTTGTTTGTACACATTGACTGTAAGGGAATTTACTCCTGGAGGTGACAGTTGCGTTCAGATTGAACTAGAGATGGCGCGAAATTATATTTTCTGGTCTGACCCCACAGCTGAATAATTGTATAAATGTTGCGCAAACAAAAGCTACAGGAAGAAACCCACATCCAACATGATTTACACAAGTTTCCTTCTTTGTTTTATTCAGCAAAAACCTTCACAAAAATGAATTATTTATTTGAGTGCAAATTGTGCAATCTGTCAGAAAAATATCACTGTAGTCTGTAAACACATAAATATCCAGTATAAAATATACAATGGAACACACAAAAACTTTTACGTAGTAATTAACTTTAGAAAGAATATAAATCTGAAGACATGTAGTTCACATAATTGTACTATGTTCAGATAAAAATCATCACTAGCCTTACATACAGCGCACTCTGCAGCTATTCTTTCTTTATTTGGAGTGAAGCGCAACTCCGACACACGCGGTGCTGAACAGCAAGCCGTCACGTGACCCTCACTGCTGTTTACGGTGTGTCGCAGTGAGGCTACAAATATTTTCGCGATTTTTCAGGCTCGACCTATCGCTGATGGCAAATCAGGCTGGTTTCTTGCTCTCCTGCCCCTCCGATATTCGATCCACCATTTTTTGCTGGTATCAGGCCAATACTGTTAGTGTGTGTTACATTTCTAGATTTAACCAGCCACATTCCAAATTATTCATCCATCTTGTAGTCACAGAGAACTTGGAGCATATTCTAGGCAGCATAGGGCTGAAGGCTGCAGAACGTGGCAGACAGGATATCTGTCCTTCGTAGGGCACGTACACAACTGCACCAGTACAAATCTAACTGCATCCTTTTAGATTATGGGAATAAAACCAGGCAAAAAACAAAGATAATATGCACAGGCACACCATGAGAACTCATACACCCAGAGCTAGGAATTGAACCCACTAATTAGGTGCCAATTTGCCTCATCCTGGGATCATGTGAAGTGGTTCCCTTGGATCAAAATAAAATCAACTAATTGTGGAGGATTTCCATGACGGTTTGTTTGTTTTAAAGTACACGTCAGTGTGCAGTATGACAACATGCCAAGTAGACGATTAAAAAATGTTTATCCTGATGACAGAACGTTATTACTGAAAGATACAATCAGTGGGATAAAAAGATTTCGCAAATTTTGTTAAGGAATGATGATCTGATCAGGCCATAACTGCACGATAACAAAAATATAAGTAATTAGGCACTTTGTAGGATGGCTACCATGAAGCCAAAGGCAGCCTTTGCGGGCCTTTGTGTACAGTTTGTTCTGTCTTAATTGTGCAAGAAAACATCCCAATTCAACCTCGATGTGAGGTAAAATGTTTTAAGGTGTGAGTAAGCCAAGGCTGAACTTTTGTGATCTTATTTGTGAAAAATATGTTAGGTATAGTATCGGCCCAGCCAATTATCTAAAGAACTTGATACTTACACCATGTGGTTGCGGCAACAGTTTCTTTCTGTGCAGGAACAATTGCACTAAAAGCAGAATAAAGGAGGAACGAATGTCTTTGAACACTGTAATGGTGGGAAAATGAAGGACAGCATGAGTAATAAAAAGAGTTTTGCTCTTTTTTGAGAATATAACGATCCTACAAAAGGACTGTTCACAAGCCAGCATGGACATTATAACAATGCAGGTAGATACATAGAAATTATTAACTACACATTAAAGCTCAGACCTTCCCTTCTAACAGCATGCTGGGAATATGCAAATAGGACAGGAGCATAGTGCTGAAAAATCAGCTTAGGAGTACAACTGCAACTATATATATAGGAGGAAAACCTAGTGCCCTCGATAAAACTGAAGCATATCGTCACATTTCAACAATACAATACTCCAGAAACTTTCAGCAAAAGCAACTCAGGCATGTTTGAAATTAAACCCATTGTCCCGACAGTCCAGTCAGAGCCCACACCTCAAACTTATATATATGTGAACTGAGCAAAAAAAAAAAAAAAAAACTTTATGCCAAATGTAATGGGAGAAATGTTACCTTTGCTTTCTACTTATTCACTGTACAATAACAACGAAGCATTGTGATTTAATGTGGGTTTGTGGCCTCACAACTCCACAATTGTGGATTTGATATCCAGCTTGTCCTTTGTGTGCCAGAGTTGGGTCCATTCTGGAATGCATTCATCAATTCCAATAATGATCAGTAACGGGAACTGGAATTGGAGTTTACTATGTTCCTCATAGTTTTTTTCCTAGTCCCGACTCCAGTTCCTTTTCCTGATCTGGACTGGATTTGATGAATGCATTCCAGAATGACTCTAAACCTGGTGCGTGCTTAGTGTTCTCCTGGTGTTTGCATGGGGTTTTTTTTTCCTGGCCAGTGTCCCCAGAATTATGCCCTATATTTCCTTGGATTCACGAGCGATTAAAACCTACTCTGAACTAGATATGAGGTTATGGGAAATGGATGGTACAGCGGCTACCTAATAATAAATTATCGATGCCTGGACTAACACTACACTTTTTTTGTATTGGCAATAGATAAAATGTAATAAATGCTACATTAGAATGGAGCATACGCATTATAAAACGTCTTTGTATCTTTGGTAAGAAATATCAGCCAGCGAATGAAATATTCCATGGATAATGGGCATAAAATACGCACCCCCCAGTCATTTTCCGGGAAGGCAGACCGACGTTTGGGGAAGCGGTCACTCGAGAACAGTACGCGGTCCACACCTAGGAAAGTACGCTCAGTGTATATTTTGAGAAGCTGTGCTAACCCTAAATAGAGTCTCAACTTCTTGGGAACTGCGGAAGTGATCTGGGCTACCCATAAACCCACGTGAGGAGAATAATAAACAGAAAGAACCGTTAATAAATGCGTCTTGATTGTTAAGTTAATCAAATTAGAGTCACAAATTTAACAAATTATTCAAAAGTAGACCAGTATACCTAACTTCTACTTATGTGTTATGAAATTAAGACAACAGTACACTCAATCTGAGATTAATTTCAAAATTAATTTGAACTGTCTATGTAAAAAAAAAACTGTACATAAAAGTTCAGATCGTCAGATAAAAATCCCCAATGCTTCCTTCCTTTCACCACCACTCATTCCTTTTCACGGTGCTTCACTGCTTGTTGTTGATCACTGTAGCACACCCGCCCCTTCAGCTGCATCTCTGGTTGGACCTCCCTGTAATCAGTCTTGCCTCCTAAGCTGCGTCTCTGGTTGGTCCTCCCTCTATTCAATCTTGCCTCCCCACGTCTGCAAATTACTTGGAGCTAGAGCTGATGACGGACGGGGTAGATGAACAAGGTCAGGTGATTCAGGATCCGTTTTGACAGTGCCTATGCTGCAGTATTGAGTATTCAGAGGGACCGTCTTTTTCCCATCCGATTTACAAAAATTCAAACTATCGATGGATTTGAGGGCCATAACGTATATTATCACATTAAACTGCCGTCCGATTGGAGAATTTGCTGTTTTACCCGAGACACTGCGGTCATGAACTACTCCAAGAATCATATAGTAAGTGGAAATATTTCTTTGTCGCAATATAATTTATTACCTTGTTTCAAATACTTGACTTGAGTGCTCAACAGATTAGTTGTTAATGCATAAATAGTGCTGATATTGTTCATTGTTCGAATTTCATTAGGTAGATAAGTTATCAGAGCATTGCAGGACATCCTGTGAACTGCATCGCAGATGGAAGAAGCTTTTGGATAAATTTCAGGGGACAGAAGATTTCAAGATTTAATAAACTGATAATAATTTGTCAAATAATTTATTAAAACGGTTAGTCACTTAGAAACACTAATATGTGTAGTATAATAGAAATTAATATAATGTATAATCCACGCCAAATATAGTCTTACGGAGAAACCAGTACAAGTTACTGTGTAATGTAACAAAAGGGTATTTTATAACTGAAGGGAAAGAGTAGAGATATTTGCTATCTGCAAAATAATCTTTATTATGCTCGGTTGCATGTAATAATATGCAAAATAATCAGTAGACGACTGAAGCTTCTATTATACCTGGTCGTGTTACGTGAAAAATGTATTACAGCAACACTGGTATATTGTTGTATCACTGGAAGCTGGTTTTGTTTATCTGGAAATTTAACAATGTGTCCATTATATTGTAGCAGTTGTCCGGGTCCTAGAAAGGATGATTTCAGTGTTTACTGTCTCACAACAGAGGGCTTGGCCAGCTGCACACTTGTTACTATGGATTAATTGTACTTTTGTGAACACCATCGCACTAAAATTACGCTATCCTTTTGTCCAGGATCTAGTGACTATGGTGTAGTATTTGATATGCTGCAGTCATTTCAGCCTCTTAAGCCTAGACCTTGTTTTGGGAGCTGGGAGGTTTTCCATCAATGGTATCTCCTCTTACTGTCATCTCTTGCTCTTGAAAGTTCCATTAGGGAAAAAGAAGACTACATAGGATATGAATACACCATAGATCACCACAGTTCTTATTTCTTCTGATTCAATTAATCCCCTTTTGGCATCTCTTCTCCACTACAAGATAGCTTTTATGCTAAAATATTATGAATGAATGCAAGGGGAATTCCTCCATTCTTCTGAAATATGTCAAATATAATAGACATTATGATAATGTTATAGAATTAAAAACACTCAGATATGAACCTGAGGATTTGCCATTAATTCATAAATTGGACATAGACTGTGGTCTGACAGTCGTGATTTTTTTCTTCCGTCCTCTAGAATCACTCAGCCATCTCATAATGTTTTTGTTGAGTGTTTCAATTTTGTTCCTGCCACTTTCCATTTTAGATGGAAAAAATAATATTAAAAAAGACTGATGTACCGTTGCATGAAGATGCATTCAGTCCGATGGTTATATATGTGGCGTGTGTGATTTCCTGGATAACAGGCAATGCAGCTAATCACACCAATTGTGAGGTGAATTTGGCTTTTCAGAATGATCCCTGTTGCACTGTACTGGACTTAAATGCTCACCATGCCATTTAAAAAGTCAGCCATGCTAAGTAATTTCCCACCTGCTCACTTACCTGAAAAGTACTTACCAGTAGCTATGCGTTTCCAGTCTGCTGGAAATAACTCAGTGCTGGGGATATTTGTGCTTTCAAAATGCACTGGAAAACTTTGAAGCTGCAAGTATGGCGTTAGTTCCGTAATGGACTGATTCGCTTTTAACATTATGCATGTAAATAACCAATATTTAAGATTAACATCACACTAAAAGGTTGTTTTGATGCAGCCTATGTTTTTATTCATACAGATTGTTTTGACACTGAGTTTGTTGGAGTTAATGGCTTTACCATACAGTGACACTGCGGTATCTAAAATTTCACGGTCCTGCATGTCGACATTATCAGCATGCCTGGATAAAATACAGTACAAGCATGACCATTTTGCAAAATTATATATCCCTGTATATTTCATTGCTGTGTCCAGCTATTTAAAGAATCCAGTAAAATCTGTGTTGAGGAAAGTTGGTTCAAAAATACTTTAGTCGTAAATGAAAAGGGATACAGAAATCAAGATCCCTGCAGTCTTTGGCCAGTCCTTGTTAATGATGTAATGGTGTTATTGTTCTAAAGCCAGACAACCTGATGTTATAAGATATCCACTGTCCAGTGAATTTGTTTTTTGGTTTTCTAACTTTTTGAATCCGAGGAGACTGCTGACTAACCTAAAACTTATGCTGAAACCTTTGCCAACTTCATCTGGTCTTTTCTCAGACATTTTCCCAGCAGTCTGAAGGTATCACTAATAAAGTAGGTATTCCCCTCCATACTTTTTGGCGCTCTGTCCCTCAGTGGGCATGCTAATGAAGCTGATCCTAGCAGCAATAGAACTCCCTGGCAGCCAAAGCAGAGTCTGGCAAATTCCCAGCGTTCCCACTTTCTGCAACATTGAGGCTCATTTGGCAGGGATGTGGGCTTGCAGCATGTAGACCCCTGCTAATTAAAGTGCTGTGCTTTATAAATGCTACCTTTTGTAGAATAGGTCGACGCAGTATCTGATTTGATTTCATTTTCAGTCAGACTTTTAGCTCAGATTGCTGCTTTTTCTTGTCTTGATTAGGTTCCTGAATCGGCGTTAAATATTATTAGATTCTATATAAAATATTTCTTTGCCTGATTAAAAATATTTTCAGAGTCAGAAAAATATTATAAACCCTTTAGAAGAGATCCTGGGAAAGCCGGTGTAATTTACTTTAAAAGTGAATTGTTAGAAAATGTATGTTCCTTGTCTAGTACATGGATATTTTCTTTGATTTGGTTCCCTGTAATGGGATTTGGCCGTCCTACTACAGGTCTGTGGGATGAAAGTGACCCTGTTGATAGCACTCCCTGGCTCCCTATGACTGGGACCTAGCAAATAAGAATTAAGCAGTGCCACTAATAGTCTTTGCCATGGTTGCACTCAACCTTGCCAAGTGGAAATACTGCACAGTAGGCCAAGGTCCTAGTAACTGTGGAGGAAGCTCAGTGGAGTGTACTGCCACTGGATCTGTAGTACTATTGAGCTAACTTGGGATGTTTTTTTCCTGAAGTGGTATCCATCTGGTCTGGAAGACAGAGAGCTTTGATAGCATCCTTAAAACAGGAGCCAACATGCTCAGAATCAGATCTACAATAGTGCATAAATGTGTGCTTTGGAAACAAAGAACAATCAGCACTAAACCACTGTCCTTGATCCTAAAGCTTGTGCCAGGCATTGAGTATCTTTGCCATTTTAGGGCATCCCCAGTTAAGATGCTTAGGTGAATATATGGTTTCTAAAACCTGAAGGCGACTTATTTTATTTGCCTTGGCTGTCGATGGTGTCTTTTTCCATCCTAGTTTGTAGGAAACATAAACTCGATTGTGACTTTGACAAGTGAATTGTGGAGGGGACTAATTGTACAATCAAACCTCAGTGGAGTGTTATGGTTACTTCAGGTTGTAGGAGGAGTAGCAGAACACTTGGCATTGCGAAGGACGGCACCAGATTATTTTTTGCAGTGTCAAGCCAAACCAAGCCTTACGAGAATGTACTGTAAAGCTTAGTGATCAAAAGCGTGACAAAGGATGACAAACCACGAATGTTCCAGTTCTGGAACTGTTAAATGTTCAATACCATCAGTGTTCTATTTGGGACTGCAGCTGGTTAAAAGCTGTTTTCAATATACAGTTTGAAGAATGTTTCCCGTTGCTTCGTTTTTGTCCCTCGATGAAATTCTCTTAAATCAGAGTACATATGCATAACATTTACTGGATTTGTTTTTAATCTGTAGTTGTAATATTGTGCTGTTTTTTTAGTGCGTGTATCACTTTTTGATACTACATGGGTAGAAAATTTTAACTGTTTTTAAGAAGTGCTGTATAAAGTTCTCCCCTTACAACAATGTCAGATTACTTTATTTTCTGTCCTTGGTGTTTTGCCCTGTATTTTTGTGTTTATTAGCTAGTAAGCTATCGCATAGGCTTTTTTTCTTTCAAATTGTCAAATGGGAGAGAACACATTCTTTGTACATTGTTGTCGTTATTAGGGTAAATCGAATGATACTACTATTATTGTTATATAAAATTAATATGAATCTGCCATTGAATGGCGACACATTTTAATCCAGACCCTCTAAGGCCTTGGTGCAGATACAGAAATCCTCACATACAGACAGATGAACAGCGTGGAACACTTACTGTCTTTGTGTGGGAACAGCTGGAAAAGGAGGTCCACAGTTACACTCGCAGTGACATAGTGACACGTTGCTCTTTGGAAAGTCTGTTTCTCTTCCGAGTCTCAAATTGTTTTCCTATACATAAAGAAATTAATAGCTGGCAAGCCTGTATTATTTTACAAATGTATTGAATTGGGAACTGTACTTTTTATGGTTTTGGAAAAATGTGATAGGGGTCTGGAAACAGAAGTTGTATTTTTTTACTTTTATGTGGTTGACTTCAAAAAAATGGTTCTTTTTTTAGTCTGAAGGAATTTATATTTTATGAAATCATTTTAAGAAAATCCCCTAGCCGTTGTAATAGCAATATAATAGTGAAATAGCTGGCTTCTTATTTCTTTCATGCGAACAGGGGCCATTAGCACAGATTTTGTTCTGTGAGTCCAGTCTGCTACTGTGTATGTTTCCTAGGCGTCCTGCCCTCATTGCACTGCCCCACCCTACACATGCAGTCACGCCTCTGCCTGTGGGAAAAGGCACAGCGAGGGAGAAAGGAAATGGAATGAATCAAATAGACAGGCACATTTTTACAGACTTGCTAATTAGAAACCGCCAAGTTTGGGTCAGAGTGCTTGTGTGTGTGTGTGTGTGTGTGTGTGGGAATGGTCCAGCATGTCCAGAACGTGCCTCTTGCATGTGGGCTTGCAGCATGTAACAGGTATGTAACACTGTCCCACGTGTTACAACAGGTATGTATATGATATACACATCAGTATGGGATTTTAATACTGAGCCTTGCTGATTTATTCTTGGAGATACTTCATTTATATACTCGTGTATGTTGATGAAGCAGGGCCTGATGAGGGAGGGGGAGGGGTGGGGGCACAATCCCCCGCCCCCCCCCCCCCCCCCCACCCCTCAACCCCCCCCCACCACCCACCTCCGGGCGCTCGACTGGCGGGCTACGCAGCCCCCGGGCTCCGGCAATAGTCATCCGTGGCGGAGGTGATAGGGCGTGGTCGTCGTACGG
>JAODKE010000043.1:23340533-23351279 GCA_026779605.1 Mormyrus hasselquistii
CCCCGTGGGGAAATTCCTTTATTGGGGAAATTCTTTTTTAGGCCTCCCTCAACTTGCTCTTTGTAGAGCAAGCTGTCCACAAAGGGCTACCACCTGTTGGTGCGCCCAGGGAGCTGGGGGGTTAAGGGTCTTGCTCAAGGATCTGCAGACATGCTGAGACTGGGTTTGAACTTGCAACCTTGCGATTACAGGCACACAGACTTAGCCCACTGAACTACATGCTGCCCCAGTTATCTGCAATATGCGGTTTTACTAGTGGAAACTGACTTATGGACTTCTTACTAGTAAAAATGATGATTCATAGTCAAAATTGATGCATAGGTACCTGGAATTCATATTTTTACCAGTAAAAATCAAGTTATGATGACTAAGCCTTACACTATTAAAAAATAATTTGGCTTGCTACATCCCGCAAGACTGACCCATTTGTCTGGCCATAATGAATTGGTTCTAGTCATTGTTTTTCAGATCTTTATCTTTGCTTATTTCTTCTGCATTACACGTGTGGACTATGAGTACTGAATGATAGCTGTACCATCTGATATATTCTAGACCTAGACATACACGGTATTTACCACATAGTCAATATTACTTGTTTTACATGAGGGTGGTCATGATGTTTCTGGTCCATGTCAATAAATCGAAACCTCATTGTAAACATGTTGCAATTTAATGTACTAATATACATTCAGTCGACATGCATTGAAGCTGATTTCACTGATTACACAAATGTGATACTCATTATCCAGATATGGGCACTGCAAAATAATAGTTGATTTTAGAGTGGGTTATCAATGAACGTAGCAGTAACGGATTGGACTTTAGACTCCTATGAGCACTCAAAGCACTTTACAATTCATGCCCTACATTCTCTCTCTCTCTCTCTCTCTCACACACACACACACACACACACACACACAGCCATGCAAGACACCAACCAGCTCACCAGGAGCAATTCGGGGTTCAGTGTCTTGTTCAAGGACACTTTGATGGTGTCGGGAGGAACTGGAGCAACCCTCCGGTTGCCAAACAATAGCGCTACCTCCTGCACCACCATTGCTCCCCACAGACCATTTACAGCTAGAAACGCTGAATCTCTACAACAGTTTATTTTGTGTTCGCTTCACACATGATCAAGAAAACAACACATTTTATGTAAGAGCAGTGAAGTAAATGGTTTGGAGAAAAAGAAAAGTTTACAGTGTCGAGTTTCTGCAAATTTTAATCTACATCTTGTTCAATTTCAAGATGTACAATACTGATATCCATAAATGTAGTAGAAAACATCTTTAAAAGGTAATCACTATAAAGTAAAAAACTATTTTTTATACATCACTCAAGGTACTTAGCTCTTACTAAATTGAGTGATGATTGTAGCCAATCGATTTCAGCGCAAAATAAGAATATGAGGAATTTATGCATAATAATGTTGTCTGCAAAGGAAGGAAAGGTCGCGTATAATTGCTAGCATATTACTGAGGAACCTGCAAGGATTCCTATGGCTGGCAAGCATCTCAAAATTGGATGAGAACCAAGGTGGTATTATCAGCATATTTTTTATTCTGGAATATCAAGTGTAAATTTTCTCAAAAAAATTATGAAATATTATGGATATTATTTGCTGCATGAAAGTGAATGGGGGAACTGTGCAGGTTCATGAGCTGCGGGGCACAACAACACATTAAAGAGATTCACAGTAAAGTAAATCACTGGCCGCCAAAGGAAACTGGCAGGCACCTGTTTACTTTATACATTTTTTTGATAAAAAATGTAAATGATATACTGGAACTTACAAACACAAAAAGAGTATGATGAATAATGAGCTGTACTGAATTTGTTTTTACTGTTACAATGGTACATCTTTGAAATGTTTTGGGTGGTATGACATTCGGCGAGTAAATAAAACGACAACATGGTGCTACTTTTGTGCCTCATTCTAGTGACAAAGTCTACAGATGAGAATATAACATCCATAACCCATAATCACTCCATTTACTTCATTAAAATATGGGAGACCCATAATGCCGAAATCCAACAAAACATTAACAATATATAATGTTAAATCTACAACCATATTAGCTAAAAATGTGTATCGCAGTGAATCATAAACCATTTTAATGCATTAAGTTGTTAGACGTGATCTTATCTTGCCTTAATATTTTTTTTAAATTTAGATTTATTGTATTTAGATTTATTTTATATTCACTGTATGGCCAAAAGTATGTGGACACCCCTATTAATTAGAGGAATGGCCTAATTAACCACACCCACTACTAACACAGATGTATAATTAAGCACACATTTTTGCAATCTCTGGCAGCAAAGATTAGCAGCTTAATGGCCAGTTGTACATAGTGAATTTCCATATGGCACCATCATCAGATGCCATCTTTCCAACATCAGTTTGCCACATTTCTGCCCCAATAGATCTGTCTTGTTTTTACTGTTATAGATCTGCCCTGATCAATCGCAAGTGAAGTGATTGTGATGGTCAAAAACATCTCACCGCAAGGTCAATTGCAAAGCGGTGCCCACACAAACTCGCAGAAAGGGACCTTATAACCCAACATTCATACCCAACCTCCATGGCAGCAAATCCTGCCAGCAAAATTTCAAAAACTAATGGAAAGCCTTCCCAGAAGAGTACAGGTGGGATCTTGGTCTACGGACTCTAATGTTAGTGTACTAAACAAGGAATTAACTACTGGTTGTTTTAATGATAAATGAAAGTACAACACTACTGAAAACGGAATCATCCTTGCAGGTCTTATGTAATAAGAAACTGGGTGTTTTCTCCTCATTCTCCTTACAACTGTTCTTTTTTTCTTTTTTCTATCAGACAGCTTAAGGACAAGCTGGTGTCCACATACTTTTCACCATATTGTGTACCTGGAAGAGTTTACTAGTAATTACTAGTAAATCTCTGCTGAATACCATTTGACAGTCACAGAGCATATACAAATACAGAATGAAAACCAAAAGTATTAAGCGCACTGTCATACAGTGGTTTTTTATATAGTTTTTGGGTCTAAGTTATATTTTTGGGTCTAAATGTGCTATACTTTAACAATAGGCAAAGTTAAGCCTAATTTAATATAGTACTCTAAGGGAATGTGTTTGATTCTTGTATGAGCAAAATTCCTATCTACATTTGAGAAATAGATTTACATTTTCAGGCAGAACAGTCAAACAGTTACAAAAAAAATGGAAATGGCCCTAACAATGAAGAGAAAGAGGAAAAAAACAAAAAGGAAAAAACCATCAGAGGATAAATGGAACAAAAAAACATCATACAGGAGAACACTGGAAATAAAACACGATCTTTCTTGCCAATGGAATGTATCTTGAAGTCTAAAAGGAATGTGCATTAATTCCTTAAAGTAGTTAAGGTTACTATAACAAAAGGAAAATATGTGTTTTCTATTCATGAATGATTTTAATAACCTGCAAGTCAAGTAGATTAAAACTGCCAAGATCATAGACCCAGAACCACAGCACAGTGTTAATATCACACGTTCTTCTTTAGAAACATCGCTCAATTCAAGGCAGGAAACCAGTAATGACCCAGTATCACATATTCCTCATGGTAATGATATTTCCAGTAGTGAGAACTTGCAACATTGCTTATGTTTGTGAGATGGAATCCTGATCTTTAGACTCTAGTGTTAGTGTACTAAGCAAGGGATTAACTACTGATTGTTTATAATGATAAATGAACGTACAACACTACTGAAAATGCAATCATCTTTACAGGTCTCATGTAATAAGAAACTGGGTGTATTCTCCGTACAACAGGTTTTTCTTTTATCAGAGAGCCTTGTAGATTTTGGTTGATGAGACTTCTGACTTACTTTCTAAAACAAACATTCTGCAGGGCTCTAGACAAATTGCTGTTATGCTGTTGTTATCACTGGAACACAACCACAGTGCTACGCATGCTACTACAATAAAATTCCCAATCCCTGAGGGAATGTACACATTTGTATGGGAAAATGTGCTTATACACGTCTGTCTGTATGGCTGTCTCTGTAGATGTTAACAGGTGCTTAGATGGTCTCCACATAGTTGGCGGGGAAGAGCCCCTGGCGGCCATCTTTGCTGCATCCCCTCCACCAGGACTTGTCCACAGTTTCGACGGCGCTGATGATGTCACCAGGCTCCAGAGAAAGCTCTGTTTCATCCTCTGTGAAAATTGGATATAACATGGTTGAGAACATGGCCTATAAGCCTGAGCAGTAACTATATATGAGTTACATACAGCTTCCAAAATAATCTGCTGGATTCCAATGCTGCGTCGTGCTGCACTATTTAAGAAGAACTTAGTAATCAGTGGTCATTGTTAACAAACCATAGCACAGAGAGCGCAACAACAAAATGTGTCTTCTGCATTTAACACATATGTGACTTTCGTGACATAGCAGGGGGCAGCTAATTCAGCGCCCGGGGAGCAGAGTTTGGGGACGGTACCTTGCTCAGGGTACCTCAGTGGTGACTTGCTGGTGGGAGATTCAAATCTGCAAACTTTTGATTACAAGTACACTTCCCTAACCATCAAACCACCACTGCCCACTGTTCCATCTGAAGTAAAACCTGTTGCCCCCACTCAAGGCCCAACACACTACTCAAAGCAGAATAACAAAGCAGAATTCTTTTTTTTTTTCAATATTTTGACCAAAATGTCAATAAAAGTCCTTCAACATAAAGCATGAGCAGATGTGGATAGTTCAGCTCCAAAAATTAACACTCCAGACCAAGATTTTGTTTCAATCAACCAGTTCAATATAAAGAGTCAGTCACAGAGTACTCACTCAGTTGGTTGAAACAAATTCTTAGTCAGGATTTTTACTTTCTGGACCTGAACTATCCATCTCTGTATATCAATAATAATCTATGAGTTACAATTTTACCTCTAACAGGAGGAGGAATGCATACCTGTATGAGTTATGAATAATTGCTATTAATGTCTCATTCATACCACTTTCAGTTTGAAGACAAATTTTCCATTTTATGACACCTGAAATTAGAGGTTTTTCCTCTACCTTCACGAAGGAATCACAATAATCAATATCATAATCAATAAATCCATATCCACCTGTATGGTTTTAATTTAGTAAAGGATAAGATCGAAATCTCAAGTCTGTCGGATTGGGTTATAAATGCCGCTATTACAAAATTTAGAAACTGGAAATACACACAAATACTTGCTAGAATGAACATTGTTTTCTCTGATATTGCTGTAACATCGTCCCTCAAGCACATTTATACAAGCCGACTGTGGTGTAGCATCTACGCTTGAGACAAAATCAGCTAGCAGGCTGAACAACAGGTGGTAACTTCAAAAATTCAGTGAGTGAAACCCAACATAATATATTCATACGTGTGTCAGTTTTCATGACATATTTATGAACATATGAAGTTGATGCTACGCATTCATACCTTTATTATGAACTGTATCACTATGTATCATCTAACCTTGTCATGTAGTGTAATTGTGCATTCACCATACCGAAAAAGCTAATAAATAAAAAATTTGATATACAGACCTGCTTGATAGTCATAGAGTGCCCGCACACACATCTCTCCCTGTGGTGAGGACTACAGCAGTGGAAAAAAGAGAGCAATACGGTCAGCAATATTATCCCAGCAGTTTACTGAACCATGTATATTATCAACAGTTAGACCCACTATAAACAGAAACACAACAGGCAACAATCATATTACCTTAGGTAGAAAAGGAAGATAACATGGTTAGACGAAATACATGATTAGGAATATAAATAGCAAAGCATGATAAAACAATTGCTTGATTGTTCACATTGTGTGTTTTTTTTTAATTTAAATTCAGATTAAAATCTTGAAAACATATTACTAAAATAAAACTCATTTCATATATAAAGAACCGCTATCATGTCCACAGCTTGGTTTTCACTTACTGTAAAAATTAACTTAAAAAATAGCTAATTAACGAAAATCAATGATGAGTTCAGTGACATCTGGCCTACAAAGTTGAAAATTGCCCACTCTGCTGTAAAGTTTATCACCTTTTCATACTCAATCATCTCCTCTGTGGAATCATCCTCGCTCCCGTCACGCCTTATGGAATAGGAAATAATTTCTAATTCCTGGGAAATGTCATGCAAATTCTTCTCCATTCCAGTTGGACTGAGGGATTGGTCTGTGAGAAGGAAATATAATATGCAAAATGTGATTTAAAAGCACAGTACGGGCAAACATTCAAAGTGTGGATGCTTTTACTGTACAAAGCTACCTGTGCCATCATCTTCTTCTGTTAACCCATTTTCTGTTTGGTCCTCATTTTCGTCCGTCATTCCTTTAGCTTGCATGACTTCGACTTCCTGCAGCATGGTCAGCTGAGCATCATCTGCACCCATCTCTTCTATGACAGAAGATTATGCCAGAATTGTTAGATACTTAGCACTTTCCCCCCCATCCACCCAAGAATTTGCTCATTCTACCTGGTATGATGGGTTCTAGTTGTGGATCACAGACAGCCTCATGCTCCTCCTCCTCCTCTCGTCGCTCAAAATGGACTGGCTCCTCAGATATGGTGGAAAGATGCATTACCATAGCAGACTGACTCATCTCGTCATCTTCTACCCTGTCCGCTCCAGTCTTTATCAGCTCTGTCCAGCTCTGTTCCTCTAATAGTTTGGTTTCTGTCTCAGAAGCCTCTCTGGGTGTGACGTCCAAAGCGGGGACCAGATATTCCACACGCAGCCTGGATTCTGTGCTGTTGGCTGCAGTGTATACAGGATCCCACATAAGGCTGTTTTTCTCTTCCGTATTAGAGTCTTCCTGCATGTTGACTGCTGTCGATTCCAGGTTTGTGAAGAAAGAGATGCCTGAAGAGACACTCTCATCACTTGCTAAAGCAGAGGTAGGAATCTCCAACATATCATTAAGTTCTGTGGACGCCTCTAGTTCCAAGGAACCCGCCTTCTCTTCCATGTCTTCCTTGGTCATTGGTGTGATGTGAGTGTCGTCCATCACAGCCTTTGCTGCCATGTCTGAATCTGCCTCTGCTTCTAGGTCAGTCAATGTTCTGTAGGCTGTATGTGTCACTGGATAAATAATACAGAAGAGGCACAAATCAACCATCATTCATCATCACTTCACAGAGGAATTTTATTTTTCAAAATATAAATGTGCATTGATATTCTGTATATGATTCAGCATTGTAGTCTTTCAGGTCTCTATAGTTACTGAGTCCTACCTCCTGGCTGCAAGTGGATGGCCATTGGTGGGAAATCATTTTGATCCTCGGCCAGGGCTGTGGCACCCAGAGAGCCTGGGGGGGGGCACGGATCAGGATGAGGCCGAGACAAGCTGGTAAGAAGGTCTGGGGAGGCTGATGGCGCCGAAGGCCGGGCAGATGAAGTGGAGAAACTGGGTGATGATGGTAATCCAGAAGGCTGTCTTGAGTCTTCAGCTTTGACCAAGTTTGGGGAATGTGGTAATGGGGACTGGGCCGTGGTGGTTTTAGACGCAGGAAGGCTGGGGAGACTGGAAGTCGGGGCTGAGTGTTGAGGGGAGGTGGGCGGTGACAACACAGGGGCACGGCGTTGTGGAGGAGAGCTTATGGGGCGGAAGCTGGCATCTGGCTGGCTTGGGCTTGTGGGTGATATGGGTTGGTTGAAGGGGAATTTCGGAGTACGGCTGAAAGGTGAGACCACGTTAGGGCTGCGGGGGGAAGAGGGCAACGAGGAATCCGACTTCCCGAAGATAAAAGCGGTATCAGTCAGGCTGCGCTGGTAACGACGGAATGGAGGCTTGGCTGTCAGGAGAAAAAAAGAGAGAGACTAGGGTAAAAGATCATTTTGATAGCGTTTTTAGACCTACACCCTCTTCGCGTTTAACAAGGTCCATTCCAAGGACCAGGTCCTTATGTGAAATGGTGAAAAGCGCAGTAACTGCCAAGGTCACTGGCTGCTGCCGTCTCATTCAGATCAAGTTCTCGTGGAGCTATGCCAGCGTCACTCTCGCTCAGGCATGCGTCATTGTCAGCTGCACAAAAAATGAGCTTGCAAATGTGTGTCAGAAGTGAATTTTTTAGTCACTAACCAAGGCAGCTGCTAAAAAAGGAGAGGGTGTATATGATATGAAATCACAAATTATAATGATAATGCCGAATAGCACAAATAATTTGGTTAAAATGATACTTGATCCTGCCAAACTTAGAGTCCTCCCTCAGTAGAGATAACCTGAACTACAGAAGTAAATACTGATGAGCAGGAATGGCTAAGTGTAAAAGGAGAGTCTTCTAAATACGCATTTGACTACTGTGATAGTTTGTTATATTTTGACCAACCCATATCAGCACCCGATCCCCTTGTGCCCTTTAGCATGCCCTAGTCTCACTCACCTGTACGCGGGGAGTCGGGGCTTGGCGGGATACCAGAAGATGAGAGTTGTCTGAAAAATTCTCGAGGGTTCATGGAGCGCTGAGAAACAAGCGCCGCTGCCTCCTGCGGGTCAGGAATGTCACATCAATGTGGAATTTCACATAAGAATTAAGTGAGAGGCTGTAATGCAACTGACTGATCCCGCAGTATATAAAGTTAATAAAATGCATGGCTGCAATATGCACTATTCATGAGCGAAGGAGGGACTAACCGCAGCCTTTTCGATGGATTCACTGCGTCTGAAGCGCACCCTCATGTCTTCCTCATGCTCTCTCTGTTGCTGCTCCTGTAAGATGCACCCATGGTTGAAAAATGGCACAACTCTACTGCTCTCTGACGTCCTGACATCGACGGCACCCCAGAGTCAATCATACACACTTCTCTCTACAGCATTCAGTGAGTATACAATGGGGACTTTACCATGTTAATAAAGTTATTTTCATCTCAATTGCTTTGCCAGTCAGGTCACAGCTATGTCACCCCTGTGGGAATTACTGCCCATCCATGCACTCCTGCAATGCACATTCCATCCACCATGTGTCTCCCTCGCTTACCCATCTGGCCTTCTCCTGCTTTCGAATCTCTGTCTCCAGTTTTGCTTGCATTTTCCTGAATGACAGAGAAACAAAGCAACCACTGTTATATCTAACACTGCGTATATAAAACATACTCTTTATACGCAAATATGAAGTTATCTGGAAAGGGCTGCACTTAAGATGAGTAAGATTAGTTATTCTTTGTAACAGGGGTTCCCAGTTTTTTGGTGGCCACAGACTGGTTTATCTTGTGCAAAAATTTCATGGACCGGTAAAACCTGGGGGTGGGGATGGGTCCGCAAGCCAAATTTGATAGTCATCTCCATTTTTGTCAGATGCGGTCTGACTGTGTGACCATCAGGAATTGTAAAAAAAAAAAAAAAAAAAAGACGACTTAAATCTATATAGTTTATTTTTGAAAATGAATCAACCTCTCCCCCACACCCCCAGCGTTGTGTGGCCCAGTGGAGTACTGGAGTCAGGGTTGGGATGCCCTGCTTAATATGATAGGTGCATGTTTGTGTATTAGAGCAATGAATTCAGGGCTTGTACAGTACTGTGAAAAAGGGAGTCAAAGAATATGATGTTTGAATGATGTTCATGCTGATGTAAAACTATGATATTATTTTTGTCAATGTGTGTCAGCTGAGCCAATTCAAAACCTCTCAGAGAGTCAGGCCAGTATTTGCAGCAACCGTCCAATACACCCATATATTTCTTGACTTGACCACTAGTGCGTAACATGTGTTGCTAATTAATGCCTCATTGAGTTATTTAACTAATGATGTTAATTAATGAAGATACCTGGTGGTGAAAGGTAACAAATACATGGAATGGCTGAGGTGCCCCTGAGGAGAGGTTTGGGAACTGAAGCGGTGTTCATCTAGCCATCCAACAAGATAACAAGATATTTTTTTTAAAAAACGGAACAAATTTTTGTTGGTTTTTATTGCATTACTGTCAATTTGAATATGTTCTAATGCTAATTTGCTGTTTAATTTCTGAGTTCATGCACACTTACTACCCAGATAAATAGCTTAAAACATTTTCTTTGACTGCAAAAGACTTTTTCACAGTAATGTATGTAATCTAATTATGAATGTGCCCACATGGTCTCACCTCTGCTCCTCTATCATCTGTAATTTCTGCTCCATCTTCCTGTCCCTCTCCTCTGCCTCCCTGCGCTCCTGCAGGATCCTCTCCCTCTCCCAGCGACGCCGGTCTTCTGCTGCCCGCCGACGCTCCTCCTCCTTTCTCTCCTCTTCTTCTCGCTGATGGACAAATAGGTTAGATCAGTGGTGGAATTGCAAGATCATATAAAGTAACACCTGTTGAAACTTTACTGATTGGCAGGAGGGGATTTTGTGTTCTCCAGCAACAGTGCAACTTTATATCAAAACTGTACCTTAAAAGAAAATAAAATCACAATATACAGTACAATGCAGACTGCCCCCAACTTATAGCCTAGATAGGGCCACAAGAATGATTCCTGGTCTTAGAGGAATGTCATACGAGGAAAGGTTAGTTGAGCTAAATCTGTTCTGCCTCAAGCAAAGGAGACTGAGGGGGGACATGATCTAGGTCTATAAGCTTCTAACAGGTTTGGATGCAGTTCAACCAAATAGTTACTTCAGCATTAGTACAAGAACTCGTGGCCATAGGTGGACATTAGCGGGAGAACATTTCAAACTAGATTTAAGGAAGCACTTTTTTATGCAGCGTGTAGTTAGAGTATGGAATAGTCTTCCTGATAACGTAGTGCAAGCTGAATCCTTGGGTTCCTTTAA
>JAODKE010000043.1:23351379-23363972 GCA_026779605.1 Mormyrus hasselquistii
TTTAACAACTCTGAGCTATTAGTTAAGTTCTCCCCAAGCGAGCTTGATGGGCCGAATGGTCTCCTCTCGTTTGTATAGTTCTTATGTTCTTATGTTCTATGCAATTAAAGATGACTTGCACATCCAACCTAAGTTTAAATAAATGTATGTACTGTATGTTCAGTATGTATGTATGTGAGTATGTATGTACAGTATGGATGTATGATGTGTGTGTGTGAAACTAAATTCCAGGAGGCCACTGCCTATGCTATGTAGAGTATGCTGTGCTCCATACGAGAAAGTACTGTATGGCAACGCAACCATTCCAGTCATCCCAGGCACACATACACAGAAACACACAGAAATACACACACACACACACACACACACACACACACATACACACAGGATGGGGCGAAAGTAGGTATATGGTTTTTATTTTTAAAAGTAGGTATAAAGTTCTTATTTTACAGTACTGATTGGGCCATATTTAGTTTCTTAGATGTTCGAAATGTCCTCCGCCAACGCTGCTACATTGCTGGAGCCTGTCAGTGACACTGTGACACACTTTAACACACAAATCCAGGTCACACTTTCTCCTTTACTCCCCCAAAAAAAGGTCCATGGGTATCAGGTTAGGTGAACGTGGCGGCCATTCAATGCTGGCCAATCAGTACTGTCAAATAAAAACGGTATACAGGTACCTACTTTTAAAAATACATTTGTCAAATTAAAACTTTACTTTGTAAAACAGGACCTTTACATTGTAAAATACTGTACGAACTGTACACACACACACACACACACACACAAATTTATATTTGGAATGCTCACTTCTGCACGTGCCCAAAAAGAGTCTCTATTGATCCTTCGTATCTCCATAGCAGCATTTGTTTTTCTATAGTTTGTGCCCTGCAAAGAAAAAAAGGATCAAAGATTTTGATCTAAATTAATGAATAATACAGCCTAACAAAAATGTTTTACTGTATAAATGGCCAAAAGTTTGCTTGTGGGGATTTCGTAGACTCACCACTAACTCCTCCTTGTCCGTAATCCTAGGGTTTCGCTTAATGCGCTCTGCTGGAGCACTGATGCTGCTGGCAGCCTCACAGATTTTCTCCTCTGTCACATCCTCTGCTTTGGTCGCACTGATAAACGCATGAGCTTCCTGTGATGGAAAGAATTGGAGAAGGCGATAATAAAAAAGCAATACAATCTCAGGGAGTACAGGCACAAGATTAAAGAAGGGTAGCTATATGCAAAGGTTTGTGATCGACGCAGTGACCTACTGGCAATCCACTGCACACCAGCAATCATATTTCAGAACCATGCCAGCGGACTGCAGCATGAGGCTCCTTGTGGTTGGCCAAGAAACCAGCCATGGGAAAGACGTGCCTGGTGTCTGCTAATTACCTCAGTCAGAGGCTGGGATTGTCTTCTCCAGTGCTGGGCAGAAAGCCCAGGGTAAGACCTGTTTATACTTTCGCTCCTCACACAGTAGGCAGCTCTGAGGACGACTGCCCTAAGGGAAGCGCCGCTCTGTCGCCAAGGGATCCATGCCCGCTAGCTTTGAACAAGTCTAGCCTGGCTGCTCCCTGTGCTTTTCTTACAGATGCTAAAAACTTCATTATTCAATCTCATGAAGCAGCGAGATGCATGCTAAATATAAAAGTAGAAAAATAAGTAACTTGATTATCCTTATTTAATGTATAAGCAAATTTTTGCTGGAAAGGGCTACATTGGGCTGCCAATACAGAGTCGTGCAGTTGTGGAACAGTCTTCCAGCAAATGTGTGGGATTCAGGCTCATCCTTAGTCTTTCCGTCTGGTTTGGTTCAGCTCGAAGGGTCACTAGGTCTTGGTGGTTACTCCCTCTAGGCTCAGGATCTGCTGTGTAGAGATGGGTGGCGACCGGAGCCATTGATTTGGGACGAACTGTACTGTCACCTTGCATGTGGCCTTGTAGATGTGTTGTTGGAATGCTGGTGCTCAGGAATTCCTCACTGCTTACACATGCGTGTATTCCCACTTGCCTCTTCCTCCGAGATATGCTACCATAACTAGGCCTGCCACGGCTTCTTTATTGCCTTCACCCTGCTGTCTCGCATTTTCACTCGTCCATTCCACAGTAGCTGATGCATTTTCCTTATCTCTAAATTTCCTTCGGGATTAATAAATTGTGTGTCTGTCTGTCCGTCTGATCACCCCAATCGATCTGGAAGAGGTTGGGATAGAAAGGAGTCCCCTGACTGCTTACCCACCCACCTGTATGTCTGCATGAGCCAGCTCACCTGCCTACCTGCTCTACAATGCACCAGTCCACCCCTATTGTCTTTCCATTCTCCTCAGTGTACTTCGCATTAAGCTATGTAAGCTTGTCACTTCAGGCTCGCTGGCGTTAGTCTGAAGAAGATCGACACCCCCCCTTGATTCTCTTTCCTGCCAAGCTTCTTTCTTTCTCTCCCTGTTTTTCCTGTTACCTCGGGCTTCTTCTCTGGGGATCTCTGGCTAATGAGTCTGTAAAATGCTTGGTGACAATGCTCCTTGTTAAAAGCGCCGTATACATAAAAATGAACCGGACTGGTAAACCATTTCCCATTGGGTCTTGGCAACACATTGGAAATCGTCTCTGAAAATAGAAAGCCGGGTGGAGGGCTTTTTGCAAAGTACTGCCATATACTGTAGCATGTGCCCCCATACCGCAATAATAAAGACAAAGAAAGCTGAAGCTTCTCGGGAGTATAAAGAATAATCCATATTTCCGGGAACGCACTGTGCCGTGAGCCATGTGCAGACTGTCAAACGAGCCTAAATTGAAGAGGCAGATAAATCTGAGGGAACGTGGAGGCTCCTGGCTTTTGTAAGGTTTGCAGGGCATAGAAAGCTTTCCTTAAGGTCTTCATTATCTAGTTTCAGTTGTTTTTAATCATAATGAAACAAGCATGTAAGTGTCTCCCTCTCCTGTCCTGTGACCCTGATTTGTGGAATCCTGCTATGCAGCAGCTTCCTCCCCACGTGTCCACTTCTCCCTCATAACGAGTCACACGGTACACGGGGCAAACACCAAGTATTCAAGCCACTTGATTTTTGTTGTGTGACAGCCATACTCTAATATGGATTAAATTAATTTTGAATCATGAATCTGCGGACAATACGCCATAAGCAAAAAGCGAAAGCATCTGAAAGAAATCCGTAGATGAACTCAAAAAAGGGGGGGGGGGCTTGGTGGTGCAGCGGTTAGCACTGTTGCCTCACCCCTCTGGAACCTGGGTTCAAGTGTCTGCCAGAGTTCCACGTGTGCGGATTTTGCATGTCCTCCGCATGTTGTTGTGACAAACTGCCTGTGTGAGTGAAGCTGTGAATGGTGCGTGAGTGTGCCCTGTGATGGGGTTGGCACCCCATCCTGCATTGTTCCCTGCCTTTCAAGCATTGGCTCCAGACCCCCTATGACCCCGAATAAGACAAGCAGTTACAGAAAATGGATGAATGCATTAAAAAGAAGCACTGAAATATCATAAGTATTCAGATCCTTTGCCAATTGAAAACTTCAGGTACACCCAACTCTCACTGACCATCCTTGAGCTGCTTCCACAACTTAAATAATACTAACAGGCACAGATCTGTCTATACCAGGCCCCACAGCTGACAGAGATGATCAGGAGACAAGCCATGGGTTCAAAGACAGTATAGATCTGCAGGCTGCTCCTCAGGCTTATTGGGATCAAAAGGTGTGTGAATATCCTTGAGTGGCCCAGCCAGAGCCCCAGCTTAAACCCAAATGAACAGCTCTGGCAAGATCTGAGAACAGCGGTACATCCAGCCTGGCGGACCCAGGCACACCCAAATCCAGGTGTGCCAAGCTTGTAGCATCATAAGAAAACCTGTAGGTGTAACTGCTGCCATAGGCATTAAAGTACTGAACAAAGAGTCTGAATACTTATGACGTGGAGTGAATGCACTGCACAGCTTTATGCTCACCTGCTATCTGCATCATTACAAAGATATAAAATCAATTAAAATGGTGTTTATATTGCTGGATCGTATACAGCATTTTTCTGCAAGTCTTTACCATTTTGGTAATATTTCATAGTAGCCCTAGTGTAGTGATTGACACCATTGTATTTTGTGTAACTACTTGTATTTGTTTTGCACCTCTTTACATGTATGTATTTATGCATGTATGTGTATGTTCTATGTGTGCATTAAAAGCAATTCTGTATTACTAGCGTAATCACACTTGCACAAAGACAACAGATCCTTGATCCTAGCAAAACAAACACTTGAACTTCATCTGAACTACCTTCAAAGTTTGTTTTTTGGGGTGGGGTTAGGGGTAGTACTCTGACTGAAAGACCAAAGAAGGTGGAATGTTCTAGCAGGTGGTTGTTCTTGATAGTAGAAAAGCAAACAGACTTGCAGGCAGAAAATTAAGCCTGTCTGCTTTGGATTAAAGATGGGATTACTTTAACATTTCAACATTTCAAGTCTTCCTTTCAGATATTGCACATTTTTTTCTGACTTGCACATCATCTGCTCTGCCAATTCATGTAAAAACTGGCCTTAAATACATTGCACATGGAGACAGTTTTCAAACTGGACCTTTATAAATGTTGCCTTTACTCTTTATATTGTACTGTCCCTGAGGAGGGGGAGGGTAATTATCTATTACCCTGTAGCTTTTTCTGTACTCTCAAAGGTTTTCTTGGAAAAACATTGTTTCCAGTAGAACATAAGAAATGCAGCTGCTTTTCATCATTGTACCATTAGCCTTCCTGTCGGCTGAAGACTTTTTGCCTATTCATCTCCTGTAGCAAATTCCGATCCTGACTCTTCTACAGACGTGGAGCAACACACTCCAGCAACTACGGCGTCATACGTTGAGAAGTCCCCAGTACAAGTACAAATCACAAAAAAAAATAATGTTTCCTGGCACAAATAGGCCTACAGCTTAGGCAATGATTAAGATTTGGCCCCGTAAAGCACACACAGTTCTAGTCTTGTTGTCAGTGTAATTTTGGCAGAAATAAAAACAGGATCTGGAGCCTTGTTCTGATAAGCCTCCCATTCAGCACACCCACCTAGCACCTGCTGGTTAGACAAGCAGTGCAGAAAGATCTCAATTTGATAAGACTTTGACAAAAGCATCCAGGGTGGCTTGCTGGCATATCGACTCTGTGGGTGTCTTCACTACCTCACCCCTCCAGGGCTGGGGGTTTGAATCCCAGTCCAGTTCTTGCTGGGTTTACATGTCTCTGCTAACATGTGACATGCATGGATTACTGTCCTGGGGGGGTGCCCTGCCTTGTGCTGTTCAGGATCGGTTCCAGATTCCCCTGTATCCCCAACCGGGGTGGGCGTTAGATCGATGTTATATAACAGCCAAAACAATTAGCACACCGACTGTGTGCTGGTATGGCAGTCCTTTTATACTTACAGCGCTTGATGTTTCACTGGTGACTCAAATTAAAAGATTAGGTTCCTCTTTGACCAGCAGAGGGCACCATGGTCAAAAAACCTACAGTTATTGATCAAACAAGTGTTTATATCTACCTACCAGGAGCACCATCCCCCGACTGCAGGAAAATGAAAAACTACAAATTTGTAGAGGGTATCTTTTTTTTGGAATAACTGGAACAAACAATTATTTTGCAAGACTAACATCTTATAATCACAATAATTTGTTATAAGAGCGGAGTTCAATAATAATAGAATATATCTTATCAGTATTCACAACAAAACAGACTGCCGCATTTACTGAAATTTATAGTAAGTTATCTACTGCAATGGGAAGTCTGAAGGCGAGATCAATGGTCTTATTGTGGAATATACACATTCCTGTTCAGAGCCATTTTCATTGGCCCCGAACACCAACCAAATCTGTTATAGGCCGAATATCTTAAGTAAGTCCAAAACACAGATTTCACAATATGGATCTGATCCTTCAGATATTCTAACATGCAGACTGGTGCAAAATGTACATAAGAGAAAGGGGGGTTTTTATAAGATGGTATAAAAGGTTTAATATTTCATGCAATGTCCAATAAGGAAGTTAAAACAACGAACATTCCTTGGATACATCTGAGGTTGACTGGGTGATGCATAAATTTCACATGGTGAATAATGCATCTTTGGTACAGACTGAATGAACTCATTACGTTCTATTCAGCTACATGGAAATGTTAACTAAACAGTGGATAATAGAAGAGGATCAATTCAGAGAGGAAGGCAGATACAGACAGAATTCCGCTCTGTACGCACAGCATACAAATCCATGTGGTGCAGCAGGCTAATGGAGGCAGCCAAGATAGGGCCAGAGCTACAGTGACCCACAGTGAGGTAATGCACACACACGCACACACACACACACACACAAACACTAGCACCCCCACTCCACACACACACACACACACACACACACACACACACATTTTATCTGTTCTGTACGAGAATGTCAATGTCATCTTTTTAATGCAACAGTCCACTTGGAACGATCACTTCAAGCCTACATGAGACTATAGAAAGTGCCAGAAACAGCACTTTAACTCATATATGTAATTTTGGGTTAACAACGACATCCTTCAACCTTAAGGACCTTGCATTATACCTCAAAAACCTTCTAACAATCACCGGCATTCTCTTGCACATACTGATTCCGCAGAAGCCCATCCAAAAACAATATTTACTTACACCCACACAAGATCCTAACGCACAAACACACGCGTGCAGAGTCATGTGAAAATGCAGTGAAATAGATGTATTAACTGGGGACAAATTCTTTTATCTATTAAGCAAAGATTGGTTATTAAGTGTAAATTCTCCACCCTTGTCCAACCCATTTATCAGCAAAAGTCCAAGTGTGCCCCACCCACACTCCGGTGCCGAGAAACAGCAACACAGCTTGCTAGTTCCCATAGGGTGGTGCGACTATCTCGGTCTTGACTTGCGTATTGCGATGACAACTGTAAGCAACGGGTCACGTGTACATGACTGCATACTGACAGAGGAATTAAAAAGAAATTAGCCACAGATTGGAACACGCAGAATGGCGAAAAAACAGGATGTACAGAGGTGGTGGGCGACTGCATTATTCTCCGCTTACTCATAGGGTTCTGAACACTTCCAAATGTTGAAGCAACCGTTAAGCTACGCTCGCCGTGCTAAGCAACTACTGCCGCTCAGCTACATTCTCAGAAAACTCAGAGCTCAGAAAAAACGACAAACTGTAGTGAGCTCTCTGATTTCTCTGTTCTACTTGTCTTCGATGGATAATAAGATCATTTAGATAATATAGGTATATAATAAAAGCTTCAGATTACTTCAACTTCGTTTCTGTCTCATCATAGGATATAAGATTACTATCAAGAGCAGATAACTGAGAATGTTGTCTCTTCCGACTATATATTATATTTTGAGAAATAAATAACCAAGCTTTTCTCAATATTAAACAGCTTTTATTTAAATTATTATTCATTTAAAATGAATAGGATTTATATTAAAGCTCTGTCTATATAAAAATACTAGAACAACTACTGCAAAGATGGTAAGAAAAACCAAAGACGGCAGGAGAGAATTGTAACTTACCTTGAAAAATGCCTTGATGGCAGGAACGTGACTAAGGCATTCTGTCCTGCGACATTCATCCACACCCTCACCCACCTACAGTGAGGACATGGAAGAGTATTAGGCTTAAGTAGCTCTGAAAAGTTTCATTAATGCATAACAAATAGATCACAATGCATTCATTACTATAATGATAATTCTTCATTACCCCCAAATATCTCATTACTCACAATAAACTTTACAATGTGCAAATTCTCCATAGCAGCATCATGACTGCACACTGTACAACACAAGGCAATGCTACCCAGAGCTATAATCACAGAAACTGGTGACAGTATTAACAAATTGCTTAGGAATTGCCATTCTTAAAGGAACTTTTTTAAGAGCTACAAATCTGACTTTGACCCAGGATCTTTACAAAATGAGTACCACTCGACAAAAAGCACAATCTAAAAGTATGCAGCACGATAGTACCATAAAATAAAAAGTTCTATACTTGAGTAGCTCTTGTTGTGGAATTCTTGTATAACTTGCATCAATCACTAAATATCACTTTCTGGGATGGAATCTGAGTGTGTATATCAGAAACTGTACAGTATACAACAGTGTTTTAAAAAGCACGTTTGTTTGCATGTGAGGCAAACAGGAAGCAGTTAGGAGTGGAGGTGGTAGGTCATAGCCCATCTCCCCCCTACCCCCAGCCTCCCTGGCCTCCCTGCCTGACTGGCTACAGATGCGACCTTTGACCCCTGCTGAACAGTTTCCATGGAAATCACACATTAGAAGCTTTGGGAATGTCCCAAGCATCCCCTCTCTTGCCTTAGTCTAAGTTTACAGCTACAGAAAAAAAGCATCTATTAACAACGCCATTAGTGTGAATTATAAAATCTACAAATCTTATAAATATTTTTACAACCCAAGATCTCTACTTATAACTGAATTAATGTTTCTAACTTTCAACCAGTGACCGTGCATCAATGAGCATAACCTAAAATGAACACAAATATTCAAATAACGCCACACAGAAGTGCCCTCCGTAGACTCACCCAGGTGATCATCACTATACGGGGTACTGAGGGTTTGGCTTCGATCCGGCACAGTCCGTACAGTGGACGATTCTCCTGAAACTTCCCTGCCAATTCTGACACACTGCCAGCTGGACAAAAGACGATAGGGTGTGAGGGACTAAAATGAGAGCGTGAGACAGAAGTGATACAGATCGGAATACAGCACAGACAGACTGACCCCTAGGCCTTGCCAACACGAACACGGGCATTTTTAAAAGCGTAGGTTATTCAATGCGTTTTGGCCTTTCATCCACAAACGGCATTTTAGGTCACTGAAAACGGAGCTTTCGTAAATCTCTGTCCAGGGTAAAGGTTTTCAGAAACTTAGTTTTCAGTGTCAACATGTAGACAGGGAAAACTGAGTTTTTGGCTTGTGACGTCAGATTGTGTGCCATTATCCAGTTTGTTTGACATCAGAATGTGCGCTGTTCACTGTTTACATTAGCTATTTTTAGCCTAGCAGAACTGGTAATAAGGATTCTGATTGGCCAGCATGGCTTTATGGTTAGGGTTATATTGTCACCTGTTGGTTAGGCGTGCTCTCCACAGTGCACTTTAGCATTTTCATGTGGAGATTTTTTTTTTTTTATGACGGAGCAGAAAAACACACTGCTTGTAAATATACCCGTGTACATGTGAACAAGGCCCTAGATGGCTTCCCCTGTTCTGGAAATTGTAACATTTTAGTGCCACTGCTAGACCAATACAATTTAAAATACCATACACATTCATTGAGTTTAACCCATAAGGGTATTTGTAAGCATAGGTGTATGTATAAGACCTAATTATGTTCTCTTTTTTAGGGTAAAGCAGAATATAGGAAAGCTAAACTGAACAATGTTCTCTAAAGCTCTTTCTTAGCATGTCGTATGTGAAGTTACCTCCTGAGTCGGACAGTTTGAGGTTGTTGGTGACCCCATCGTATGTAAACAATGCCCTGAGAAAGACAGAAAGTGCGGTCAGAATGAAAGTATGATTTTTAACAAATTATAATTCTACACAATATTCATGCACAAGACAAAAAAAAAAAAAAAAATACGGCCTCATTTTTAATGTAAAATGGCATAAGTAAAAGCTGAGTATAACTTGTCTGACTGCATGAGTGCTTGGGTTACAGCTGGCATTTTAAAGCAGCGCTTTGCTCTGGCAGCATTGGTGCTCCCCGCCTTGGGTGCCTACAGCCATTGGGCATCCTCAGAAGAAAAGGGCAAATTCATGCCAATGAGATACGGACAAAAGTTTTGGGACACCCGGCCATTACACCTACAGGAATTTTATGACATCCCATTCAAAATACACAGGTATCAAGCTGCCCCCCTCCCCATTACCCGATATAACAGCTGCCACTCTTCTGGGAAGGCTTTCCACAAGATTCTGGAGTGTGTCTGTGGGAATTTTTGCCCATTCATCCAGGAGAGCATTTGTGAGGTCGGGCACTGATGTTGAATGTGGAGGCCTGACTGGCGATCTCCATTCTAGCTCATCCCAAAGGTGTTTGATGGAGTTTAGGACTCTGTGCGGCCCAGTCAAGTTCAACACCAAACTCTTTATGGGCCTTGCTTTGTGCACTGGAGCACAATCATGACGGAACAGAAAAAGGTCTTCCTCAAGCTGTTGGAAGTTGGAAGCTTACAATTGTCCAAAATGTCTTGGTATGCTCAAGTATTAAGAGTTCCCTTCACTGGAACTAAGGGCCCTAACTCAACCCCTGAAAAACAAACCCATACCATTATCCCTCCTCCACCAAACTATACTGTTGGCACAATGCAGCAAAGGCAGTTAAGGTTCTCTGACATCCACTGAACCCAGACTCATCCATCAGACAGAGAAGCGTGATTCATCACTCCAAAGAACACATTTTCACTGCTCCAGAGTGCAGTGGCCGTGTGCTTTACACCAACCCATCCCACACTTTTGTGCTTTGTGATGTAAGACTTGCATGCAGCTGCTCGGCCATGGAAGCTCATTCCATGAAGCTCCAGGTGCACAGTTCTTGTTCTGGGGTTAATGCCAGAGGAAGTCTGTAACACTGCAGTTATTGAGTCAATGGAGTTTTGGCAATTTTTACGCACTATGCTCCTCGTCCTAAACGCTTCCACTTTACAACAATACCACTTACCGTTGATCGTGGAATATCTAGCAGGGAAGAAATTTCACAAACTATGACAGCACTATGCTTGAATTCACTGAGCTCTTCAGAACAACCCATTCTTTCACAAATGTTTGTAAACCTGGCTGGTGCTTCATTATATACACCTGTGACAATAAGTCTGAATGAAACACCTGAATTCAGATGATTAAAAGGTTCGTCCCAATACTTTTGTCTATATAGTGTAAGTTTTTTCTAAGAATAATGCCATAGGAAGTAAGGTGTCTTATTCAGAGCCTATGAAAAAAAATCAATGACTTATATTTTGATTTGTTGGTAGAAATCACGGTAGCAAGCAAAGGCCCTAATCCTAATCCCAGGAAGCACTCATCTGAGGAACACTTTTTTGCCAAAGAATTACTGCTCAATTGCTTCAGATTATCAGACGCATAAAATGGTAATATTTTAAGTTTCTCTGGAAAAAAAACACCACGTTCTCTTGAAGAACAGGGATATCCTTATTTCACTCCATACCAAGTACACATTTCTTTCTCTACCACATAGCAATACTCAAAAGGAGGCTCTGTTTAGTCCACAGGGTTCAGTTTCAATGCAGGCTAATTGGAAACCCATTTCAAAATAGGGCTTCCGTCCCCTTTCATAAACATGGTTCTGTGTTAGCTATGCAATGCTTGCCAGGAGCCACAGCTTTTAAGGAAGCACTGATTCACAGATATTCACAGCCATAAGAAAAACAAGGTAATACCCACAATGCTCTGCAGCCTGACGCAATTAGGCCGCACATGCTGACAATCACAGAATCATACTCTGTAAAAATTTAGAAATGTCACTTAGCCTGACTGCATGTCTTTGGACTGGAGGAAGAAACCGAGGACGCGCAAAACATCCACACGACTTGTGGAGGTTCAGAGGTGGGATTCAAACCTATGAGGTCACTATGTCACCGCATATATACAGGGTAGTGCTGGGTAAGATCACGTTTTGTATTTGGAGATTCCTTCCTGCACACCAGTGTTGTACTGAGCTGTTGTCTTTCCTGTCATCAACAGAACTGTCACTGACGCTAATCTTTTTGCTTATTGCTACCTGATCTGTAAACACTGCGATGCATGAAAATCCCAGGAGGATGTGGCCGTTCCTGTGACGCTGGAGCCATCGTGTCTGGCAGCAACAATTACTTAAAATCACACAACCTATTAGTTATCACGATACACAAGCGAAGAGCGATTATGAGTCTTTTATTAGCTATTCCAATGTTTTGTCAAACAATACAGTATGTAATCAGTTGCAGCCACGTGATTGGCTGTTCGGAGGAGCAGACTGTTTGCATTAGCAATCGACTGTACTTAATAGAGAGCTCACTCAGCGTGTATGTATGATTGATGTGTATGCTTCTATTCACTAAACTGTAAAACAAAACAAGAGCCGTAATGAAATGGAATGAAATAAATGAGTCCAACAGACAACCAATGAAACAGGAAATCGAATCTGAACTGAGCAAAGCATCTACCTCATTGTTTTCAAGCATCATACCTCATTGTTTTCAAGCATCATACCTCATTGTTTTCAATCTGCTATTTTTTTGTTTCTTTTCAGATGCAAGACAGAAAACTGGATCTGCTACGCATTTAACAAGTCAGCACTTTTGATAGTGCATTCCATTACTTTTGGATTTACATGAAACACTTATAGTATATACGAAATTCTCTGTCATTTCGGAAGCTGATGAGCATGTTAAAGAGTGTTGAACGAAAACCTCCTGATACAGAAACACATGGCAATGCAGTTTGTTGGATTACATCAGTGGTTCTCAACCTGCGGCCCGTCACAAATGCAAATGCGGCCCGCGATGCTGACCACGTAAAAAAAAAATAAAAA
>JAODKE010000043.1:23364072-23374498 GCA_026779605.1 Mormyrus hasselquistii
TAAATAATATGCGGCCCGTGAGACTTGAACTTGGACATAGTGCGGCCCACTGCAAAAAAAGGTTGAGAACCACTGGATTACATTGTGCATGTTACTTATGCATCCAGCAAACTGCTGTGAAAAACAAGCCCCCCTCCCCTCCCGTGGCCCAACCCCAAGAACTCCCAACCCAAGAATCCCACCCACACTAGTCCTTCAGTGTCCACACAAACAGAAACAGCGAGAACTCCCACACTGTGTCCACATCCCCCTGCTGGCAAGTTAACTCATTATTCATTACACTGGAACCCTATTGTCCTTCGAAGTACAATCATGCTATATCTTGGGAAAGGGGATGGATGCTGTGGATCCGAGACCCATCTGTGTACTTAAAGCACAGTAAGGCCATTGTGGCCAGCAGTTGGCCATTCTGTATGGCCGTCTGGCTGCAATTCCTGTTTACTTTCAAGCAGATGCATGACGACACTCTCATGAAGTACCGCTTTAATTCCCGCCATTAGCCATTGTACCCTCATTTGCACTTGCTCCCTTGACAGAGTTTAACTCCCTTTCTTAATCTAGTTGCAGCCTTAAACATGCCTAGGAATGTGTCAAAATGGAATCTGAATGTCACGCCAGCAAACCGATTAGGGCGTCCTGGCATGTGACTCATCTTAGCTATCCCTTGGTCACCTTGGCGACTGTTGGTGTTTCTGTTGATCGGCAGGGTTATTGGTTTAGCCCCTGCAGTTACAGCGTGTACTTAACCTCTCTCTGCAGCAAGGACACCTACACTTAAGCCTTTCTAAGAAAGCACGATATATCTGCAGCTTAGTTCATTCCAGCAGCTGAGCAGGATTTAAATTAGAGTACATTATTACTTTACTGCACAATGCGTGGAAAGTGTCACCCATGCTAGTATTTAAGTACTTTTGTCAATTCGAACAGCCGAGCTATTGTGTGTCCTCAGTGACAGGCATAACTCAGAGAAAACATTAGAAAATATATTTAAAAAATTATCAAATCCATACCAAAAAAGTGATATTCAGGCCACTGACACGGGCTTTTCTGTGTAATTGGGTCAGTTAAGACCATCTGAATACCACTGTTGCATTTGCGCAACAACTGTACCTATTTATTCAAAACGGAAGACACACCCTGGCAACTTAATCAGGACGACATCAGTTTAGGGGTTCAGAAATAAATTCCAAAATATAATTTGAAGAAATTATTTATTTCATATATTACCGTAAAGTATGTGTTATACTGTGGGTCTCAAAGGGTAGCACTGAGAGTTACTGGTTTAATACCTTTCCCAGCTCAGTATGTGTGAGCCTGCATGTCCTCTGGGTTCCCTCCCACAGTCCAAAGTTTAGTTTAAGTGGACTGCTGTCTCTAAATTCCCCGTATTGTGTGACTGACTGCATCACGGACTGGCATAACATCCACAGTGTCCCCTGCATCACACCCTGTGCTTCCTGGGTTGGGTTCCAGGCTCACCAGGACCTGTACTGGCTAAGTGGTCATGGAAAATGGCTGGATAAGTAAAATCAAAGCAAAGCCATCAGAAACACATAGAAAGGCGACTGTTACTTAGAACATATGCGTTACTCATACAAAGTGGTGTTATTGGATACACAGACATACTGTACTCTCTGCTCTTTCAGCTACTTTTAAGTGAGGATGGAAAGGACCGGCACAGCTCTGTGACCGAATGGCCTGACGGCGGCCACAGCGGCTAATATAACCCAGGCGAGAGTCCGGCTTCCTGGCAATAAGGTATCACCTCTGACACACGGGCCTTCGAGAAGTTGATGAGAAAAACAGCCTTACTGCCGTAGAAAAATCCACATCCAACCCTGGCAGTAAACATCTCAGTCTGACAGTAAAAGAGCGAGACCACTGGGGAAACATCCGAAGAAGTAACACGGAGGGATTGAACAAAAATATCTAGAGAGAAGTGTATAAAGAAAAAATACATTTTACGCAGAAATCTGGAGGCTTATGACTTAATGATAGAAAAATAAGGGATCTGCCATTATCTTGCATAATGAATAGAACAGTGGGAGGCCATTAACAAGCGGCAGTGCCTTGGAATGCCAGCGACACTGCCTCTCTCTAGCTACAGTTAATAATGTAAACGAGAGCCTGATGTCTGGGAACCACCAGTCTGGACTACGAGAACACACAGTGAAACACGCGGATGCACAGCTATTAAAGGGAAATAGAAAATCGCCTTTTTATTTTTAATTTTTTTATTTATAAGTGTTCTTTTCTGCCAGCACTAGTTCCCGTTTCAGTTTCCCATTTTAGTCCTTGGAGTGGTGCGTGGTTTTGTGGGTTGGACTCATGTCTGAAGGTAGCTGGATGCCGGGGCTGGTGGAGACCACTGGACCCTTAGCTCTAATTCCTCCAGAAACCCTGGATGACCTTTATCCTCACTTGTATGTCGCTTTAGACAAAAACATCTAAACAAAACAAATGTAAATTAACCACACTAGCAAACAAAACAAAAAGCTTCAGCATGACTTCAGTTTCAACATTGCATTTCTGACTTATTAACCAGACTGCCACTTTTATCAAGGACGTCTAACAAGGTAGCCAAAATAGTATTTAAAAAATTACAGCGTGAGAAAAAAAGAACTAAATACAAGATACAGTACACACTATACCTTAGATATATAAAAATTACCAAAAACCATTTTCAATTCTTTTGTCAAAGTAGAACAGCAGGTTTGTTTCTGAGATTTTAACCTATGACCTTTGGGTCAAAATGAATTCTTTTCATCACTATGTAGGAGCTGAAGCAAATCAATTCTTACTGCAAGCAGAATTTACTGTGTATTGAGAAAGCTCCAAAAAGACAGCAGAATTCCATCCTTCAGCCATCTGGTGATGTCTGGCACACGAGGGCTTCATGAACTACTCACTACTGACTGATGTTTACTAGAACAGAACAAAGTTAGAGAGCATTTTTGAGAACCCCTTTAAAGAATGAAGGGCATCCTGTGACAAAGAGAGCCACTTGACTGTCTGAACTATTGGACTTGGCCTGTATTAACAGGAAGTACCAGTGGTGAAAAGCTCTCCAGAGCACAGAGTTCCCACCCGGCTTGTCTTTGGTTCAGTGGTACAGCAGCCACGTTTTAGACCCTCCCAGCACCCCAAATCTTCGGTATGGTTCTACAGCCTTGGTTCTCCAAGCTCCGCCCGTCCAAGTCCCCGCATATCCATAAATCAGGAGTCTCCTGACCCCATGCTGACCTATGGCCCGCACGCTATTTGTACGACCCAGTCCGACAGGGCACTGTGCACACAGTGCATAGCACTCATTTCCTCTGACACAAGCTCACAGACCAAACATGGGCAAAAAGAGCAGCCCCAGTGTTTCAACAGAAGCCCTGCCCCCACCCCCCCTTTTCCATGTGAAGTTCTCATGGCCAGTCTTCATCACTTCTGGGAGTTGGCGAAGCGCTTTAGGGAAACACAGCACTCACCCTGACCTTCCATAAAACCACAAACAAATTCACAATCAGTACATTTCATAAAAACCTAATGCATCAGAGCTTTTTTATGTCATACATCCTAGGTTTTGCAAACAGGAATTAAAACACCTATTTGTCATTATTGAGCTGCAATTGTATTATATAAAGCACAAAAAAACAATGCAACATTATTTAATTACATTTCGTTTCACTTTAAGTGTCACTGTTCCCTTTTTGAGAGCACAATGTATTTCATACATTACGATTGTAACTCTATGTTCTTATGTTCATATGTTCTATGATTTTAATCTCAGTGCATCAACTTGTTGTGGGTCATAATTTTTTTTTTAATGCAAATAGTTTTAATGAATTTAAATGAATAAATTAAAACAGAAATTCAACCTCAATTTAATGAAATGAAAACATTATGAAAATGCCACCCACATGTTCAAATGTCAAAACGAAGAAACCAAGAACAAAACAAAAAAATGCGAAAACTGGTAAACAAACTATTGAACCAAGTGAATTAACTACAAGAATTAAACTATATTCTGAATATCTACAGCTGAAATGCAAGTGTATGCAAGTAGAATATTGTTTTACCAAAATAAACTCAGTCAGCTACCTGTAGTGACACCTTGGAATTACAACATTACCAAAAGTCACTCCACGTTCCCAAGATGTTTCTTTCTGTATGATCTCAGCCATAAAGAAAATTATTTAAAGGAAGCAGGATTGTTAAGATTAACCAGAACAAACATAACAATGACTACATGAGATACAATTTTCCCACTTTTGTACAAATAATAGTCTGGATAGAAGTTTAAGAGAGGAGCAGAATTATGCAGGTACACTAGTCAGGCGTCAGTTTAGGCAAAATGCCTCCTTCTTAATAAATAAATCATTCTGTTCAAAAATTCAATACGGCCTTCTTCCAGTATATAAACTGAGAAAACTTACTTTGTGCAGAACAGCGGAGACAAAGGCTCTTGCCCTGCAACCGTACATTTTCTGAAATCATTTACCCTCTTCAGGGTCATGAGGGGTACGGAGCCTATTGGCAGAAGGCAGGGAACAACCCAGGATGGGGTACCAACTGATCACAAGGTACACTCACACTCCATGCACCACACACACACACACACCTATGGGCAATTCATTAACTCCAACAAGCCTCAGCATGTTTCTGGGCTTGGGGAGGGGGGGGAGGGGGGCAGAGCACCTGGAGGAAGCCCTTGGCAACACAGGGAGAACATGCAAACTCCACACACATGCAACCCTGCATATATGCAGGAAATACTACGAAAGCAGAACTGAAAGAGGCACAGGTGATAGAGGGGGAAAAAAACAAGTCACAGACATTTACTTATTGGTTTAGGATTTTTATGGATCATTTTCATATGCTGTGGGCGCTCTAGTTTCTCATTTTCAGTGGCAATTTCCTTAGTCTATATTTAGAGCGTCGGTATTATAGCACTGGGACTGGAAACTTTATGCAACAACCATCCGTACTTTATTAAAGCGCAACCAGGGGGCTAAGCTATGACCCCTGGGGGGAGGTAGGGGGTATTCCTGGCCCTTGTTAACCTTATTTCTATTGCACAGAGCTCAGAAAAAAAGCCCTGCTGACTCTAGACAATTATCCATGACAGACGTAAAGCAAGCTGGGATAATAAATGTATATTACCTTGGGAAACCCGATATAACTGCAGTGCAGGAATACATAGCTTAAGCCCACAGAAAGGAAACAGCACTGACACTGTAAATAATCTCCTGCAACAATTTCCATAATCCTTGATGAAGCTGAAACAGCCAAGCAGCTTTGCTCCTACAGGTCTGCTCATGTTATGTTTAGTCTGTTATTATTTAAGGTTTAACATTTTCCTTTCCCTCTTCTGGGCTACGCATCATCCTGTGTCCAGCACCAAACTCCAGAATTAATATCAAGCTCCACATATCGATCACCCAGGAAGTCACTGAAAAAAAAACTGCAGCAATTAGGACTGAATATGGGAGGCAAAATCAGCAAGAAAGTGAAATCTGCTGCATCAAATTCCCCATTATCGAAAAACACGATTCTGTACTTTAATAACCCAGACAGAGACCATGTAAAATGGCCCACATGAGGGTGGTGTTCATCTGATCGGAGAACAGCCCTTCTTCTCCAATCTGCATAGCACAGGGGAGGTGTCTTCAGCGGGACTGGAGCAACAGGCCAGAGAACTTGGCAGGGTCTCTGCCTTCCAGTCCATTCCTAGCAAGACGCTGGGCTCAATCTGCCCTAGAGGGGATCGCTCTTAGACGGTGAGCACATTACCACCTGGAACACTACCCTCATTCCACAAACCGCAGTGGGCCAGTGCTTATGATCTAACACTCTACAGTGACCAGATTAGCATGCTACGGCTAAAGTCACTACGCATTTACAGTGGTTAACTGAGACACTTCAGCTAGTGATCCCTCTGAGCTGTGGGAATGCATCACCATAAACAGTATGTGTTACCTTCAGTGTAATTTTTTTGTACCCCTTTTAGAGCGTTCACTGAAGATATAAAGAACTGTAACTATAAACAGTGCGCTCCACCTCTCTTTAATTTCCATCTGGCTGTTTAACTGCTTGGCTGCGTTCATGAGGTTTAATGTGCCAGAAAGCTTCAGTACAAGACAGAGGTTCCCTAGATGGCTATTGCGCTAGTACAGCCATAATTTCAGGACTACAAGGGTAATATTCTTAAAAGAAGAGACGTAAAGAGAAGGACTATGTCGGTTTGCAAAGGGAGAGATGAAAAAAAACATTTGAGGACAAAAACTGAGAACATATCAGAGAGAGTGAAAGAGGGACAAAGACAGAAGCCAAGAACAAGAGAACAGGAAAGGTTTATGCGAGCTGTGAGGGGAAGGGGTCCCATTGTGGTGCAGTGATGTTAGAAAGGAAAAGAGAGAGCAGAGAGAGAAACTGCTGAGAGACAGAGGAAAGAATGGAATGTTGAGTGTTCAGCAAAAAATGCACCCTAATAGTCCTACAATATGACCAAAAAAGAAAACAAACAAATGACCCAGATAAGGAAAGAGGGGGATCACTGTCCACACCCTAAATACCAGTAAGACGTACTGTGTTTCAGAGAAGACACTGGGACACCGTGAATGAGGGTAACAACTGGAAAGAGAAATAAACACAAACATATACTGTAGCATGTTACTGGAGCAGTCGTTATTTTATGAGTGTATCAGGATGATTACATCTAATGTGTTTCGGCATCCTTTTCCTAAAACAAATTAGGATGGAGTGATGTAGTGGATGTATTGTATGGAGTGATGGAGTGGATGGAGTGATGGAGTGGATGGAGTGATGTAGTGGATGGAGTGATGAAGTGAATGTAGTGATGAAGTGATGTAGTGGATGGAGTGATGAAGTGGATGGAGTGATGTAGTGGATGGAGTGATGGAGTGATATAGGCTCCCTGCACTCTCTGGTCTACAAGAACTGGAAGTTCTGTCAGAGATTAACGGATAGATGTGATCGGAATTTTGACTGCAATGATAATATTAAATTTACTTCAGGGGTGGGGTTATATTAAGAGGAGACCTCTGATATGTCCAGCTGGCTTATATTCCCAGACACATCTGGAGTCAGACATTCTCACCTCCAGAACTCAATTCCAACATTGGCCAAGCATACATGCTTCTAGTCAGAACATTCGGACACGGTATAGGACAAGGCAAAACTGCATATGGAGGCGCCATACTGACACAGTTCTGCCACAAACATTCTGTTCTTGTACTACTAGAGGAGCTGACAACAAAAATAATGAACGAAGGACTGAAAAGCATAGCTGAAGGACAGGAAGTAAGCGAAATACTTTACAGTAATCGCATTTACATACACATTATTAAAAAGATTTTATTGTATAGTTCCTTTTTCCACATGGCTATCATTTTACTTTAATGCTACCATTCTATTTTTGTCTTAATTTTTGTCATATGATGCTTAAAATTGTATATATCATTGGTTAAAAACCCTAAGCTATGGAGATCAGGAGTCTGAATTGGGTTAAATTCCATGTCACTGATGCCAACAGGTAGCATTACCCATTATATGAGTATCAGTCTAGGATGACACTGTTGTGTGCATCTTCAATACACCTAATGTAACTGACACCATAGCTTTGTAACGTGAGCTGTTGCTCTCTAAATATATCATTTTGTGACCTTAGTGTGCTGGCTTGTCTTTCAGGATGCTGGGGCCTTATTTTGGAGAGTATTATGTTTTCCTGACCGGATATCAGGGCTAGACTACACCGGATCACCTGGCACATGCCATATCCTCACTCACGTCACCATTTAGTCGGCGTTGCAGTAACTCAGGATGTAAACATCAGTGAAGACTCCCGCAGATATGAAGTGAGAGGTGCTATAGCAGTTTTGTGGGGGGGGGAAAGAAGGAGCGAGGGACAGTCTACAGACACATAAGTGTGGTTAAGAGTGGAGCCTCGAGCTTCCAAAGCAGAAGGTTCGATTACCAGCCTCAGGTCTGCATGTGTGGAATTTGCACATATTTCTCCTGTTTGAGAGGTTTCCTCCCACGGTACAGAGACGTGGGGCTTGTGAATTTCCGTTTGTGTGCGTATGCTGAGGTGTCCAGGGTGTCACTTGCCATGGAAGACACAACCATGCTTCAAAGATCTTTCAAATGTGAATGAATTGGTGTGTCTTTCTTTAAGAAAACAGATGAATAAAAGCTACTAATCCAAACTGAAATAAAAATGAGAACAGAAATACAAACAAACAATTTATATCTAAGTGCAATTCAGTGCTAGAAATTACAGCAAAGAAATTACCCACCCATCATCCAACAGCTTATTTTGAGCAGGATGGTGGGGGAGCCTATACCAGTTAGCTTAGAACACAGGCCAGGAATACACCCTGGGTAGGATGCCCGCCCATCACAGGGCACAGGCATGCAGATGCTCATATGGAGTAATACAATATGGGCAATTTAGAGAAGCCAATTAGTCTAACTGCATGTCTTTGCACGGAAGGAGGAAACCTGCATGTCATACACCCAAATGATAATTATAAACTGATAATGTCACACGACCGTCATGTGGGGTAAAGGCTCCACAAACAGACAGATATAAACTGGAATATTTGTAACATCTCACCTTGGAAACCTGTCTCCAGCTCAGTGACAGAGGCGGGGCTCTTTATTTTCAGACAATGAGGTTTGTTCAGGCCAGAAAACAGCACCCAGTCCAGTAAAAGTCAGCCACAGCAAGTCATGACAGTAATACACTGGAAAAAAATAATAACTGCCCACACACTCCTCTAAGCATTTTGATCAAATAATTGTGTCGAGTCAGACGTTTGGCATTTTTGTCAAAGCACAAAGTATGCTAATAGTACTGGCTGTCAAACTTAGGAATTCTACTTAAGAAAAAAGTTCTGGTGTTTAATTTGGAACAAGGAATTTTTACATTTTAAATAACAGTCAATATAAAATGGTTTGTAACAGATAACATTTATTGTTCACTTCAAAACACCTGTCAGTCACTCATTGAATACACTCCTAAAAATTAGCACCACAAATGTTAGGGCCGTGATATACATACGCAACGCGACGTGTATGCAATCAAGCATATGTAACACCAAACAGGTCAATAACATGTGAATTCTAACGCATAGGACACATGTAGAATACACGTTAACAAAATGTTAACGACATGCAAATAACGTGTTGTTAATGTGTATTCTACATATAATTTTTGAATGCGTAGAATACACGTTGACAACACGTTAACTATGTGTTGTTATAGTGTATTCTACACATATTCTAGGCATTAAAATTCACGTGTTTTTGACCTATTTGCAGTTCCATGTCTGGCGGCCATGACGTGTACGTACCCGCATTGTAGGCGTCAAGTTTAACTAAGCCCTTACAGATGCCATCGACATTCAAGCAACCAAATCATGGATTATGAGTGTCCTGAATGAATTGCCAGTGTGATCCCCCAAACAGCCAAAGGTGGCAAGGTGCGTATGAAAACGTGTAGCAACTGAGTAAAGCTTTCTCAAGCAGCAGCTGGGGAGCATGACCCCCCACCCCCAGGGAATACTCTGGCATTTCCTGTCCAGCTTGTCCCAGACAGCCAGTGTAAACCCCGCACGCATCGCCCTGACGCCCACCTCCCACTGTTCTCGCTGCCCTCCCACATTTTTTTTTGGCTTATCGTTTCCCTTCTCCTGCATCACCCCCCTTTCCTCAGCAAACAAACAGCATTCTTTTCTTACTAAACTAGCCCTATTATTGGCATACTTACCACACTGCCTGATGACAATGTGACAAACGAGGCAACATTTTGATCGATATCTGTTATCACCTCGTATTGTTATCTATCCGAACCATTACATTCACATTACACTGCGGTCCCCACTGAGTGATGAACATTTTCAGGATCTTCAGCCCCACCAGAGCCATTCCCCAGGCCTCACATCAGACAGGAAGTACAACCGACAACACACATGGATGCCTTCCAGGATTTCACAAAATGTGTTTTCTGTTGTACTTCAGTAGCAGGGTTCCTTAGTTTTGCTATGTATGTTTTTTTTTTATTTAATTTTCATCTCCTCCCCTCTGTGATGACAGAAACTGTCTCTCCCACCTTCTGCAGCCTGGCACTGAATGCTGAGCTGCTTCAAGATGCAGATCCTTCAGTGCACTGGTACCAGCTCGAGCAGTGCCAACAGGACCCAAGGCCGGAGTCCTGTAAAGCCCGGTCCTGCCAATGCACATGGTTTCATGGGGGGGGGGGGGGGGGGGGGGCAGGGCCACCCACCCCCACCCCCCCCGTGGTGTTTTGGGCCCCCCCCCCCCCCCCCGCTGTGGGGGGGGGGGGGGGGGGGTGTGGGGGCGGGGGGGGCGCGGGGGGGGGGGGGGGGGGGGGGGGGGGGGCTGGCTCTCCAGG
>JAODKE010000043.1:23402925-23429227 GCA_026779605.1 Mormyrus hasselquistii
CCCCTCGTCTGATGTCGGTCATTGTCTTATTGTCATGGTGATTTGTTCCTGTCTGCCTACAATAAACCCCGTTTCCCATCCGACTGGCTCGCTTTGCCTCCTTGCTCGCTCGCCTGCCCACCGCACCATGACAAGCAAGCTACTGCCATATTGGTTTGACTGAATTGTTTTCCTGGAACTGAACATAGCTGCAATGTATTTTCAACAAATTACAACATGTTTGAATATGCAAATCTTCACTCAATTCATGTGATTAATCACAATTACGAAAATTAATTGCCCGAGAGCACTAATATACATATATCCGATATGTATTAATAAAGTGGAAAAATTCCAATAATTTAGCAAATATTTGAGATTTGCTGCCAAGAAAGTTCAGCTTTAAGAAATATTAGAAACACATCAAGCAAAGAATGGCCCCCCACACGACAGGTAAAGTCACACATAGAAACATGAATAATCGATAGCTGCATCCTTTTGTGAATTCATTTTTAGAATTACTGTGACAATTTGCCCCAGTTCTCAATTGCCTGCTTTAACTTTTCAATAGTCCGAGTGACTTATTTTCAGCATCTGCCACATGTTCTCTTTTGAACTGAAGAAGAATGAAGAATGTTTCTTCTTTAGCTATGCCTGAATACATTTAGGCCTTTATCGTGCTGGAAGGACTACCTTTGATAGAGATATTAATATTTCCCTCCAAAATACCTTGAAAATCTTATTTCATGATGGCAAATCAAGTCCTCCAGTACTCAGACCAGAATAACTACACAACAGTACTGGGTCCATTCTGTGTTTTTCAGAGAGGATGTTCTTCTCCTGTGCTTCATCTGTAAATGCAACAACAACCCTTTTTGCTCTACTGTCCCACAGGTAGTGTGGGTTGAAACCATCATGGCAGATTTATCCAGACCAACATTTAGATCATTGGAAGTTGCACCGACCCATGGTCAGTTTTCCTGCTACGCCCACATCCTGAGAGGCTGACTATAGTTCTTAATGAAAATCTCCAAATCTGTAATATACACTGCCAATGTCTATGGTGATAAAACAAGAGAAGCAAATAAATTTTCATGTCTGGTAAACAGTATCTCCAGTATCCTTGGAAACATTTTTCCTGGCCATTTTCACAGGGGAAAGATGAAGCTATTAACTAAACACACATTTCATGGAAGGGGAATTTTTACCTTAAGGTCACCTGCAACTTAACACAACTGACGTCAGGCACACAGGAAACAAGAATGGATCTTATAATTTCCAATTCAATCCATGTGAGTACTGTTTTTGTCCAGGCATGTAAAAAAATCCACATAAAATATATTTAACTCTTTTGCTTCTGTTATAATTCAAAGCAAAAAGTGTAAAAACATGCAGCTTTTTAAGTTTCAATTGGATGCATCAGCAGTTTTCTATAGTCAAACATGTGGCCATACCTGTACATTCACACTGAATTATAAATATGTCCAGATACAGCCAGCATGTTTTGGAATGAACTGTATGATGACAAACCCTTGGAAAACTTTTATTTGTTTGTTACGAAATCTCGATTACTGCCCTCAAAGCCTCACTGAACAAGTACACAGCCATCAGCACCCAGCAATTCTTGTTAGGCTGGTAATCCATCAGTTGGACATGTACTTATACTGTAGAAAGGTACAACCACTGTTTTGTGTGTAGTTACAGTGTGCAAACCCAGATACAAGTACAAGTAAATACAGTGGGCTGAATACAGGCAGGGTCCATCTCAGCCTTTACTACAACCGTCTTCCTCCAAATTGAGTGAAAGGCCACGGACCACCATAATCTTTGTGAGATTTTGTGTAGTGGAATTCCACCTTGAATAGCCTGAAAAAGGATTTTCTTCTTTAAATTGTCAGGAAAATTTGGATCAGGATGATTATTGTTACTTATTTATTGATTATTGATTACAATATTACTAGACAACTCGACACTCCGACCAGATTCTCGAGTCATAAAAAGGGCTGCAGAATCTGCATCAAGTGAATATGTTGATGGCTGTAGACTACTTATTTGTATTAAGCAAATATTAATTAAGAAAACTCCATTTACTGCATAAAACAACTGAAGTTCCTTGAACTTTCCCGAGACATCTATTAATCAAGTAGATTACTGGCATTACAGAACCTTCAGTGTTGTTGCTAAAGCATTCTAATGCTTTTTTGTTTTAAATTTATTATAAAGTCAGAGCAATTTAATTTACATTCTCAGACATGTTATCAGACGTTATGCAAAATCCTTTGGGATTAGTCACAGAACACCTTTTGTTAATAAGGTGTTCCTGCGGTGGTTGTTTTTCTTATTACTCGAAGACCTGCCCATTCCTGCACAACATGCCTAGACAAGCCTCAGCATCCTGTCCAACAGTTAGTCTGTACGAGATAAGAGGGGAAAAAGTCCTACTACACAACAAAACTGATGGAAAGCCCTCAATGGTGCATTATTACCTGTGAAGCTGGACTGCATTGTTCCAATCCTCAGTTTGAAAACAGACGCTACCGTGCGTCACTGTGAAACTCAGGGAAAAGAAACGTGCTAATGAGATCAGGCTTCCGTGGGTCATCATTTATCCGCACGCATGTAACAAATTCCCTCTGGTTGCCTTATGGGAGCTCATTTATGCTGCAAGCTCCTGTGACCCAGCGCATGCATATTTAACAAGATGTTCCTACGCATTAGGAGCATCACGGAAAAGTAACAGACTCACAGTCTCCATCACTATCATTAAGATCTATAGATACTTGTAGTGACCAGGTGGAATAACAGACTTGGACTTGACTGAGCATACATTGATTCATGTATGAATTTTTTTGTGTGGAAAAGGAAGCCCAGAGAATTACAGCTAATATAAAATGAGATCTTTGAAACAAGCTATCTATATGACAAATCTTGGAACATTCAGAAGTTATTACTTCTCACGGTTTAGAACCTGAAGCTAAGGCTCTATTATTGACACCTCCCATTTTTCACACAAATTCCCATCATCCCCCTCACCTCCTCAATATAGCTCTCCTTGAAGGAGCCACGGAACATGGCTGCCATCCAGGCACAGCTGGAAATCAGCAATGGCTTGTGGGCCGGGAGGTAGCCATCATCCAATTGGAACACTACATCTAAGACCAGGAGAAGAGAAAGTCACGTTTTCACGTGTCACAGAATCAGAGAAGACAGACACACACATAAAAAAACCATATGGAGAGATAAGGTTCAGAACCACAGCAAAACGCTGAGGAAACCTATAGTCATGCATGAAGTTGCGTAGCTCCATAATTAAAATACGCTGCCACTATTGAACTTCAATAACTACACACTTGCCCAAATCAGTCCTTCCACTTTTTCAGGTTTGACAGTTGAAGAGTGAATGAGGAAAGTAATACCTGTTAGTGAAAAAAATCCAGGCAAAAAAGCAGGAGCTTGGTCAGTCAGGAAATGAATGGATATTTGCCTTAAAATATAGATATTTAAGAGGTCCATTCATTATCCATTTATGCACTTAATTCCTCTTGTCATTTAGGCAACAAGCAGTTTAAGGTTTGATTTTTTTTCTCAGTTACAATAAAATTAAAAGATTTCAATTTGAATTTAAAGATTTACTAAAAGAAATGTAATAGAACATATCAAAAAGTCCATTTCAAAGAGTCTCTACTGTAGAATGAACAATCACCCAATGTTTATTTTGAAGAAAGAAAATGACCATTTTTCATGTTTAGTGTTCTGGCATCTGGGGCAAAGTCTGTATAATTTTTCAACTAGGAAACTCTTTTTTCATGTTATTGATAGTGAAATACGGATTCAAAACGAGAATGGAACCTTCTGTTTTGATTAAAATTTCAAATTACTGATTTACAAATTACTGTTACACATATTGATAGCAATAATAGAGTTTCTTAGCCAGAACAACATAACAGTTGGATAAAACTATTTAAAACTCATATTAAAAAAACAGAATTGCTTAATTTGTAACAAAGAAAGTTACATTTTGTTAAGCTATAAAGGAATATTCCTGAGGAGAAATAAACAACTTAAATACGAGTTTCATTCATTGTAAGTACTGTCATTTCTCTGCATGGATTGGCGCGCTGTCCAAGGAATCTACATGACCATAACTGGATAGGTGATGTTTGCAAAAGCAAACGGATGAATGGTGCTGTTTGATACGTTGTTTATTATAATAATATGCATAAATCAGGAGGCATAGATGGTACATGAAGAAATACAGGCTAAATCACCTGCAGATATAGTTATTAATTTATTACCTTTTTCCTAATGACTAAAACAGACGATATCTACAGATAGTGTGAGGACAATGCCTACTACGCCAAACCCAGACAAAGATCAGAAGTAAAGCAGCAATGACTGAGTGGACCTAATGTAGCACTTTTCAGGAGGGGAAAAAGTTGGCAGGTGTAAATGATGCCAGGTGCTGATGTTGACAGAGGGATGCATGCGTCCATACCAGCAAACGTGCCTTTGCTGAGGCACTCTTTGATCCGGTTAGCCCGTCTCACGTGGAAGGCCTTGGTGATCTCCTGGTTCATGAAGCTCTCACGATTTAGCACGTTAGCCACCATCATACGCAGGTCAAACACCTCGAGAAGCTCTGCGATGGTGGCCACTTGCATCAGGTCTTCTCTACCCTCATCTAAGCTGCCAGTGTACAGGTACTGCAACACAGCCTGGGAAGGTGATGGAGATGGAGAAGGCACTGAAATCTGAGCAGATTCAGAATTATAAAAAAATAGAAGTCTAATGTTGGAATGGGGGGGGAGGGGGTTTCCTGTGATCAGGAGGTTACTGATGAGTTCTATTCTCAACAGAATAGTCACATAGACCCCCTCAAAAATGCTCCAAGGGAGCCATATTAATGCCTAAACTCTGCTCTTTCTGTATATGTGTGTGTATGTCTTTAAAGGAAGAGAAATGCAAAAACGAAAGCATTGTAATGTGCTTGTACAAATGGCTAAGACAGCATTGTTTCATTTCATTTCAAACTGATACTATTACGTATTGCTCATGTCATCAGTAAAATTACGGAACGGGAAAAGCTGTATCTTCAACGGTTCTGTGAGGTTTTTGATCTATCCATTTCTGTTTACCTGGAAAGGGCCATCTTGAATGAGGCTATCCATGGATACCACGGTCATGAGTTTAGGCTGATGAGTTATGGGATCCTGCACATACTCCAGGTGCATGCTGAGGAAGCCACGTCCCCAGCCAGTCAGGCTCCGCCCTGCGCCTACTGGCCCCCTGGAGCCTTCGCTCCTTGCAGGGAGGGTATTGCCACTCTGGAAAGTCCTCATTGAACCAGGCTGCAGCAACAGGGACTGCCTGACGCCACCAGAGCTTCCCTCCCCATCTTTACCGGTGTCCAAGCTCTTCGTGCAGCTGGCCTCCTCGTTTTGTGTCGTCTTCTGCTCGTCTTCTTCACCTTCACCCAAGGGTTCCTCCACTTCCCCACCTTCCACAGTTGCCTTGAGGTCCAAAGTGAAAAGATCATAAAATTTGGAACAAGAAGTGGCCAGGTATACTTTGTGAGCAAAGACCTGGGCGGAGCCGTCCCGCAGCAGGAATAAAACATCCGCACAGAGGGCCTGACAGAAGAGGGAACCTGGCCCCTCCCTGTCCATGGCTGGAGGATCTGGTATAGTCACAATGGGTCGCGGGGGACATGGGGGCAGGAAGGGCGCCTGGAGAAGGGGGCGTTGAACCCTCCTCAGGTGCGACTTCCAGAACTGCAAGTGGCGGCGGGAGATGAGGGCGGCGCGGATGGCATTATCAAAAACATCCTTCACCCCGAACTGGGCGACAATGCTGGTTTCGTAGTACGGCACGCCCAGCTCCTTGGCAACTTCGTGGCCTCGCTCAGGCGGAAGGATATCTGTCGGTTTGATGGGCCTGTGGGTGCGGGGGGAGGGGGAAGAAAACTCAAAATGTCAATGTCATGTTCGGCGGGTTTTACAGCCCGAGCCACTGCACAGCCCTAGCTGAAAGCTGCACTGTTTGTACAACATATCAAGAAACGTCCATTCATACTTACACCCTGTAAAATTTACCGAAGCAGATGCAGTGGATGGTAGTGGATGTATTCTGCCACGTGTGCGGCATGCAGCAAGGATCAAAACAAACCGATTGTGCTACCAATCTGGGGACGAGGCGCAGTTAGATGTGTGAGATATTGTATCTTATTGTATCTTAAGTTGTACGGTATATTTGATCTCTCCCTATAATGACTGAGATACATCCACATTGACTTACGTACTCATTTCCGGGACGCAACCCGGACATAAGTAGATGGATACCTGTATTTATTTATTCATTACTGCTTTGTGAATCTTACGTGTAAAGCTGTTTTTAATGTCTCGGACAAACACGCTTTCATTTCATTGAATGCGTACTTATTTTGATATTACAAAAGTTTGACATGACTAGAAAGAGAAAATACTGCCTGTAGAGTGAAGGCTGTTTATGAGGTCATATATTATTAGAGTTCTAGAGCTTTACTAAAAATAGATGCGTGCCAGATATCTCCTCCTCGTTGACTCGTTAGAGCTGTATCAGTGTCACGGTATCAGCTTCTATAAAAAGGCGTGGCATACTTGGCTAGGGGTCGACGTGCGCGGTTGACAGCCTCGAGATCGGCGTAGCGCAGGTCCAGCTGGCAGCCCACGAGAACGATGGGGGTGCGGGGACAGAAGTGCTTGATCTCGGGAAACCACATGGTACGGACGTGGCGCAGGGAGTTGGGGTTCGCCAGAGAGAAACACAGGACGACCACATCAGACCTGCGCACAGCGAAGGGCCGAAAGTGACAGGGGCACATGGAGAATGAAGAACGTGGAGAGGCAACAGTTTACAAATAAGCTTTCTCTAAGGTCGGTGTTGTGTCATGAACATTGAAGAAAATGAAGATAATACGACAAAAGTGATGCCGAAGCCAGACCCACACAGACATGTTTCTGGGCTTCTTATCAGGCAGTCGCAATGTAAATTCCAATACTAGAAAGTATAATTGAAAACTGTGCCCATTAACATTCCGACTGTACTCATCTTCCAAGTGTATCAATTAACAGGCGCAAGACAAATACAGTTTATAAAAGCAATATGCCGACTTATTGATAAAATCACACTGAATTCAGACTGCGTGCATATTAAAGGAAAAAATGTTCCCTATCACATCTATAAATAATCTAAAAAGAAATCTTGATGCCTAAGGCATTATGTGATTGGATGGTGACTTTTGTAAATGCTCAGTTACGGAATGTACTGCGGGCCAGCGAGATTGCAGCAAGCATCGATTAATAGTCCTAGTATCCATAAAACTTACATTATAAACCTTCCTAATTCAAAACAAACCCAAATTAAAACACATAACAAGAAGCCAGGTAAGGTCAATGAACGGAACAGTGAATGGCAGCTGTGCAAATCCCAAGTCAACAACAAATTGTGTTGTGAGTTCTGCTCTTCAGCTGCTAATCCACACGACTAACTGTGAGTGTGTGTAAAAGTAAGTAGTGTGAGAGAGATAAGGCTGCCATAATCCTTCATCTTATGAGCACTGCCTCAAATCATTTACTACCAGCATATATAAACCATAAACATCATCACTTTGTGTTGCAAAACCAAACGGCAAAGGTCAACATTAACTTACGTAATGTCTCTACTGTTTTCTGTTTTGACATGTCACTGGGATCAAACTCCTAAATCCTACCATAAAGAAATCATGTACGATTTTTTTTTTTATAAATAAGAGCATTCGGGACAGACTTATTCAGACTGCACATGAATGGGACTTGAGAGATGATGGATTATTTGAATGGAAAAAAAATCAAATTATGAGGAACAATATGTCTAAAATATGTGCAGAGTTACACAGAAATTAGTCTTTTGGAGTAATGTATCTTACAGACAGAGACATCATAAAGAAACTAAATGTTTGACTGTTAAATTATACTACTCAGATATATGTGAGAGTAGATTCTTTAGGTTCACCACCCCAGTTTGGAACATAAGTGGGAAGCAATTTATAAATAATTGAAGAGGTAGTGTGTGAGAGCCCTTGCTGCTGTCTATGACTAGAACAGAAATGCAAGTGTTATACAGTATCAGGGGCCCAATAGTCCAGACCAGCAGGGTGAGAATGCACAGGAAACCGATTAGACTTCAGCAGTCTTTATTGGAAAAGTATACTGAAACATATAGGCTGACAAGACAGACAAGAGAACTGGCGTCCAGTCGAGGACCCCCAGCTAATTATAACTACAGTGAAGAAAAGATTGTAAAGAATTACCATATTGGCCCGAATATAAGACAACTCCCGACTTTTTGACAGCAATTTTTAAAAAGAAATGTTTTTGGAATAGCAAATCTTACCTTTATAAAGAAAAAACATTTTATTTGACAAAAACACATAAGTAAACCAGCAATCACAGTTTAAAAATCAACCACAGGCAACTGGATTACAAAAAATGTATTACACAGTAAGCATTACAAAAAAAAATTAATTGTTGATACTAGTGAATCCAACAATTTACACGACACTCATGGATACACGCAAAATATGTGCATTGCCAATGCTGCCAACTGTCACGCATCTGGTGTGACACTCACGCTTTTTGACTCTCACACTCACGCAAGAAACCTTATGGCAAGTCTATATTACGGTAAGTCAAAACACCAAATTGTCCTATTTGGCACCATTTATTCACTTTTTTGTCTAGACCCCGAATACAGGACCCTGTCTTATTTTCATGCCAACACAGTAATATGAGAATACACTTAGGCTTAAGGATAGCCTTAATATGATCTTTCAGTACACAACAGAATTAATAGTAAACATAACAATCGTAAATATATGATCATAAACATCAATCATAAGCACAATAACCAAGTCTCTCCTATCACATACAGCTGACAGAATATTTTGCCATCTCACATCAAAACATCTCAGAGATGCAGTGAAAGGCATTCAAATCTTGATTTACTTGAATGGTATCAATTCTAGCCTAACTTTCACAAACCTGTTAGTACAAGGATATAGCAGCATCACTGGGATCCAGTCTTATAACAAACACTATTCCAGGTTTCCTGATACATGAGGCAGACCATAAGCAGTTCGGCCACCAAATTATTAATCTCTGGAGGTACTTCTGTTTCTGTGCCATTCTTTGTTTCTAATGTATTCATAATGTTAACTGTGTGCTGGGGGTTCCCTGTCATCTAGCTAAGTTAAATATAACCACTGTATGTTAGAAGTATATATTTATATACTTCTGCGCGATGCATTACTGACCTTCCGTAAGCAAAACGCCTGTCTTTGTGATGATCTCCAAAGGTGTCCCAGAGACGTAGTGAGATGCTGACATCATCCACCACATCCCGTGACCGCTCGAGGACCTGGGTAAACAAACATTAGTTCATGGGGGAGGAAAAGATTTGTAACATTTAACAGTAGATCAGAGACTCTGTCTATGTGACAATTAATGTGTCCTGCTGGGTCTCGGGAAATCGGTGCCTGTAAAGCTTTTGAGTTTTGAGTTCAAGCGCAGATAGACCTATGCTCACCTCCTGGCACACGCGGTATTGATCAATGGCCCAGACAGTGGGCACGTGGGTAGCGAGCAGTTGGTACTGCGTCAGCGTGGCATTGCAGGCGCGTGCACAGATCAAGCGTGTCTTTCCCACCGCGTTGTCTCCCACCACCACACACTTTATGGTCTCAACATTTGGCCGCTCATAGTCTGTGTCTATATCCATGGAGAGAGACCTGGAAGAGAGAGCCTGGGTCAGAAATGCACACACTATCGGGAACATTGGACACACAAAACACAAGGCAAAAGACGGAAATCTTTCAAGTACTCCAACAGGAGATGGCGAATATTAATATAAAAGCACACGGGTTTCGGTGAAATTCTGATGACGCAAGCGGGAATGAAGTACAGATACCTTTTAGATGATTGGGAACATGCAGCAAGTCCACTTTTAGCACAATCTTAGCTCAGTCCACAAGATTCAGATCACATGCTTGCAGCCCAAGTACAGGGAGACTTTATACATTTGCTTGTCTAATGTGTGATAACTCTTTAAATAAGACTCCTTTCATGCAAACACTTTTTCTGGTATATGCTTTAAATATGGTAAGAACAGTGACAATGTGCCTTAACATAAGAACCTGACCAGCTCCTTAGGATTAACATTGGTCAGAGTAATCATTAATAGTAACGACCCAGCGTTTATTTTGGGTACGCAGGTATTTTTCTTGTCAAAAAGAAGGAAAAGTGCCCGGCGATTTCTTGTTGCCAAAACAAAATCTCATCTAAATGCAAGGACATGGCATTGACTGAGAGCATCCATGAAAAAAACATTCAGCAAAGTTACACAACTCTACAGCCTTGGCCTGCTCACCTGCGAGAAAGCACACATTCTTACCCAGATATGTCCCCCTCCCCCCTGCAAGGGAAATAGTTACCCTTAGGAAACCAGCAGCGATTATAGCTACAGATTATGATTTGCAGCCTTTTTTGTGACATCTTGCGGGGAAAACCCCAAATAAAATTGCACTAGTGACAGTGGATTCTGCACAAATTGCCTACTTACATATTTTAGGCCTTCAGGCAGTCAAGTGAAATGATAAAAGTTATATTCTCCTTTCAGCTGCCTCAGCTCCACACACTATTCCCCCCCCCACAGGACTTTCAGCCATTTTTTGATCACTTTCTAACATTATATTAAAAATGTTAAAATATATTCAAAAGCTACATATTTCCACTGATACTGATGGTGTCCAGCTTCCCAAGAATGACATCCAATCCTGTATGAAAATGTCACCTATTCTGTCGACACAAAAGACAGCCGCTGAGCTCACCTGTGTCATGCCGCTGACCGGACAAGCGAGCCAATGCTAATAAGGACGATGCACACACAAATGCAGCCTGGAAAAACAGTCAGTCTGTGTAATGCCAAAACTCCCCTGGAGACAAACTGCCAAGCAGTGTACCAGGAGGAAGCAGCCTACCTTACTGGCCAGAGTCAGCCGGCGCTGCTAAAGTACAGCGTGGGGGTGGCAAAACTGTCACCTGAACTTTTGGCTCTTGGTTCATACGGGCTGTCGTCTTTCGACGTGCTACCAGGCACACACTCCGTTCAGAAGCGAGATACAGTGGCTATAAAATCGCCACGTTCTACGATTAGGCTATCTGTGAAATATTTCTGTAATTGTCATGTCACAGGAAGAGAGATCAATTTTTCAAAGCAGGCGGTCATTTACCCCAAAACCATGAATTATGTGAATAATATGTGTATTATGTATTACATATATACATGTAATACCTTTGCAGGCAACAGTAGAAATAGTACTATCACCTTAAGGGCTAACATTTATAACTTATTAAACATCTTAAATTTGGGTGAAATTCTTCTTCTTTTGTGACAATTGACGTTTGCCCTTTTTTCCAGGCATGTTCTACATAGGACACTACATAACATACACATAGAGATTAGATTAGATTAGATTAGATTAGATTAGATTAGATTATACTAATACGGCCTCCTCATTTAAAGATTATGCTGAGGTGTCCAACATGCCTCCCAGACGGCTCCCTGGGAGGGGGGTGCTTTGGACATGTCTGATTGGGAGGAGACCCCAGGGCAGACCCTGGGCACACTGGAGAGATTATATCTCTCAACTGGTTTGGGAGCATATGAGTCTCCCTCCGGAGGAGCTGGAGGAGGTGACTGGTGAGAGGGAGGTCTGGCCATCTCTGCTCAGACTGCTGCCCCCACGACCCAGACCTGCATAAGTGGAGGACGATGGATGGATGGATGGAGGGATGGAGGGATAGAGGTAGTTCAGAACAATTGCTGTGGCTTCCACTACTGATGTAAGTCCACTATGCAAGTTCGGGTACTTTTCTATATATTCCTATGTGTTTAATCAAACTTAATAATGAATATTAAATTAGAAATAGACCAGAGGTGTTATTCAAACTGGGTCCTTGTCCAACTTTTCACACTGACAGGACTTGATCTTGCAAAAACCTTGGAGAGCAACAGAGACCAACTAGAGCAACAGGAAGAGTGAGGTCAAACTACATGAACAGCATTCTGAGCAAACATCACAGAAACTATTAGATAGTTTCTTTGATGCTAAAGATTCAATATGATCAAAGACGTTATGGATACACTATTATAAACCCATGCGGATATCTTTTGCAGAACATGTCAACTTTTAAAGATCATTAACTAGGCATTGCTGTCACTCTTATGCTGTTACCCATGCTGATTTAAGGTTTAAGACATGTCATCTCATTGACAGTCTGAATTCAATTCTGAAAATGACAAAGGATTTATTTACCCAGGTTGTGTTTATGTATGCATGTGGTTGAGATGATCAGATTACATTCTAAGAACATGTAATGCAATCCAGACGATTCCAAAGTTTTTCCACAATTCTATCGATGTGTTCGGCACGCACATACATGCTCTGTCATATGTGTGAAGCAAATATGATGGAAAGCTACTGCTGAGCAAACGGTTTCCCACCGGGGTCCTCAAGGTCCCCCATAAAGCCCACATTTTTGCTCCTTCACAGCTCTTTGCCAGACAATCCACATTTTTGCTCCCTCCCAGCTACCCAATGGATCCCTGAGGACCAGGCTGGAAAACACTGATGCAACAAAGTAACCATACTGATAGCAACAGGTCCAAAGAAAACAGTGAATGAGACAAAGTATGTGCGATTACTCTGCGGACCTGGTCTCATCACACAATGGCATCATTACCTTAGCAACATTAATTACAAGTCTTCTGAAAATTCCTTTTGAAGTGCTTTTGACATGGTCGATCAAAGCTAAACACTTCCATTAACTGAACTTACAAGTCTTAAATTGGGCATTAACTAACAATAACGATGAGGTAAAAACAGTCAACATGGTCCCTACTTCTATATCTTAAAATCATCTCCAACAAACAGCTCTAAGCAGCACACTAAAATCCGCACTTTTCCACCGGACAGACTAACATTCCTAACATTTCTGGCAGCTCATTGTCTCAAATGGTCAGCCATATGCGTGTAGGATGCTAGCCAGAAAAGCCAGGTAATGCACTGTTTTTAACGTATTCTGGTGATAAAAGAAAGGTGATTATATGCATCTGTTGCCATTTCTTATTTCTTCCGTTGTTCCATAATTAGAGTTCCCCATGGGAGAGATCCAATGGGAACAGGGCAATGTAAGCAGTGATCACAATCCCAGCAAGTCTGTCTCTGCATACACAGGCCTCTGATACAGTTACTGAAACCTATAGTTCACTATTTGGGAGGTGAGCTCCAACATTTTTCACAGTGAGAACTACCTTCATAAAGAAAATACTCTCGTGACCTACTGAATCACAACAGTATATTTTTCCAACTGGTGGGTGGTGTCTCCCTTGGTATTCGTTGGGGGGGGGGGTGGTTGAAAGTTGCATCGCCATCCACTAGCAATGTTATGACACAAATAAATATATATAAATAGGTCTGGTTTTGAGTTGTCAAAACATGTCACTTTTTATCCATAGCCTTTCAATTTTGTTGCATGAAAAAAAAATGTATGATATTTTAAAGTGTATGCGATTCTAATAATGGCTACTGGTGCTGTCACTTATTTGGTGCCATAGTTTTGTTCCCTGAATACCACCATTGTCATCTGATAAATTACAGCTGACACCTGACACCAACCTAATCGCTCTGGATTTTTAAAAAATGCATGCTTGAAAGTACCCCAGTAAATAATTTTAACCTACTGAAATCCATATGCTTTGTTTCATAAACGGCAAATGACACTGCATATGCTAAAACGAACAACATATTCTATATTCACACAAAGCACTGCCCATACATATACTGTAGATATTCTTTTACGAGCACTTCAGGTCAACTTATGTGTAGATCTCTGGTTCTCTCTGGTTATGGCATTAAAAAACACATGAAAATATTATAATTATAACAATATCACTAAACAGTGAACAGTCTTAACATTGAACGCAGAAATTAGCTGGACTGAAAAAAGGGGATACACTCAACGCATTAACCCATTTATCCGTTAGACTAAAACGTCTTCCTACCTTTTTACTGTTTTAGAATTAGTCTACAAGCCACATTGGCAGTTTCAGTTTAAATTCTTATTCAATGTATAACTTGAATCTGTTGCGCATCATATACAGTATAGTTTATTATTACTATTAGCAGCCTGCAACTCCGATCAGGAGAGGCGAGTAGAAGATACAGTAGCTAAAACTGATTGCTGACAAATATAGCGGCAGCAGATTAGCAAATATTCAGCAAAACATTGCGGTTGTGATACGGTCGTTTTGATTTCTTGGGACTAAACTCAACCGACTAAAGTACTTCAAAAGAAGGAAACCGATGGACGGCAGATCGGATAAATGGTTCATCAGCCCAATGGAGGCATTTGATTTAAATCTATATCTTCAGAGAAGGTTTGTACATATTTTTCTGTTTTATTTAACAAGAGATTTTTAGAAATAATGTCCACTACAAAGTTCATTTTTGTGAATGTTATTTACATATAGTAAAGAATTCAAGCAAATTATGTCAAAGTTTGGGTCATACTGTTATTAACGTAATAAATAAGAAAGGTTGACCCTTATATTTATCAGTGGTTTTTAACGAGGCCCTTTCGGTGACTAAGTTTGACACACCCGCTCTAAACCACTCATATTGTGATACAGTCAAAAATGACCAGACGATGCTGAGCATCTAATAATTCCCAACACACTTATTAGGAATTCTATGAAAAAGTTCCTTAAAGTTGGAATGTGCTCAGGATAACCAGCTTGACAAAACCAAACATTACCAATAGGGTAATGGGCACCACAAGACTGGATAAGAAAGGTCTCGATCCGCTCAGGCTTTCTGTATTTAGTTATACAGCATTGCCATGAAAAGGGGCATTTACTAGTAGAAAAGTTTAAAAACTGAGTGAGAGAACGACTTTCTCCACAGAAGGGCAAGTAATTATCACCATTGGTTTTGAGGAATATTTATGGGTCCTCAATGTGAAACAACATGGAATAAATAAGTAACAGACCGTGTTTTTTTTCCATTGGTTTCAATATTGAAGCAGAGACTGTGACGTCAAATAACAGTACATATCTCAAGCTTAAGAAGACCCATATGCTAAATGTATTCTGTTGGAAACTGGATTTGTTATTTCTGTACTATGTTGTGGACAGATTTCCTGTTCACGTAATCAGTACCATGTTCCCCCAAGGCTGCCCCTTTTGCTACCAATTACAATGAGGAATCATAAAAAGACAGAGACTGGACTGAAAAATACCCGACAATTAATATGCAGTACGCATAGGATAAAAGTAGAATTAGATCGCAGACAGGCAAATGGCTGGGAAACACAAAGCCATTCAAGCGACTTTTGAGGGCAAATCACATCTTGCGGATATTCCAGCACACTGCATGTTTTCTTAGGTCTCAAACACGCGGCAGTTGCAAAAAAAATAATTAATTAATTCACGTGAATCCATATTAAAATATAAAGAAAATGGTAACATGGGTTTAACAATTGGTAACACATCACCAAGCACGTTCATGGGTTCAACAGAGAATAAAAGAATCACTCTTGTTCTTGCGAATGCATTTAATATATTTGGTGAAATCATTAGATTCAGTCGAAAAACTGCTTTTAGATTTTTCAAGTTTGCTTCGTGTGCATGGAATCTAACCATAAGGTTCAAATGAAATTCGCTGAAATATTGCAATTAAAAATATATAAACTTGTCTTTAGCACGAGGTTGCAGCCCTCCGAAGGCATTTTTCTTAGAAGGGATCCCTTCTAAGAAAGATGCCTTCTAAGAAAGATGCCTTCGGAGGGCTGCAACCTCGGACTAAAGGTGACGTCATGTTTCCTGCGGCTGTAATTGGACAGTGGGTGGGTTTTGTGTGTTTTGGTACAATTGCGCTTCCTACACAAACATGCGCTGGAACAGGTTTGTCATGTGGAATTTGTAGACGTAAAGAGACGGCCAGATAAAAATGTAAACAGTTAAGTGGTGCCAGTAAACCTTGTTCAAACCCAAAGATAGGCCTAGCAGTTTAACCTATTAATCCGGCTTCGTAGTATGTCCTACATTTCACTGCGATAATAAGACAAGACTACATTTTAACTTGAAAACTTTAAAAACGGAAAACTGGTTAATCTTGTCTAATGCTAAATACTGAAATTACTGACACCATATGTCAGAAATTTAAACCATGCTGCTTGATCAGTTATTCACAGCGGTCATGTAACAAAGCGCAAAACCATTAAAATACGCATTTATACGATATCAGTTATTTTCAAACCCACAGTAGGTCGTGTTTTATCTCTACTACCATTACAGGTGCACGTATTACAGTGTCAACGACACTGATAGAATATTGCATGCATTACGCATACATGATTGAATGGTCAAGATCGAAGTATTACTCAAAAAAAATATATACGTATGAGGACGTCTGTTGGTTGACTGAGGTATTACACATAAGTCTTTCTTGGGGGAGGGGAAAAACTTCCTTTACGGAAGCCTTCGTTGTAAAGAGAATCTAGAGACGTTTGCCCCCCAATCCAGGCCAATCCAATTAGGTTCTAAATTTTTCTTTAGGTCCACTGGGAAAGGCTAGCAATACCAAACCCAGGAGCTGTATGGCCCTGAAAACTATGACCCATAGTCCTGCTCTGTGGATGGCAAATTTTCCACTGGTATTCAATGGAGAATTCTCTCACAGACTCCCACTGGAAGCCATAGCAACACTGCAATCAAAGCCAATGAAATGGCCATGTGTGTGTGTGTGTGTGGGTCAAAAGATGGAAATGTTTTTTGCCTCTGCATGCATGCCATTCTTCAATGTGAAGATATATGATTCTGTTCTCTAGTTCACATAGACGAGTTAAGAAGTAAAATAAATATTTAGAAATGATGTCAGAGGGGGCCACAACTCAAAATAATCCTGCATAGTGTGCATGTTAAACTGAGCAGAACCAACTGTACTAGGAGCAAGATAAATGGGCACAGTCACACCTTGTTTTTGTTTTGATTTTGAAGTTTTAGTAGTGGCAACTTGGGTGGCTATGTATTTAATGGGGGGGGTCAAAGTCATCCACCCCTGATTTCCAGGACAGCTTGTGAGTTAAGGGTTCTGTGCCCTTACAGAGAGAGCTGGGATTGCATTGCATGGTTTATAGTATGCTGTATCTACAGTACATGAGACTGGTGAAGACCTTACCAGACTTGAAAAAGAAAGAATATGTTTCAGTGGGAAATATTTATTTATGACAATACACAAGCTCTTTCCATTCATTATAATTGTGGAAGTACAATTAAGATCTGCTGGGAGCACAGGAGACATTGAGAACTGATTTCTCGTTAAAGCCTGGGAGTCATTTTTCAGTCTACATGGGAGTCATTTTTCAGTCTACATGAAATAGAAGGACCACAGGTGATGTATTCTAAAATGTAGTCATTGGGATACTGAATGTAACCTAGTATCTGCTGGGGATGCTGGTTATCCTCAATATTTGTAATAAAAACTGGAATAACCACATTATTCAAGGCTTCCCTGGTGTGCCAAATCACATGCAGCCTCTCATGAGGCTGCTTCATACCACTTCGACCAATCAGAATGTAAAGCACCACATCCCTCATTTTTCTGATAAAGATTACAGACGCTTATTTGGTTTGCCATCATTTTAATTTTTACTTTGAATAACAAAACTGCGAATGTGCAGTTACCTATTACGCACAAATATGTAACATACGGTTAGTGGCTCACCTCATTACAACTAGACTTATATGGGTTTATAATGATGAAATTATTGAAATAAGCTGGGCTCTCACTGAGCTCAGCGCTGGAATATTTACTTCAATGCTAAAGAGCCACGTAGATCCTTTTACTCTTCCCTCACTGTTTACCTCTGTTTACCCCTACATGGGTATTTCAGGGGTCTGCATCCAGACTGTGTAATACGCCCTGGAGAGGATGCCAGTCTTTCACATGGCACATACACATACTGACAAAATGTGGGCAACTTAGATGGACCGATACACCACAGTGCATGTCTCAGGTCTCAGGCTTGTGGCGGAAGCCTAAGTCACTTGGGCAAAACGTGAAAATTCCACATATACAGAGGAGTTATTTGAACACGCAGCCCTAGAGGTGTGAGGGAACAGTGCCACCGCCAGAACTACTGTGACAGCCAGATATTATGTTTTGATAGATCGACTAAAGACAATGCATTTTAAATAGATAACTCTGGGCAAAAATTGTCCAATTTTTGAAGATCTATCTTAGCACACACATTATCAGATGTTTTTACTTAATACTGGTTTTTCCTTCAGCTATGTGTGGCTCCATTTCCATAGGGGTCGCTATACACCTGCAATCTAACAGTCACACGATCAGAGCAGAGATATTTCACACAGATGTCCCCTCTCCCATTTCTGCTATGATATGTATTTGTGACATGCGTGTGGACCCTCTCCTGTCCCATGATGGGAATTAATCCCTTTGAAGATCATCTTACCATAAAAAAAAGACACACGTGGTGGCAACGGACTGCAGCATGCACTCGTCTTAGCTCAGAACAAGTAGTGTATGAGAATGAAGACAGTAACTGCATTTACTTTATATTACCAAGACTCTTGGGGCTATGACTGGAACAGTATAGAGGAAAAATCTGAGAGGAAATTCAAAAGGATAAGACCTTCATGTAAAGTAATTAATGATAGACCATTTTTACTAACCGATGTATCAGAAAAGATATGTATGCATCAGAAAAGACTAGCATAACATGCACTTATATGCCATGTTGCTGATAATAATCATTTTGACCAGTTAAGGGGCTACTATTCTGTTTAAGAAATGTCATATGAAAGTGAAAGACAGGAAAGGTCATACACATGCAGATCATTGATTCATCCAGAAAAGACTGCCCTTAATGGACACCACCCCAAAACAACTCCTACAGATTTATGATCTTTTTCTGAAACCTGATGCTCACATTGGTTTTGCACATGGACTCTAAACTTCAAAACTTTAGTGACAGCTGGCTGCATGCTCAAGCACACTTGGTTGCTGCTGGCAGAAGTGTGGCCTTTACTAAAAGCTGGAATGAAAGCACTACCCCTCTTCGAACTTTTGGGGTGCGTGGAGGGTGCAGAGACCCAGCACACAGACACACTCTTACATGGGATCTGTTTGAGCAGGGCTGACCCTTTCAGACCTTAACAAGCTGGAATGTTTGGAGTGCAGCACTGCTGGAAGTATTCAGTCCCAATTCCCTCCAGTTACTCCATGGATGGAACAAGTCTAACCTTATAACGAAAAAGTGATAATAATATAAACACAGAAAATAATCACTCAAGCCATTCTGTGAGAATGTACAGTACTCAAATAAATCTATAGAACTAGAATAATCAGCTTTGTTAGTGAACAGTATGCTGTTACAAGCCGATGGATGACTCCTATAGGCACAATTTCATTTGGAAATAGTAAGCAAACCAGAAAATCGTAATAACCCTGCTTCCAATCATCCAATCAAGGATTATAAGTGGTAAACAAAAATTTAAAAAAATGAATTTATCATGTTGTTTTGAGGACTTTGTTAATAAGCAACAAAATATAAAGAAAACATATTTAAAGTTTCTTTCTGCAAAATAAAAACTTCCCTTATCTCATAAATTCCTTTCTTTAACATTTTATTGCAATGCATCGCTGCAAAATTATTTAAAAAGATGGATATTTCCAGTATGAAACAGTTATGTATTTGGATATCATCAAAAAATGAAATTTATGTTGTAGAAATTATATTGAAGTAACAGTAGATGTATAAAGCTATAATCCAAATATGAACTTTCTTCCACTGCTGCCCAGTGTATGTTTGCGCAGCTGTGCATCTTGTGAAGGAAGAACAGCTTCGTTTTTTTTTTTTTTTTTTTTTTTTTAGGGTTCAGTTGGTCACATGCAGTATATACACTAGAAACTAAATCTAAATATTTTCGCTTTTCCAGTTTCGTTTAATTAGAAACACGGACATAGCACTTTGCTCTGACTGTACATCAAAGGAAAAGTTATGGACTTTGCGCATAGCTTTTGTTCATAATGTTTTTCCTAAAAACAAAAAGTAGCTACATAATCTCCAAACGAATAGATCACGTCCGATGCGAATCCCTACTTGCATATTCATAAGAATACGTGACCGAACTGGAGTAAACAAATGATATTTTCACTAACCTATTACCCCAAAATTCTGCTCACATCATATTAAAGTTCATTTACAATATTTAGGACGGAGAAAAACAACAAATATTGCCAGTGTCTGGATTTACACAACGAACCGACAATAATGAAGTAAAGTGTTACGCTAGTCATTAGATGATAAGAAATTTGTAATTGTTTCATTTACAATGGCAGACATGCTTGCCTTTATATGCAACACTACAATGTGCCACAAAGCAGTAAATATTACTTTCTCAAATACATTAAATGGATTATTCCGGTTTATGTCATTCTGTTAAAAATCCATGCAAATATTGATTTTTATGTAAGCTTGCGTGGGTCATAGGCATTCTCAGACAAACCAGCGGGCTTACCTTCAACTGTCCGTCAGTTTTGCAGTGTTGTTTGGGCTTTTAGCTATGTCTTCCACGCTCCTCCCTTGCAGTTATTTTGGATTCCACTGGATTGTCGTGTTTTCTTTTACATCCCTTTCGCCACAAAGCGACACACAACCTACATCAGGACTTATAACTCTGAAACAGAACCTTAGATTTGAAGCACTTGAACTTGACTCTCATTTACTGATCTGTGTAGTAAATCCTGTACTCCGTCTTCATATTGTTAGGTTTGATTCTAGTACAACCCCTGGAGCTCGAGTAAACTGTATTATAGGCCATACGTTTCAATTATAAAGATTCCAAGAACAAAGCAATAACTGTACATCGCAGCAATCAACCATCGCCACTCACTCAGTCGTCACTGTGCGCTGCCTATTCACTGATGTTGATGCAAGTTTTCACGTCCCTTTGTTATCGTCACGCCTTTAAAAGGAGGTTCTACTGAGCAGCGTGTAACTCGGCTTTCCTTCTCCATTTACAGCACCGCAACATGATCCTTGTATTCATAATTCTAAATTCTATATGCTTCCGATAGAGATACTTGGTTCTTTCTTTGTAGCTATTCGTTATTCGCCCTCTTAGCTATCTTCACGCCAACAAGTGTTGCAAGACAAAGTGACTTGCTAGATAAATAACCACGTTTTGTTGCTCACCAATAGAGGGTTTATTGTTAGATCACTGCTGAGCTATACGAGTAGAGCTCATTGTCCGATTTTTATTTGCACAGAATTTGTTTTATTTATCGGCACGGAAATTCTAGAAATCGAAAAATCCTGGGAGACATCCCTTTGTTCCATTCAGTGCTTTCCAACACGCATCTCTTATAATGCAGTCTGTGTTTTTTTTTTTTTAAATAAACGATGGGTCTGTTGTAAATTTTTCTAATACTGTCGTATATATTGCAGTCGTCCCGTCACATTTACCGGAATTAGCATTTTGAAATTTTGATGTATTTATCGCTCCTGTTGCCTGTAGCCAATTAGCGCTTTGACTTAGTTGGGCGAAAACGTCAGTGCCTATCAACAAGCGGCCTTCAGCCACACCCACTCATTCATAAAGTGCAGGACCAGCATCTGCTTCGAAAGTCGAGATAAACCAAAATGCGAGAAAGACTGGAATCAACACTTGAGCCTTTGGTTTAAATTTATCATCACCTTTCCAAGGATATGCCATAAATGCGTGGGCCATATGAGATAAGTTTGGGTTGAGCATTGGGGGGTTGAGGTCTCCACTCATTGAAAGGGATCCAGGGGGTTGTATTGTTGATTTTAAGTGCCCCCCCACCCCCCCCCCACACACACACACACACATACACACACACACAATTTACGCCTATGCACATGAATACCTGTTCAAAAAGAAAGCTGTTAATCAACCTTTTATATCACTGTAAAAACAATCGATTGATTCTGATTGTAACAACGACAATGAATAAATTGTCTTTGAAAGTTATATTTAAGATATATTTAAAGCTATATAAATCGGCATTTCATTGTGGCAAATATAATCAGGGTAACAGAATCTAGTGTATTAAATAAATACGAGGTTATTCGATTTCAATACTGCTCTGAATTAAACACAAAAAAAATCACTGTCGCTTCCATAATTTCCGGCCATTTTATAAAAATGTTTATAAGTAAACATAAAACATACATCGCAATACTTTATTGAAATATCTATCAAAATCAAAAACTGCCTTTCTTAATTCCACGATTACTTGTTTTTAGATTTCTCCAAAACGCTATTTTCAGTATCTCAAAATAATTTTATTTCCGTTGTCTCCTGATTCGTTTCTCAGCAACGTTGTTCATTAGCAACGGGCAACTTAATAGCGTCAGCATAAATCAGTTGGTCCGCTGGAGATTGAAAAGGAAAAAAAATGGGAGTGGGCTGAAGGGGGAAATCTTAGCTAATACAAAAACAGAAGGACCTTGTGTATCATGACGGGTATCAGTTATTAAACCATGGTGGAATCATGGTAAGAGTTCTGCTACAAATTTAGCTAATTAGGCCTATGTTATGACAGCAAGACAGGCCTACTTAATACAGTCAAAACACTGCAAGTACATGCTAAGCATCTGATAGGAGTAATACCAAATATCTAATAATACCAAATATATTCTCAGCAACACTCACCATACACTCACCACTCACCAGAACATGCAAGCTGCACGCACATGTAACCCAGGCGGAGACTTGAACGCAGGTCCTAGAGGTGTGAGGCAACAGTGCTACTGCACCACCATGTCACCCTATGTACTGTAACTATCTCCAATAATGTAGCATAATGGGTGCTTGTTTCAGCACCTGGTTTCTGTGGTTTTCAACATTAACATCAATAACAAGGAAATAATGCATAATACCTGGTGTCAAGTTCAGACCCTCGGGGAGATACAGTACAGGATCCTCATTACTGTGAATCTCCTTTACTTGTTAGAAACTGTGCCTTAACAAGCGTATCTAATCTAGCTTGTGACTGTAAATTCCACACAACCAATAAGCACATAAATTGCTTTGTAAGGACCCACCTTTTCAAGTTCCCCTTCTAGAATTAATCCTGAAGTATAAGAGTCCCTCTGGTCTTGATAAACTCCTGCAATGCAATGCGAGATGACAAAATTATAGGCGGAATTTGATGTTTGCACATTTGCATGGGCAGGGGGGGGCAAAAAAAATGCATCAAACTTACCCTACATGTTAACGCATGTATCTGATGCACACATAGCCTATTATTTCCTCTACATATCGGGTACCAACAAACCACTTATGCAAAGGTGCAAAGTACCAATATAGAACTATAGAACCAATATACACTGCTGGTCTTTCCAATTAATTGTGATTTCATCTGGGGGGGGTTGCAGCTGACTGCTCTTTGCAGCCCTCGTCAAGCCCCTCCACCCATGCTGATAACAGATAACAACATTCATAAAATAAAGAAAAATCTATATTTTCTGTGATATCTGTTTGCTGCTTGTTCTGTATACTTTTAGTAAAACGTTTCATTAGTTTCAGGGTTGTTGCTGGGAGGTTTATGGGATGTATACAGTATCCAGGGCTGTTTGTTGAAGTTGTGTTAAAAATCTGTTCAACAACTGACCCGATTCTACTGTCTCCGGATTCCCCTACGTAAAGAAAATAAAATAAAAAACTATTAATAGGAAGTAATATGAAAAAGAAAATAGAAAGTAAATTTAAGTAAGAAAGATTAAAATATGTGTACGATACAAAATATACAATATAAGAAAAAATAAGAAAAAACCTAGCTGTACAATATAGAAAATATAGAATTTATGGAATTTTTGTGTGGGAGTGAAGTTGAATATAAATAGAAATGTCCGGGGGGTGTGCGAATGTGCCTGAAAGTGTCATATTTAAAGTGACGTATGTGCATCAGAGAGACAGAATAAAATAGAATAAGTAACTATTGTCCAGGAATGTGCAGGTGTGCAGTGACCACTAGTGTCAGTGAATGTCCTGAATATCCAGAGTCAGTGCAAGAAACATATGTGTTGATGTGCAAAATGGTTCAGTGCTGTGTGGTTGTGTGGTGTACTGATTAAGAGAGCGTATTTTCAGTCGTCTTCTTGTACTTGTTGTTGTTGTTTTTTTTTAATATATATTATTAGCAGTAATACTACCAATAGTAGTAGTCATAAGAAGATATGTACTTCAGATTGTGCAATACAACAATACATATGTTTTCTGTGTTTTACTAACTTCTGCTAACTAATTTATCTATTGTATGAAACACGTTTGGTTCTGGATCTGAAATCAGTCCAATGTTCCAAAAATTGGTGCAGGCACAATAGACACCTATACTTTTAAAATTCATACTTCTAGCAGAGTCTAATCTTGGGAGTGCTATTTGCTGTCACTTGGATTGCAGTCAAGACACATGTGGCGCGTCCTTCAGGAACAAAAGTCTTGGATCTGGAAGCTATATATCTAATTTCACTCAAAGTAGTTACCTTGAAAAAGAAAGCTATGAAATCACTGCACAGGTCTCACGGCACATTGTTGTGAATACAAGTGAAGACAGGGTTTGAGTGTGGCATGTGCCTGTCCTCACTTTTCCAAAGATGAAATTAGCACACCTAAAATATGAGAAAAAGTTACATCTTTTACACAGCAATCAACCACAGCATGTCCCACACCAGGAACCTAGGTTTGATTATTCACGTATGCATTAGCATCTATAGCAAAGAGGCCCAGAGAAGACTAGAGTTGGAATTCTGTCAGGTAAGTGAAACAGGCATCCTTCCTACTGCTCTGCATCAGGGGTAGCCAGTCTTATCCGCAAAGGGCCGGTGTGTATGCAGGTTTTTGGCATAACCTGTAGGTCAGCTGTTCAAACCCCGGTGTGAGGACTCTTCAGCCAATCAGTCCTCTACTTGGTAATCTACTTAGGGTGTTCCAGTGAAAACCTGCACACACAGCAGCTGTATTTGGATAAGACCGGCCACTCCTGCTCTGCAGTGACATCTACTGTCATACAGCGCAAAGTGTTCTCTCATGCAAGTGTATTATACTGTCCAATAAAACCCGCAGAGCTGAAAGAAGCGTTTGGTCATAGGTTTCGGATTTTTTTTCTGGGGGTAAGACTTTTCCAGGGGCAGGTGCTTGACCAAAGGGGAGGTCTCAGAAGATGTGGCATGAATGGACCACAAAAGGGGGCCACTTTCAAATCAGGTAAAAGGGGGCAGGTGCTTAGGCAGTCTACCCCCCCCCCCCCCACTGCCACAAAACACACATGCCTGATTGAGACAAATACATCTGTTTTTTTTTTTTGTTAAAAAGTGAATATTTTCACAATAAATTATTACAAATTAGAACACTAGAACACAAACCACATTTTCAAGTATAACTTCACAATACAATTACATATTATTGAATATAATACATTCAAATACCCTGATGAGTAGGGAGTCAAGCTATGCAGGTGGCGGACAGCATATACACAGTACTTAACAGTATATATGCTGAATATAACACTATATACATAGAAGGAGGCTTGGATTCAGTTGTTCATTGAGGGAGAGATCTAGTCATTTAATGTCATTGTAATGTAACACAGTATCATGTTACAGGGCAACCTACTTGTTTTCTGTTTGCAGCAGGCAATTCACAAGTAATTACTTATTAAATAATTTAAAGGGGTTATAAAGATAGACATTTTAAAGGTATATATTGTACTGCCTCACTGCTTTTTTTGTTTTGTAACTAAACCTATGGAAATTAACATGCTCTATCTTGAAATATGCAAGGAAATTATGTAATTTTTATTAACCTATTCATTTGCTTATGTAAAGCCTTTATGTACTACTCTTCTTGCTTATGCATAAATGTTCTTTCAGAAAGTAGTGAAACAGAATAATGTACAGTAATGCTTCTCTAAAATACTCCAAATGTCCACAGCTTCAGCTGAAAGTAAACGATTGTCATTGTTGACACACCAAAACATGCAGTGCACAACAGTGAAATGCGTCCTCTGCATTTAACGCACATGTGACATTGTGGCATAGCAGTGGGCAGCTATTATTTAGTGCCTGGGGTGCAGTGCGTGGGGGGGGGGGGGGGGGGGGCCCTGTCTTGGGGACCCTCGGGGGGGCTTTGCTGGTGGGGG
>JAODKE010000043.1:23431772-23449176 GCA_026779605.1 Mormyrus hasselquistii
AAGGAAAATTGTTTTTTTTTTTTGTATATATATATATATATATATATATATATATATATATATATATATATATATATATATATATATATCGTGCATATTACATGACTGGGTGGATTATTTTGATAATTGTATCAAATGAAAGGTGAAATGAACAAAACTTGGAGGTATAGAACGTTCCTCCCACAGACTTGAATCTGCCAGCTTTTCTTTTTTTAAACATTGCACCATCTGCCGTCTGGCAAGTTCAAGGAAAATCCTCCGCTACTTAGGTCAAGTGACAGTTGATCCTGTAGCTAATGGTCGGTGGTTTGTGTGGTGGTGGCAGGTCAGGTTTCTGTACAAATGTGACCAGACCTCCCTGAGGCCACACGTATCTAGATTCCGTACAGCAGATTGCAGAATAGGTCTGATATTATAAATAAGCTCTCCCGTTATGCAACCTTTTTTTAGAACATGTAAAGGAGCTGAAATGGGATTCAAATCCAGAGCAATAATATCATGCATTACATGCATCCAAAACATTTTTTATATTTATCATTGTACCTCTTATAGGCTGAGGTTAAAAGATAGTTTACAGCACAGATATGGCATTATTTAGTGCACAGCCATGCAATGGTTTCTTCAAATATCAAGCTAGTTCTGGCATCTCAAAAGGCCTGGACCACATCTTTTTAAAAAGCAGTGGTACAATTATTTTTATAAATTAGTAATCACAGTGAATACAGTAGATTTACCCTATTATTTACGTTACCTTTTATTTTCCTGTAAAAATGATGAACTATAGAACTAGCTTTTGTATTGTCACAGATTGTACTGAATATGAAATCTCATTGGCTTTGCAAATGAAGTAATGGCTTGATGCGTTTTTGTTTTTTGCCATTATTAATTATATTATATTAACTCTCTTGACTTTAAATGAGCTGTGATTTCTACTAATATTACATAAGATTCAAAATCCAGGGAGTTAGAGAGTGGTAGGAAACTGAGCATGATGAACAATATTGTCACTAAAAATAAACACCAACACAGCAAACCTGAGACTTATTTAATGGACTCTCTAAATAGCTGTGTCTGGGGAGTTGACCATTAGGAATAAAATATGCCTTGTCTGATTACAACATTCCAGCTCAACCACTAAGTGAAGCAATCCATAAATTTTCTACCCAGTTATTACTTGAGAATTAATGCTGTATTAATGTTGTAATATAAATATAAATTCCCCCTGACAATTTTATGTTGATTCTCCTACTTTGAAACTTGTCTACCAGGTCCATTGGAGCAGCTGTCTAATAATTATGTCACATACTTTTTCATGAGCAAACAACATGAAGATAACAAAAACAATAAATAACAACTCAACAGCAGCAATGTGGCACAAAGAGCAGCTTAACTTCATTAGTAGGCTTCTTGACAAAAAACATTTTTAAATAGTCTTCTTAAGGCATCAAAAAACGGCTCCATGCATGTTCCCATGGGAAACAGTAATCCCTCATATTTAATTAGTATTTAGACTACCTTTAGCCTCAATAATTACAAGCAAACACTTTCTGTACTTGCTGAGCCACATTTCAAGGTGCTTTGGTGGAATTTTGGCCTGTTCAATGGAGAAATTATTCAATTTGAGCCATTTTTTTGGGGTTTAGAAGGATGACCTGTTCTTTTCACAACTTTGTGGATTTTGGTTAGGATAACCTAAAATCTCAATTTTCTTATTCTTAAAGTATGTACATAGTTTTGACTTCTGCTGCTACCTGATCTGTTGCACCTCAACTTGCGGTCAGTAGTGGATTGCATGAGATTCTTACTGTGGAACATTATTCAGGAGCTGTTAAGTGAATTTTGAAAAACTTGCATTCATGTTTTCCTTGGGGAGTAGTAGTTTCTTCCTTGCCAGCTTTTCATGTGACTCATTCTGCCTCTGTCCTTCCTGATTCACATCCTGCTCCGCATCCTGATTTTAATGTTCTTTCTGGCTTCCAATGTCACTCCCCTTTCTGTGAAATGAATTGGGAGGAGGATAACTTGTGCACATGTCAACAAGAAGTGCTTGATTACCTTCTACACAAAACAATTGAATGAAATTGATGTCATATTTTCGCCCTTCTACTACAAACTAACTAACTCAGTCACAAAAAAAAGCACAGAGGGTGCAAATGAAATGAATCTGCATGTGGTGAAAGGGGAATGTGACTGTATCACAATGATTATAATACCAGATCAAACGGACAACAGGGTTGGCAGTAATCGCACACTGTTGGTCCCATGTCATTAAGTTGTGCCCCCCCCGGACCAGTATACATGCGGCGATTCAGTGTGGAATAGAGTTGCACAGTCGTTGTATCCTGTCCTGTGGCAAGTTGGCCCACAGCCGTTGTAACTGGCCTTTGAGATCCTGCAGACTGGCACTGGGTCTGAGTTGACGTCCTTGCTGATCCCACACATGTTCGATGAGGGGACCTGGCTGGGCACAGGTGGACCTCAACATGATGTAGGCGATCCATAGACACGCGCACAATGTGCGGACGGGCATTGAAAGACTATATTTTGGTGCTGTCTCAGGAGGAATAAGACATAAGCAGGATGTCGCTGACGTAGCGCTGTGCAGTCAGGGTCCCCCGAATCACTACCAGAGATGACCTGAAGTCATACCCTAGGGCTCCCCACACCATGACGCCAGGAGTAACGCCGGTGTGTCTCACCGCAACCTTGGCAGGATTGGTCCTCTCCCCTCAGCACTGTCATACGTGCACACAAGATTCATCACTGAACATGGTACGATGCCACTCATCATCAGTCTATGCCTCACAGTTATGGCACACCACTCCAAACGCAGCCATCTCTGTGCTGGTGTTAACAGCAGCTGACACATGGGATGGTCATTCCATAGTCCAGGTGATGTCACTCACGGTGTGGGATGACACAGCGTATTGTAGAAAGTCCATAACCAGGTGTCATGGGGTTCTGTAATGTTTGGCACACAATACAATGATCCTCCCTTGGTGTGGTCTGTCTTGGGCGACGAGAACTTTCATGACGTGTGTGGGTGTCCTCATGTGCTCATTGGTTCCGACACAAGGCGAATGTGACATCTGCATGCCCCACATGCCGGGCAATTGCATGATTCGACCACCTGGCCTCATGCAAACGCACAATGCGACTCCTATCAAACTCCTTCAAGCGCTGGTAATGCTGTCTAATGCGAGGACGAGGCATCCTGTGTGTCTGGTGAGAATTTGGAGACGTGCCAATTCCTTACAAATTAAATCATTTATGTACCCATCGCTGGTCTGCACGTGTACCAAATTACACCCAAATCGGATCATTACTCCTGGATCATTACTATTTAATTTCACTCAGTCTAATTACAAACTAAATGACAAAACAAAAACAGAACAAACAAAACAAAACGACTAAAATGAATGAGAGTAATCTGAAAAAATTCTGAAATAAATGTCTAAAACATGGATAACAAGTATGAATCATTAAAATAGATATTCCATTGATTCATTATGGCAACAATCAGGGTGGAATGCTAAAATATACATTATTTCAATAGTTTTGTGACCTAGGGATGATGTTAAACTGCACCCGACCCTGCAGGCAATCCTCCAACTTTCAGGGAAAAATTTTGGGACAAGTAGGGGTAACAAGCACCGGACGTGGCTCATCAGACCAGACCTTGTGCACTCTTCACAAATTAGAAGTGGTTGAAGATATAACTTACATGAAGATATAATTTACAACACTGCTAAAATGGACAAGTAATCACTTTACCTTCTATAATGTGTGACTTCAAATGATCTATTAAACCAGATAATATCATTATGTCTAACACTGCAAAGCTTTGCGTGAAATGACACATTCTCAGATGCACATCCCCATGCTCTACGCCTATCTCATGGATTATGTCTGTATATGTGACATTGTAAAGCAGTAATTTTTTTAAAAGAACATGTGAAATCAAAAAAGGCACATTTAAGGAAAAGGTTGGGAGGGTTAGCATGTATCTTTGTGTGTCTAACAAAAGTGTACTGGAAGGTGAGAGTGCTCCACGTGACCCGAATGCAGCAGTGCTGCTGACTCCTGAGTAGGCTGAAGGCTGTTTTCTACCGGGCATCTCTGCTGAGGAGTCGCTTCCAATAACTTTTGGTTTGGTTGAGATTGAATATAAAGCAAGCCTCACCCAGATGTTTGAGCTGCTCATCCACGTGAGGCAAGGGTTAGCAGTTGAATAGAGGAACTACATTAAGCTTGCAGATGTCATTGCACCTGATCACTGGATACTATCTGGCTTGGGGACGATTACAATGGGGCAGGATCAGAAGCTTTGGCACTTTCCATTTCGAGATTCGGTATGGCCTTTTGCAGTATGAGATGAGTATGATCTGGGTGGCCAGAGAACCAGGCCCTGGTAGCCATCAATGATCTTCCATGATTCCTGGTTCCGGCCGAAGTCCACCTCTGTGTGCACTCTATCAGGATATACTGTGCAGAGGACTGACGGGCAGGGCTGTAACTCAATCCATCGTACCAGCTGGATGATGTGGTATGGACATGGTGTAGTATGCAATCTGTGCCTGGACTCCTTCAGTACTGTGTCTCTTCGAAGAATCCTTGGGTAGTGCTGATTTGACTTTGTGTTAAATGAGTGGTTGCTACAGGAGTCCCGAATGAGGCACAATACATTGGCGAACCCTGCGGTGAATATCCGTATTTGTCGGGGGGGGTGTAGAAATTGACAGCTTTGTGCATATTCATTACCAGTACTAGTCGTCGCGTGGGGTGTCGCACGATAGACATGCAGAAAATCAGTCATAACTTTTTTTCCAAGGTTGGCGTTGCTAAATGACTAGTTGTATACTTGAGCACCCTGTTGAATATCTCTATGGACCCGTTAGCGGCCGAGCAGAAGAGAGAGGAGCTATTATGGCTGATTTCTCTTTCCTGAATAAAGGCAGCAAAGGGTGCAGCTGTGAAGCATTAGCAATGGGCTGGATAAAGTCTGTGTCTGGAAGAAGACCATTAGCTGAGACAATGTGTAATAGGAAAGGGAGACTGGGCTGGTGGAAACGGCACTTCTGTTTATTAAGCTGTAGGCCGACAGACCTCAGGTGATATATGACAGCTTTAAAGGTCTTGTCATGAGTAGGCATGTCCTGGCCAGGAAGTAAGAAGACATCCAAATAGTTCTTTGCCCCTGACAGACCAGCGAGGATAATGCCCATCACTTCCTGAAACGCGGCCAGTGCCAAAGCCAGTCCATATGGTACGTGGCAGAAAAAGAACGAGTCATCATGGGCGATGAATGCTGTAAGGTCGCGACTGTCTTCACGGAGAGCTACTTGGTAATATGCATTGGTCAGATCAATCGTAGAAAGATCAGTGGCACCTTTAAGTCTAGACAGGAGTTTATCCATACTGTAGGAATCAATGGAAAGGCGTCCACAATGATTGCCTTATTGGGTTTGTGCAAATCAATGCCCATACTGATTTGGCCTCACTTTTTATATGTGGACACCCATGCTGAAGCATCAATGCACTCAATTATGCCAGCTGTTAGCAAGCAGTTTAGGCCCTTTGACGATGCGTTTCTAACGTAAAATGGCAGATGAAGTTTCTGATGCACTGGTTTGACGGCACCATGGATCTTCACGTGATGGACAGAGCTCTTTACTCAGCCGAAGTCGGGGAAAGGTGTAAAAACACACTGTAGTATGATTTAGGAGAGGGAGAGGAAGTGTCAGGGGGCAAAACTTTGTTGTGTGCTAAGTGCACCCTCAGCACTGCCATTAGTCCTATTGTCCACAATGAAGAATGTACCCCAGGCTGTGCAGCCATTTAGTGACACAGTCACAGGCAAGTATCCAAGGACAAGAATGGGTGATTTGGAGCAAGTCACAAACCTGACCCTTGGCTGCATCGATGGAACACGGCTAAAATGGATATAGCATATAGATCCTATGAGGCAGAAAAGAAACAGAACACCGTGTCAACAGCTAATTCCAGCATGCAGGACTGTATGTGTAAAGCAGACTCCACAGTACGTGATTTTATTTGTGGCACATGCAGCATGCTTCATGTACAGTACTGTGACTTCAGGCAGTCGACCTCCTGTACGTGCCGTGAGCATGGCTGCATGAAGCGACACACTTTTGAAAAGTGTCCAACCTTTTTACATAGTCTGCATGTTGCTGTAGTTGTTGGCCAGTTTGTAGCATTAGCTAAGTGTGCCTCCGGTCTGCAGCGATAACATGTTTTTCTCTTCCCATGGCAGACAGGAGCAGTGGTGCTAGTGGTATGTGCCTGCTTCTCTGTCCCTTTTCTCTTAATAGCATATTGCGCAGCCTGCACTGTCCGTAACAGCCTTAGCTTGGTCAGCAGGCGATTTCAATTTGAGTAACCACAGTCAAAGCCTTCTCAAGCGAAAGTTCAAATTTTAACACCGGTCTCTCATGTATTTGTAGGCTGCGTACACTTTCTATGAGCTGATCAGGTATCATTCCATCTGTGAAGTTACTGAAATCACAAGTTGGCTCCCCAGGACACGGCGGAAAAAAACTGGCGAAAAGAATGTGCATGTAATCAGGAATCTCGTCTCCAGTTTTCTTATATCTGTATAGCTGAATGATGGCACGAGACTGTTTGAGCGGCAACTTTATTCAGCAGCGGGTCACTCAGAATATGGCAGCTTCAAGCGGGACGCAGCCAACCAGAATATCCCTCCTAGATTCACTGCATGGCATACACGCGTTCTGTAGTTTGATAATACTATTGCGCTAAATGCATTGGACACAAGAGTCCAGGTGAGGTCTTCCATTAAGTGTGCCCCAACAAACTTGGGCTCCTTACTTTCTCTATTATAGATCTTGTACAGTGAGGATTGGAAAACATGGGCCTTCCTGTAGTCAGAAGTCATTTCTTCCATTTTGTCCATGTTGAAAGATTCCAGTCTGTGAGTTGCTCTACCTCCGATCTGTATGCTGAATTATCACTATTACTGATGAGACCCAGTACATTTGTGCTATTAGTAAACTTGATGTTAGCCTTTGAGCTTCAACCAGGATCATATAGTCCTCAATGGTGAGACGAGGTGTTCTCTGTCTGAGTCTGGACGTCCGTCAGGACGCTGAAGGCACGACAGGAAGGGAAGCACAGGAGTCCAAGTATATGGAGTAAACTCTGGGTTTATTAGAGGGAGAACACAATCAGGGGCACACAGAAACGTCAGCTACTACAAGATTACAACACTTAGGAAAGACTAACTGGGAAGCACTTAAATACATAGACTCGATTGGACAAGACTAGGTAATCAGCTGGTAATCAAGAGGATTCCACACGAGATTGCACAGTACATTTACAATTAAATAGATTCTGAAGCATAAAATTGAATCTGAGAATAAGGTATGTACAGACACTGTATATGTACACAAAATATATATATGACGGGTGTTACAAGATGCAGGCCTTTACCATGCAAGAGCATTCTGTCAAAGATCCAAGCTTACATAAAAAGAATAAAAAAAAAAACAGATCTGATGTGAGGGCCAGTGATATACTGACCTTGCTGTACTTTCTCAGCTCATGTGGAAAATACATCTAGTACTCCTAACCTTTTAGAAATTTTGTATACAGAGTAGAGAGAGAAAATGACTTTCTTCAAAGTAATTTAAAAATGAAGACGGCTGCTGACTTATTCACTTCATTAAGTAGGTGTCACGTTCCCTGGGAAGGACGAAGGCAGGCAGGCGAGGATGCAGAAGTAAACGAGTTTATTCTAGATGAACAGGGCAGACGGCGACGAACATCAATGACGGATCTGGGGAAAACTGACTCAGACACGGACTAAATATACAGAACAAGCCAAAAATAACAGGCAACAGGTGATCACAATCAGGAAGTGACACGAGGTACTGTAACGAGGGGGGTGTGGCACACAGGATCGGACAAGCCGGGCCGGGAACAGAACAGAAACACAAAACAAGCACCGGGGCAACAGCCAAGACAACACCTGACAAAAGACAGGAAACGCAGACAGGCAGACCAGGAAGGGAGACACAGGGGGAACACCAACAGGAGGAACGAAAGGGCCAGGATGACACGAGGACGAGGAGCTAAGACAGGATACACAGAGGGATGAGGAGAAAACACAGCAGGCCAAAATGGGAAAGGTTGGGGGACAAAGGGGAGCCCGACGGAGCCATGGCAAGTGACGGGCAGCAGCCGGAGGGGCCGCAGGCGATCGGGAGGCAGGAGCTGGAGGGGACCATGAAGGGGGCAAGGAGACAGGCTAAAGGATAGACAGAGGAGTCGAGGAGGGAGTCGAAGGGGGCACCAGGGGAGGTGAGGAGGGAAGCCGCAGCAGGGAGCTTGGGCGGTGCATCAGGGTGCTCGGGTGGTGCAGGGACCGCCTACTCCGAGCCAGCAGGAGGTGCCGCAGCGACCAGTGATTTTGGGCCGCAGTGGCCGCCAACTCTGGACCAGTCGGCAGGAAAGGCAGGACAGGAACGTCAGGCTCCAGCGGGACAGGCAACTCAGGTGCATTGATAATTGCCACCCAGGTTGGCGCCATAAAAGCAGGCATTGCCCCTTTAAAAGCTCTTGGGACCCGCAGGATGGCATCCCAAACTGACCTGGCCCCTTTAAATTTCAAGCATGGTTCCCAGGGTAGGCTGCTAGTGGTGCAGCTCAATGGCCGTAATGCGGGCTTTGGGTACCTGAGGGGGCGATGCGGCGGTGATGTCCAGGGTGATCGAGGATTCCCCCTAATCACTGGGAGGGAGAGGAGCTGGAGAGAGAGAGGCAGCTCCCAGGAGGATTGTCGGTGTGTCCTTTGGATTGCAAAGGGTCAAACAGGGAAAGCTTAGCAACAGGAAGGGCACAGACAACAGGAGGACGGACCTTAATGACCGGACTGGAGATGATGAGACAAACAGGGACAAGGACTAATGAGGGATAACAAGCACCAGACGTGGCTCATGAGGGCCACTTTGGGAAAGAGACAGGAGGGTCAAGTGTACAGGACGTGACACATCCAGTGATTTGTCTGTTCAACTGGGCCAACAATAGGAAAGTTATGAGTCATATAGTTCTGTCCTTCGAAAAAAGCATGTGATTAAAATAAAGCCATATGAAAAGAATATGCACATGCATGCATAGCCAGAATAATCAATGCATACCATTATAGTTTCTGATGTGACATGGTTCTGAACAGGAGATACTGTGCAGTCCTTGTGCACTCTTCACAAATGAGAAGTGTTTGAAGATATAACTGTTGAAGATTTACAACACTGCTAAAATGGACAAGTAATCACTTTACCTTCAGTAATGCGTGACTTCAAATGATCAATTAAACCAGATATCATTATGTCTAACACTGCAAAGCTTTGCGTGAAATGACACATTCTCAGATGCACATGCTCATGCTCTACGCCTATCTCATGGATTATGTCTGTAAATGTGACATTGTAAAGCAGTAATTGTTTTAAAAGAACTTGTGAAATCAAAAAAGGCACATTTAACAGTTGATGTGTACCAGCTGGATGACGTGGTATGGACATGGTGTAGTATGCAATCTGTGCCTGCCCTGTGAAATGGGGCAATAGAATTTGGGTCCCGTTCTGGTGTGACTGCCACTAACTTTTCATAGTCTTTTGAAACAGTAGAGATTAACTTTCAGGTCATCCTTAGGATTAAGCCTAGTGAGGAGCCGGTGGACAGTAGGCCAGGTCTCCTAACTTCTCTCCAGCCCAGGGGGATTGGAAGTGTCAGGGTCTTTGTCCCCTCTGTTGCAGACATTTACATGTCGTGCTGCATGCAAAAAGCCATCAGCATTGTGGACAACCCCACACACCCCTCCCACACCCTCCTTCCTGTCTGGAAAAAGGTTCCATAGCATACTGGCCTTAACTGCCATGATGCAAAAAAGTTTCTTCCCTCCAGCCGTCAGACTCCTGAATTAGAACTGAATCATAGACTGTACCCACATACACACACACACACACACACACACACACACACACACACTGCTGCTGTCCTATAGCTGCTGTTGCTCAATCTTGCATTATTTACACATTTCTGCTGCTAAAATACAGTGTCTGTCATACTACTGTATTCATTCTAACTAGTACTGTTACTGATTTTGCTGACTGCACTGTATGTTGTCTTGTCCAGTAATATTGTTCTGTTGCTCTGATGTCTTTTGCACTCTCTCTTGCGTTTCTCTTCTTACACTCTATATAGTTCTGCCGGCACATGTGTAGTCTTGTGTTGTTTCAGTTCTTGTTCTTCCTGCTGCACCATGGTCTTGGAGGAACAATGTTTTGTTTCACTGTGTATTGTGTATATGGCTGAAATGACGATAACCCTACTGTCTAGACTGGATATGATCCAGTTCTGGCATGTTCTACCATCTGAGTCTGTTACCTCTCCAAGGTGAGGTCCCATATGTCAGCTGTAGCATTTCTAAATACCCACATGCTGTACTAGCATAGCAGGTAAAGGCTTAGGATAGAGGCCTGTCCTCTGATGCCATTCCATTATTGGGCGCAAAGGAGTGAGTGAAAAAAACCTGAAGAAATTCCTCAGGTTACATTCCGTGACATTACAGTTATTTGCACTAGTTTTCTCATGAAACAGACGCTAGTTCATAGCCAGATACCCCTTGCTACTTAAATGTTTTTAATATAAATGAATTGACAATATTGTTTTGTGTTGCCGTGGGGTGGGGGCGGGGGGGCTCAGTAGAATCTAACCCAGGGCCCTGGAACACCTGGGGCCAGCCCTGGATGGAGATGCAGGAAAATCCCCTTCAAGGCCGAGTTTTGTGTGGAGCTGAGTGCCCCCTGGTGGTTCGTGATGGGTTTGAACCACAGTTGTTTTGATGAATGTGACGTGTATCATTTATCTTAATACATGTCATGTCTTAAATAAGAAAAGCCTCAAAGATATGTGCTGTCTTGGTGTAAACATTCTGTGAAATTATGCTTTTCATTTAGATTGTGTCTATTTCAGAAACTCCTAGGCTCTTAAGCCATGTCTACTATGATCTCACTAATCTAGAGAAACATGGAGGGGCCAAAAAGCCACAAAGTGTTGTTGAGGATGAATATAACAAAACATAAATGGGAATGAGGTAATCCAATTATCTGAGCAGAATGCTTACATACTGCAAAAAGCACTAGAAAAATATTTCCTAGGAACAGTGTTTGCAAGGTTATTTTTGCTTCATGCAGGTGTTGGCTAAATGCAATGATAAGTTTGCCCATGGTCACTGATGTTTTTCCAAGTAAGGCCTGTGCCTTAAATAAACTTCAGAAGACAGGTTCTGGTGGACATTTAATCATCACTGGGAGAAAAATGAACACGCCATCTGCTGGAATGTATAATACAGCAGTTATTGGGAAAAGCTTTTAGAGGTGTTTGACCTAGTGTTTACTGTTATGAAAGAGTTGGATCAGTAAACTCTGCACTTGGCTTTCAGATTAACACCGATCCGACTCAGCCACCCATAATCTGAGGAAAGGCACAGGCAGCAAGGACATCATAAACTCTTCAGACTGCTGCACAGCCCTTTGGTTTTTGTGATTCTGTTTTTATTTTCAGCAAAAATAAATAAATAAATAAAAAAGAAGGATTCAGTTTCGAGTGAAAGTTAACCTCTTGCATAGTTTTTTCAAAACATTACATAAAAAACTAAGAAAAACACTTTTCATTAGCTAAATATGCTCAATAAAAACAAGTCTAATTAAAAATATTTTTAAAAAGTGGATTGTATATATCCAAATATTGCTCAAGTATGCAGTTTGCATCACATTTGTAAAAATAGCTACAAAACAAATATTGTACATCATACTGGATCTGCCTTTTTCACTGGAAACTTGCAGGAGGCATTTGGGATGAGGATTTGATTGCCAGGGTAGAACTCTCAAGGTTGGCAGGTTAGTTATAGCAGTGTCTGACTTTATCTTGATGATAAATATGATCTTCACATAGACCACAGAGAAGTTAAAATGGGTGAATCCTGCATTACTTTACAAGATGGTACAGTATTTTGGGGTGGTAGAGAAAGGTGCAGAGGTAACAGACCTTGAACTCACAGACTACCTTCAACCTTTGAACCCAATCAACAATCAACATCCCAAGCTTATACTGTTAGTTACAGAAATGTTAATGTTTACATACTTTCTAAAGTTGCCTTATATGCAGTGCCAGACTTATGCCTAAGTAACATAATCAGCTGCCTAGGACTTTCCAACCAGCAGGGGGTGCCATTGTGATTTTTCCCACTTTGCAGCTTGAATGTACGAAGTTTGAAAATGATGCAATTCTGAATTTACACTTCCCATTTACTTGATAACAAGCAAGCTCGTAGTGCTGCAAAACAATGTCAAAATGAGTTTATTTCTTTTGCAGAACAGAGGAAGAAGACAAAAATCATAGAAGAAAGGAAAGAACTGGAGAAAGGTAGTTTTGTTTTTGTTTTAAGTTTATTCCTTTTACATAAAAGCCACTATTTTATGATTGGCCCACATAATGTTTATATCAGTATCACTATAGATATCTTCATATTGCACTCTAATTCTAAACATGCATAAATGACTATTCTTTCAATTATCCAAGCAATTATTCCACGCTGAAGTAGCTATGCCTGTCGGTTTGTGGGAAACAGGGTTTCCCCTCTGTTTGACATTATTCAGTAACTCAAGGCTCACCTCTTCTAGGCTTTCATCTGCTTGCCAAAACGTTGTCAAAATTGCACACAATAACATTCCGCACCATGCCCTGAATAAAACCTACAAGGTATGCAGTAAAAATCCCTTTGCTTATCCAGTGTGCCAAGATCTTTCAACAAGGGCTCTAGGATCTTTTCATATCATAGCTCTGCAAAGTACAAGCAAATAAATGGAAGATGATGAGGGATAATTTCCTGGTGGCAAATTACCACAGTTCATGTTTTTTTGAATGTGCCAAGAAGCTTACAAATCTCAGATGTTGTCCACGTGCAAATTCAACATTATTTACAACTCTGCTCCGCTCTGACACAAAATTGTTACCCATGGAAATACGAACCATCATGATATCTTGTATAAGTTATTTTTTTTCAGTAAAGGCATTAACCCAAATTACTCCAGGGACAGGCTGATCCTGCTTTCTCAGTTGTGCATCACTTTGGATAAAACATCAGCCTATAAATACTGTTTCTATGAAAGATATTTTACTGGATTGGCAACTTTGAAATGATTGTATTGTAGTGTTTTTACCCTTAAACCAGGGGTGGCCAATCTTATCCGCAAAGGGCCGGTGTGTGTGCGGGTTTTTGTTACAGCTCCCTAATTAGATTACTAATTAGAGGACTGATTGGCTGAAGAGTCCTCACACCTGGGTTTGAACAGCTGACCTAAAGGTTATGCCAAAAACCTACATACACACCAGCCCTTTGTGGATAAGATTGACCACCGCTGCCTTAAACTATGTTTTTAGAGGGCAACCCTTGCCAATTGTTGTAAACACCAGATAAGAAACATACAGGGCAGATACAAGATCTTCAGCATTTGATTTGCAAGTTGTGTTTATTCAGTATGTCAGATATCATCAAGAAGATTCTGTACTCAACAATACTGAAGTCCTTCAAGCAATTCAGCAACTGCAGCACTTGGCACATGACAAATATTTTGCAGCTTTAATAAAACTAGTACTGCAGCAAATGTTTGTTGTATGACCTCTAGCTAATCTAGGCTATCTCCATCTCCATCAGCTTCAGAACAACATTTTGTGTGATTTAAACTGAGAGGCTCAGAAAAATCAGCTGCTGAGGTTCCTTGAATTAAACCATCTTTTAAATCTGCCAAGGAATGACTTTGGAAACATTTGAAAGTAGTGTGCATGTTGGATTTGTATTCATGGCTTTTGAACATACATACTGTATAGGCCTAGGTGAACACTTTCTTCAGTACCCCTAGTGAACCCTGACAGTATACTTTTGGGGCTATATAGGGCACCTACCACCTTCCAGTGTCTTATGAATGAGGTCCTTTGGTCTCATTGGGTCTATGCTGAGGCCTATGTAGATGATGTACGTGGTGGAACATTTGGAAATATGGACAGAGCACCTTTGGAGGTTGTGGAGGGTGCTGGAGGGGCTCTGGCCTGCAGGGCTCACCGCCAAGCTGAAGAAGTTCCATTGTTTACAGGAAGTACAGGAATGGCCTCCTGAAACCCTAGGGGCAGAAGATTGCAGCAGCCAAGGAGCCCCCAGGCAGGCCCATTCTTTCTTTCTCTATAATGTTACTCTGCCCAGGGGAGCCGAGCAGCGAGTTGACCTTGGACCCTCATATGTTTTTTCTCCCCTCATTGGAGTTTTTGGTGCCTCTTCTCCGTTGCCATTGGGATTTCTTTCTTTCTTTGCCTTTCCTTTTCCTAGTTTTGTATTATTCTGCATAAATGATGTGCCAATGTACTACAACACACTCATGTAAAGTGCCTCGGGGCCACTTTTTTGTGAAAGGCTCTATATTAAAATAAAATGAATCGAATATTGCTGACAATTCATCCTCTCTTTCTCATCCCTGCTGGCATTCCTGCTGGACGGGGAAAACAGACCTCCCTCACCAAGGACTCCCTCACCCTCATAGCCCCCAGCATCGATCAGCCTTGCATTGTACAGACCGATGCCTCCAGTGTCAGCCTCAGCACAGTGCTGAGTAGTACTCAGTGCTGTACCTGAGTCTCAAGTTTACAACTGTGGAGACTGGGTATACCACAGTGGAAAAAGAGGTCCACGTCATCAAGTGGGCCATTACCAAGCTGTGGAATTACCTAACTGGCCCTTGCCAAACTGAGGTATTACCTAATGGGCCGTCACCAAGCTGAGGTATTACCTAATGTGTTGTCACCAAACAGGTATTACCTAATGGGCTATCACCAAACTGAGATATTACCTAATGTGCCGTCACCAAACTGAGGTATTACCTAATGTGCCATCACCAAACTGAGATATTACCTAATGGGCCATCACCAAGCTGAGGTATTACCTAATGTGCCGTCACCAAACTGAGGTATTACCTAATGTGCCATCACCAAGCTGAGGTATTACCTAATGTGCCATCACCAAGCTGAGATATTACCTAATGTGCCATCACCAAGCTGAGGTATTACCTAATGGGCCATCACCAAGCTGAGGTATTACCTAATGGGCCATCACCAAACTGAGGTATTACCTAATGGGCCGTCACCAAGATGAGGTATTACCTAATGTGCCGTCACCAAACTGAGGTATTACCTAATGTGCCATCACCAAGCTGAGGTATTACCTAATGGGCCATCACCAAGCTGAAGTATTACCTAATGGGCCACCACCAAGCTGAGGTATTAACTAATGGGCCACCACCAAGCTGAGGTATTACCTAATGGGCCATCACTAAACTGAGGTATTACCTAATATGCCGTCACCAAACTGAGGTATTACTTAATGGGTCGTCACCAAGATGAGGTATTACCTAATGGGCCATCACCAAGCTGAGGTATTACCTAATGGACTATCACCAAGATGAAGTTATACCTAATGGGCCATCACCAAGCTCAGGTATTACCTAATGGGCCACCACCAAGATGAGGTATTACCTAATGGGCCGTCACCAAGATGAGGTATTACCTAATGGGCCATCACCAAGATGAGGTATTACCTAATGGGTCATCACTTTGTCTTAATCAAGGGTGCCCCATTGCATTGGAGTACCTGGGCCAAAGACACCAAATCACACATAATCCTGCAGTTTGTTGCCTCCAGGACTTCTCATTCCAGGTGCAGCATTGGCCAGGACAGCACCATGCGAAAACGGGTAACCTCTCATACCTGCATGCTTAGTGGGTAGGTCCCATTAAGAGACCGCAGCAGCTCTTGGGTGGTGGGGTGTCACAATGACAGGTATGGAAAGCCCAGAAGTGAGCTGCACCAGTTAATGGGGAGAACTCCATGCTTTGCAGGAGCGGTTTGAGAGATCTCTGCGAATAACATGGAACTAGATTGCAATAATGGCTAAACCTGCTGCGTATGAATGGCTCCATTTAAGTCAGTGCAAGAATTTTATTGCTTACCTTACCTGGAATTTTTAGCTACAAATCTAGTTAAGTTAGTGAGTGAGGAAGCAGATTCACTCTCCTTCACTTTATCTTGTAAGGAGTATTTAATGTATTTAGAAAAAGACTCTGAATATAAAAGATGACTTTGATGTTAATCCCTGGAGTCAAGTAACAATTAGATGTCTCATATTGTACAACTAAGCCTTCTGTTGGCTGTGATAGTTTGGTCTGTATTTGTGCCATAATGCACAATGCAATAAAGCAGTGAAGTGTAATCCATAATGTAATTAATGTTCTGTCAAGAATTCTGTGAAGAAAACAATAATGCTATTCGGAATTCAATAATAATTCTACACAGCCTTCCACACGAGTATCTCTAGAGAACTAAATATTTTAATAAACTTTAGTTATCCCGTTCTGCTTAAATTTTTGTTTAATAAAATAATTAGACTTTTCAAGGCAGTACGTTGTGCGACGATTCAGTTGAATAATGCACTGAAATTAACTCTTTTGTTATTAGACATGCCATCTATTCACAAGTATCTTGATACATAATTATCCTCAAAGCGGTACAATTTTGCTTCTACACATCATACATATTACATTAAAGTGCATGCACGCATACAACATGTTCAAAGGATCAGTGAAGTTTCCTTTATTTTGGTAAAATGCTTCGAGAACTTTTTAAGAAACGAGCTAATAAGATTTTTTCCCCTGGTTGGGGCTATATTACGTAGTTTTATTGGTGACACGGATAAGGGCACATTGAAAAGAAACTCTTGGAACAACAACATAAATCAGTTGAATAAAAGAGTTTCGTGTGCATTCTTTAGTATTCTGCCCACGTCTGCCGCGCTCTTCCCACCTAAGCAGCAGCTGTAAGTATTATTTTGTATGGAATTACGCAGCAAAAATCTGTTAACAAGAATCATATTATAGAACATTACATCGAACAGAAGTAAACAATTTTTTGAATTAACAGACTATACCATTACATTTGAGTCGTTTTTCGTAAAAGTTGTTACGTAGTGTCGTCGAGTAACGGATTGTGAAGAATACCTGACTTTTTGGAATTGTTAAACATCTAATATTTCGTATGACACAATTTTGTAAAATGTGGTAATTTCAGTTAAAGATTTTCCGCCGGGTTTCCGCCGGTAACATTGTTCCTGTGTCATGGAGAGGAGGTGGCGACATCTTTTTCTGACTGTTTTCGTTTTCCATGGTAAGGATCCTCATTCTTATTAATCATTTATTCGTCTCTTTTAGGCGTAAGGCGTATGTTGTACTCTTATTGCTTGTTTTACGCATTTGTAAGCTATTTTTG
>JAODKE010000043.1:23449424-23483606 GCA_026779605.1 Mormyrus hasselquistii
TCTGATTTAAAGGAACCTAAGGATTCAGCTTGCACTACATTATCAGGAAGACTATTCCATACTCCGACTACACGCTGACATATTATCATGAACAGCACTAGATAATTTAATTGAGATACGGCTGTTTGACCAAGTTTTATTCATGTGGTTTTTATTTTAGTCAAGTTATACTCAAAGTATTTTTAAATAAATCAATGACAGTATTCATTGCTAGTAATTTGTTGATGGGAGTATTAGTATATAACAGAAATATTAATTTCCATTGTATTCCTTTATTATTTCTGTCACAAAGAGCCTGTTCAACTTGGTTTATGAGTCCTCATTAACAACAAGTTAAAAAATGGGAAAAGTATGACGACATTCCTACTTGACGCTTCCCTGTCATCTGTTGCGGTGATTAGGGACTGACCAATCCTCCCCATTTCAGATGGCAGAACATGAATGTCCTTCTCACTCTTTTGGTGGTTGTATTTGGGGTAACTAGGTAGTTAGATGTAGTGTATTGTCTTCAGCCACTTTTATTTTGTTCTGCGTAAGGAAAAGCACAGTGTTTGTAGCTTGAGGTAAATGCAGGTTTTTGTTTATTGTTTTAGCAAAATCTATGTCCAATGCTAATTACTTCTCACATCATGTGTGTCTGACTGCTTTAAGTAAATCCCTTGTTCTTTACCATAATACCATAATTATATAACTATATATGCATTATGTCCCAGCTCAACCCTAGACTGAAAGGTAACACTTAGTAATAATTCCAGCCAGGAATCATAGCTTCCACGTACTTTCTCTTGTAAGAGAGCTCATTTTCTCATTGTACATATTTAAAGAGATATTATTAATGCTTTATTGGTAGATTTTCCATTGATGATGATGATGAATTTGCAGAGCCTTATAACAAACATGTGGTGTGATTTCAAAACAAAAAATGAATTGACAAATCTGTAATAAGATCATGGGAAAAATACTGCTTTGACCAAATCGGAGATTGAGTTATTTGACCGATGTATTTAAACTTTTCTTCCCAGAGACGCTGGGATTTGGCATCAGAAACGAACACCTGGGGAAGTGTTTGCAGCTGCAAGTTTCCCGGTCCAGGGGAGTGACACTCGAAGAATGTAGCCCTGGTTCAGCCCTTCAGGAGTGGCACTGGGACCCTGAAACTCTGGTTGTGCGCAGTCTGCAGACAGGAGAGTGCCTGAGCACGCCAGAAGTACCAGAGCATGGGAGCATCCACTTGAAGAATTGTGGAACAAACAGTGAAGAGAGGGAAGGGCAGGTCTGGAGCTGCTCCAAGAAGGGTCACCTCACTCTGCATGGGAGCCGGTTGCACCTCAGCGCACAACACGACAAAGTCCTCCTCACCAAGGAGCGTGGCAAAGGCAGCAAATGGAGGACAATGACCAACCGTACTGTCTGCAGTGAACACCAATGGAATGGACGTGATATAGCACAGAGAATTCTTCCTTTTGAGTTCTCGTCTTCGACTAGCAGCATTAATACTTTCCAGCAGAGTAAGATCTAGAATGTCACCCCGTTAATGACTCAGTCTTTTTACTCTACAGACTCATCCCTCATTGTTAGCAAACTAAAGACATTTCATTGCACGCATCACATACATTTGGATGGCGGCACAAAAACTCATACTGGATTATAAATGGTTGTGTTTAAATTTACCTTGGGATATTTTTTGTGATGAAATGTGTAAATAAATACATTTAACTTATTTTTTTCTTGAATATACCCTTGCAGACTCAGTGGAAGATGAACTGGCCTTCCCAAACCCCACTAAGATGGACTTGGACCACATCAGTCATTCTCCCAGAAACACAGGACCTGAAGATTCTTCAAAGGCCTTCCTTAGTCAGGAGTATGGTATGGATGATATGTCGCATCCTTTAGAATGTTTTTGCAATATATTCCATGGTAGTAAAATGTGTCCGGGATTCAATAACAGGTAAGCCCTGCCAATTCACATATATGGTTTCATTACGTTTTTCATTTTAACAGGTTTAACAAGACAGTGACAGTCTTTTCTTTTCTTTTAATATGTTAACATGACCGTGGTGTACCATAATTCAGGGTGGCGATATGGCCTACACCAGGGTTGTAAATTTGTTTGTTTTTGTGGATTTTGTTCACCCTGTTTCCCAGTGGGCTTCCTCCCCCATTCAAAAGACATGGAGTTTAGGTGAAGTAGTTGGTGTCTCTACTTCCAGTTTCGTTAGTATGTATAATGGCCTGCCATCCTCTTCAGGGTGGGATTCGTTATGATCTGTGATTAAGGGGACAGATTCCAGGCTTGCCACATAACTGATAAGTCGCTATTGGAAAATAAATTATTAAAATAAAATAAAAAAAAATACTTTGTACTATGGTTAATCATGGGGTCTTTTCATACTTAATATGGGGGCTGGTTTTAAGAGTGGCCCATTAGGTGGTAATGATGGTAGATGTCGTTACTTGTAGGTAATATTTAGATACATGTTTTGTTGGCTTTGTAACAATACTCCATATTATTCATACTCTCACTACTCAAACACAAAAGAAATTAAATCAGAGTCATCTAATATCCATCCATTTCCTGAACCCAACTGTCCCATTCAGGGTTGACAACGCATCACAAATCACACTCATACATGCACAATTTAGTATCTCCAATTCACCGCAGCATGATTTTGGACTCTGGGGGGGGAAACCAGAGTACCCAAAGGAAACCCCACGATGACATGGGGAGAACATGCAAACTCCACACACTGAGCCAGGCCAGAGACGCGAACCCTGGTCACAGAGGTGTGAGGCAATCATGCTAACCTAATCAAAATATTCACACAGGTTTTTCTTTGGGTAAAGAATCATATGCGGAATCTTCTGCAGAATCAGGATTAAACCAGGAATTTAATAGGCAGATTATTAAAAAATACAGAGTGCTCTTTTCATTTTTTCCAAAGCTGTATGTCATTCATCTCCAACTTTGCACAGAGTCAGTTTAATTTTCAGTTATTAAAAACCTCTTTGCCTTAATTTAATAAACATTAATAGCAGCTTTGACATCCCCACATCTCCCCAGGCCAAGTGCGGTATTTGATCAGTTCATTTCTAACGACTGCATAGCCTTGCAGCTCGTATAGTTTCTGTCATTCTTTAATACACTTCTATACTGTTATCATAATCTTTTTTCTCTGATTTTTTTTTTCCCCAAAAGGTGGCAGCACAACAATAGAAGAAGCCGAACTAAGCTGTAAGAGTAGGAGACAGTGATTTCATAATTCGACTTTAAAACCATTGTGTGTTTGGTCTGCAGGGCTGACTTGGAAAGTGACCATGCTGGTCCTCAGCTCACTGGCTTTGGTTCTTGGGGCGATAATTCTTCTTCTGAACATCCATTACAACAGGTGTGAGAATATTAAACTACAAATATACAGTATTATGCGAAAAGTTTATATTTTTTTCAAAAGATACTAGATAAATTATATTTAATATGCTTTATAAAACCATTGAATAGATTAAAAGACTTTCCAATATAAAGTTGCTTCTTTTCTTCACTAAGATTTATTGGGCCATGTGCTTCTGCTATGCTTTTCCTAGGAAGAGGAAAATACTTTGCGTACTGAGGTCAGTCACTCCTAATGAGATGGGTGCTCAACAGGGCTCCCCAGTGCCCAATGAGAGGGCGCCCCTCACCCAGCACCCCCTGCGACCTGGACACTCCTCTTCCCTACAGCGGGGTGAGATCCTGATTGAGTGGAAGGACGGGAGCATCACCCCACTTTTTGAAAGCGGCACTTACAGTACATGACTGACTGAGTGTTAAAGTGTCCCAGCAGCCACTTGGTTACCTTAAGCTATTTAATGACACATTTAGGGTAGTTTCTATAATCTTTACAAACGTTTTCTTAGTACCAAGGAGCATGTTTGTTACAATTTTTGGAGGGAATTTAACCTATATATAGTAATAAAACGATGCCCCAGTATCTAAGTTCAATGTTTATGTAGAAGAAATTGTAACTCTTTCGTCCTACATTCTCTTTGTTTTGTAACTCTGTATTAGAGAGGGTTATTAAAATTTATGTAAATGTACATAAATAGATGTAACAAATGTGTAAAATAGGCCAGTTGCTCCTATTTCAGAACCTTGAAAAATCAACATGAATAGCAATCGTGACTCAAAAATTACATGTATTTCTATTTAAAGGGCAACTCTTTAGAAAAGGAATTTTTCACTTCTTAAAAATATAGTGTTTTAAATAGCTGCTTGTGTTGCACATACATTTTGAATGTGTAAGGCATTTATTTCAATCTCAAAAACAACAGTATTAATCTTAAAAAATTTAAATAACATAGTCTCTATTGCAATGCAATTTAGTCATATTTATCTATGTTAGATAAACTAATAAATAATTGTGACCTTTGTTAAGATTTTTCTCGTTATATTTTTATTGTAGTGATGTTCCTTTTAAAATATGATGATTTGTAATATGGCAAGCTAATATTAGGGAGTCATTTATAACTGTTATTACAACAATAATATTATTATTATTATTATTATTATTATTATTATTATTATTACAATACACTGGTGCTACTAGTGCAATTATGATTATAATAAGATGAGAATAGGGTTATTGAGTTACCATTAATGTATTATGGTTTATTATGAGATAATTGCAGTTTACAATGGAATTATATTGCATAATACTTGATCACTGTGTATGGACCTTCATTTTCCAAAATAAGTTACTCCTCAGAAATAAATGGCTGCTAGGTTGTTAAGAATGCACACTTATCACTGAAACCAGTTCTATGGTTTGGGATATTTAACAAGCAAATTTTTAATAAATACACCATTACGTATTATAAAGTAGCACTTTTTGAATATTCTACTGAAGTAGTACAGTATATAGACAATACAAGTTCACACTATAGGTCTAATTTGTGTTTTGAAAAAAACGTCAGGTGGTACAGTTACAAAGCCAATGGCTGAAAATACTTTTATGCCTCTCAGTGTTATACTCTGTTCTAATGAATGTTTTGTCGCTGCAATAACAAAACCTACTCCTCAGGATATGTTCCTAGAATTCTTATTAAGTAAATAATACCAGAGCATTTGTGTTTACTCTTTTTTTTCTGAAGCTACAATAAAGGGTGTGTCATCATGCGAGGTCTGTTAAGTCTGGATTTTTTAGTGTTTTTGTCCTTAATTGACATAAGAAGCAAGACTTGCGTCAGCATTGTTTAGCCTTGTGTTATAAAACCAGCTTTTGCAATCAACTTCTATTTACACAGCATTGTCATAGTAATTTACAATTTATTTTTATGTTTTCTGCACTACAGAAAATTAGAAGTTTATGCACTACACTCTTCAAAAAGGAATGTAAGCCTACTCTTACCAGATGGAGGCCTTTCTCGAACACCAGTTCTCATTGTATCAGAAAGGATGGCAACATGTTCAATTTGGAGCTATGGTTTTCATTTATTCCCACAAACTCTTCCCAAGATGGTCATAAATTTGCATGCATGCTCTACACTCAGGGACATATAGTTCTAGATTTTTATTTCTGTAAGAAATATATTTACTCCTACAGTGTCAAAGTCACAGAAGAAATGTTGATTAATAGGGTGCAGAAATTTGTTTCTTTTACTTTGTTTATATTTCTGTGAAAGAGGAAGCAGTAAGCTTTTTTTTTTCTAAAACGAAAATGACGTGAAGGAAAACACTTTTTTTGTTGAGCTTTTGGCATGCAAGAATCTTAACAGGTGTCTTTTGAAGTTTTTTTCCTGCATATTACTGGGGAAGTCTGCTGTAAAGATGTACAATATTACTCATTTTGTATTTCTAAAGATGTAGCACATCGCACTATTCATCAGCATAAATGAATCCCAGCATTAGAAATGGAATACAAATTAAATGATATTAATGTGATGAATGATAATCTGAAGGAAAAGTGGTCAAGATATTTCAAGATGTCCCCTATATACTTGTCATATTTCATACGCAATATTATCCAATAAATGTCCTGCTAGCCACTTCTCATGAAGTGAGTGGAGATGAAATTAAGTTTTCTATGATCCTTTAAAATCATTATATCTTAGAATCAAATGGTGTCCTTAGTGAGATATATACTGTAATATATCTTGCTGAGATGGTCAAATAGATAGCGAATTTGGTATTTTTTAAAAAGAGATTATATGACAAATATGACAATTTTCTGTTTATTATTACAGATGTTTTTTTTGTGGTTCAGCTAGATATTAGATAACACATTGGGGCTGTTGTATCTACGTGACTGCACTATTGCTTCATGTTATAGATTTCTAGGAAGAGTTTATACCTGGAAATGTGTTCAGTAATTCTGGGATTATTCTGGCTTCACTGCCACCCTGGGTGGGATAAAGTGGTTTTCAAGAAATGATGCAAATTAGTTGCTTATAATCTCACATTCTTATAAGGCATTTGGTTTGTTATGACTACAGTCTCAGTACCTGTTGGTCTGTAATGCCATTTATTAGGCTTTTTCTGTCTGTTAATGACTAGGTCTTGAAAACTTAATGTGGAGGTAAAACGTTCACCTGCACACACTTGTCAGAACCAGAGTAAACAAGCCGGCGGTTCCTTTCCACCGATTGGATGAAAACTTTTTCTTAACCTAATACCACTAATATTGTCAGTTGAAGTATGACTCATGGAAGGTTATAAGGGTGGCATGTGAAGTGAGGTGTTGCAGTCACAAACAGTAACTGGTACAAACTGCTTCAAAGAAGTAATAGGGCAGGAGGGACAAAAGGCAGGTTTTACATTAGAGCGCCAGAGATGTAGGAGTGTGTGTACAGCTTAACCACACCCACAGCGCCAGACAAGTCTCTACAACATATAGTAGGGCGTCTCTTGAGAGTGGAATGTATCTGAGTGATTGATGCCTAAGGGCTTTGGCTTTATGCCAGCCACTAGTTATATTTCATAACAAAGTGAATATATGTATTTGTCACGCACAACCATTTCACTACCCACTTCAACTGCATATGAAGTCTATTTGGGCTGATCATCAAGCTATACTAACGTCACAAAATAGGTTGGCCACTACCTGATTGTTGCTTTATAGACCTAATGACTGCATATACCCAGGAATCCAAACATTACAAAATATAACTTTTTTTTTGAGGTTTAATACCAGTTCATTTGGGAAGAAATGTGCTGTTGCGGTTTGCCCTTAGGAAAATTTAAACTTGACTTAGATTTATTTCAGTAATTAAGCCTTTCTTTTTAAGAGTAAAAGGGATATAAACAGTTTGTTAATTTACAAATGAAAGCACCATTAAGTATAAGATGTGGAATAGTGGTGTACAACTAAGAAAATACACCAAGACTTATGCAATTCTGTTCATTAATAAATAAAAAGAAAATATATGCTGATCACTGTTCACAATGGGGTATGAATCAGAATCTTAATATAATATTCTCCTTTAAAATATCTGTGCATGGCAAACAGTGGCATTACCTGGATCTTTAAGATGCTGTGGTCAAAAATGTTTGGGGGGGGGGGGGTTTGGGGGCATGGTCCACCCAATAAATCTTAAGACTACAGTGTAAATTTTAACTCGTGTTTATGCTTCAATCCAACTCAATTACAATGACATCTGATCGCTTGGTTAACTTTGTTCTCAGCGTATCACTGAATAAAATACCTCGGTCTTCTCAATGGTGGATATGGACATGATAGCAGAACATTTTCAATACTCACACTTCAAATTCAATCATAACCAACATTTATCATTTCCTTTTCATCATTTTTCACAATTTTAACATCACAATTTGTATTATATTTCTAGACAAATATGAAGTTAACCAAAATTTTTATATCCTGCCTGCGACAAAAAAAAAAAACAGACTGTTCACCTAATTACTATGTCAAAGATCAGAAATTCCATCACCACTCCATAATCAGTTCCTATCATCTTCCTTTCGGAGCCTGAACATGTTTATGCTTGCACTTGTCTCAGTGCAAAGCAGCTCTAACTCTCTTTACATGAACCCTGACATGCCTTTCTTCTGCAGATTTTCTGCCAGACATGCGCACACAAGTCCCCCATCTACTTTGGTCAGAGTACCTTCCTTGATAATTTATTCTCCCATACACCACATATGTACTTTCTTGAAGTACAGAATAATTTTTCATGTCATTTGATTAACCTGTTCATTCTTCATTGATTTTTATACCTCACCTGCTAGTTCAGGACACCTGTTAGTTAATGGGTGTGAGCTAAGAAAATAAATAACTTGATGTTATTATGCTCTCCCGCTGAGAACTTCACCACACCCTCTATCCTGACATTAGATGTTCATCCTTTTCACTGTTTTATTAAATTCTGCATGTTAGAAAGTACTGTAATTGTACGAAAATAGCACACTAATTTTCAATTGGAAGGTTGCAGATGTGTCATTTAATAAGCATCTGGCTAATGGGATTTGCCACATACAGTACCGTGCTTTACAGTGCTTGTGTAATTTTACTTTAACATGTTGGTGCAGTATATCAATAGCTGATAACCATCGTTTTCAGTACATTTAGATATGCACCATCTGTGATGGCTTCAGCCTCAAGTTTATTTAAGTGCTCACAGAGATGAACACATGGCTAGCATGTGAAGCTTTCCAAGAGCTGACGTCCAACAGTGGCTGAGTTTTATTATCTGCCAGAAAAAATACTGAACAACCTGTGCCCAAGAATCTATCTACCACAATCTGGATTCTTTTAGGAACTTGTGTAGATGGTGAGCTAAACAGAAAACAGGCAGTTGAGTAATTGCAGCTGTTTGTAAGAACACTGAAAAGCTGAAATTGCTTTTTAGACAACAAATTCTGGAGCCTATGAATTATACACTATGAGACTGTTATGTGGGCAGACATTGCACAACCGTTGAAGTATATCGTAAAGAGTCCTCCATCCAGGGCATGGAATGGGCTGTGTATGTTTCCAAATTTCAAGCTCCACTGTCCAGACTACGTTCTCTGAACTGTAGGGAAATTACAATTTCGAACGTCATCACAATATTTTCAATGCTGAAAAAGTGTTCTTGTCTATTTAAAACAAAGTGTTATATTTGAATATTCCATTCTAAAAACAAGAGCTGGGGGCATTTCACAGGTGCTGTGGGTTGAATAACTAAAGTAAATAATCAGAAACACATTGCAAAGAACTGAGTCTGTCACAATAATAGGAAATGGAAAACCAACAAGGACGAAAACAAACTAGAAAATTCACCTCATGCTCAAAGCCGTCTCCTCCGGGCCAAGTTCAGACAAAGTCCGACAACTGGATTAAACTGGTATGAGGGGTGAGGTGTAGTTATTGAGAATGGAAAAATGAATCATAGAAAATGCTTTGGACAATTGGCATCTTTGTAAATGATAATATGTCAATGAAAGCTAAATTAATATTGATTAATTTTAGACACGAAAACAAAGCAATTTAGTGATAAGTAAAAAGCAAAAAGGAAGAGAAAGCGGAAGTGGGGAATATGACTTAGGACTGTTAACAGTAAGATATGACTCAGCTTCTGCCACAAAATATCTGGTTTTAGCAGAATTGGCCGTTTTCAAGGCTCACGATTAAAAAGTGAAACTAATTTTCTGAAAAATATTTTATCATTTCTATTACTATTATTATTATTTCCAAACAAATATGAAAACAGCAAGACTATTTACTTAATAATTATTATATATTTTTGGGGGGGTTGGGGGTCCTAAAATAATAATGAACAATAATAATCTGAATAAATAAAATATAAATATAACTGAATTTACTAAAAACTAAGTCTATTTTTCATATTAAATTCATTACATAATAATGTGTCCATCGATTCCCTTTAGAATATTGTTATAATTTCATTAAGTAATTACCATGCTATTAAGCTTACCATTTTGCAAACCAAAAATAAAATATACAGATATAATATTAAAGTCGGTTGCATTAAAGGCTCATTTCTTATATGGAATTCATAAATTGGTGCCCATGCACACCAGTCCAACAGTTTAAGACAACTTCCAGAAAGTGATGATATTATTTGGCCTAAATTAAAATTACTTAAAACAAAACCTATTGACTAATGGGAAAAAAAATCATGTGGTGACAAGTTGCATTCCAGCTCATGCATAACATGGATAAGAACCACAGAAACTGGTCAAAAAGAAGGAATCTGAGAAGGTACAATTGTAATATATCCTATGGCTCCCTCAAAACAAGAAAATCTGGCTGTGTCTGGCAATGTCGCCTGTTTCAGTTGGTTAGAAATCCATGCAATTTTCTTGAGGAAAAAAAAAATCTGAAATTGAGAAGTGGAAAAAACTGTACATAACATGGTACTCCTGTTATCAAAAATCTTTGTTATTTGACACTGACATTTCAACAGCTGGTAATATTCAGTTACAATAAGCTGCTGTACATCTTATTCCTTATTATAATGGAAATGGGGCAATTACTATTTAGTCATGTTTACATTACAAAACAAACCTGATTTTCTCTTTCGAACATCATTAGTAGAAATGTGTACAACTGAAAATTAACATCCCTTTGCTTTTAAACTAATTTCAGGTGCTTTTGCCCTGGGACTGACTTACTGACTGTAGCTGACAGTTATTCTCTCAGATTTATCCAAGATTCGAAATTAAGAAGTTTACAAATGAGAGGAGGCCATTCGGCCCATCAAGATGGTGATATCCTACGTTATCAGATGCTCTTGCTCTACTTTCTTATTTTACTTGTTTTTTCTAGTGTTTTTACACGTGCTGGATATTAGACAAAGTATTCCAAAAATCATTTACATTCCTTGTAAATGGGGGCAAGGTGACATATTATCAGGGTGGCTAGAATATGTACTGAATAAAAAGCATTGGCAGAGGCGGTGGGAGAGGGGGGCATTTTAGCAGGTATGTTAGCAGTTAGCAAGGCTGTGGTGGCATTCGATCCTGCCTGCCATGCGCTGTATCCTCCTAGCTAACCTTCAGGCTTCAGAAAACAAGCTGGATAAGTAACACTGCCATATCAGCACCAGCAAGATAAAGGAAGGTAGTTTGTACTTTTTATTAAGAGCAACTGGTGCGCCGAGGTTTCCCAGTCTTGTTTGCAAGTGATAGAGTATCAGATCAGAGAATTTCCCTTAGTGCTGCTTGCTGTTGTTTACATCCCGCCTGAGGCTATGGCTGTCACATCATTAGACTGTATTAACTGTATGCTGTTATTTGTAAACAAAAGTACAAGCACCCGGATGCTATCTTTGTCATCGCCCTGGAACCTAAAACCCAATCACCGAAACCTAAAGTAAATCCTTCATAGGTACTATACTGGCCCCTCAAATTCCGCTACACTACTTTCAAAGGTACCTACAAGTCTGTCGCACATCCACACTTCTGACTGATCAATGGCAAATCTGATTAATCGTCCATGATTCTGCTTCCAGCTTCTGCATACTCAAGCAGTGAAGGAAGTACAGTGTTGGACACTCAGACTTGAATCTTAACTTCAAGACTAGCCCATCTTAAACATCTAATTTGTGAATCTGGTCGAGTATGCTGTCTTGATGACAGACTCTGTATGTCAGATTCTGAATGGACTCATCCGTGCCATTACAGACTGTCCACTCCAGTCCCAACCAGAAGCCAGAGACATATACTGCTGTTCACTGGAGAGCAATAATGGCAGTTGTTACCCACAATGCTTGTGGAAAGGACTGCATGAAATAATGGACTACAGAATCTCACCATCTGTGTTTAGAGACACCCTCACTTAAGCTAAGCAACTTCTACCCTAAGTTTCAGGGTCATGGCTCAGAAGGGTGTGACATCGTCTCCAGCCCACAGACCCATTCTACAGGTGTCAGAGACTGACATGAGTAACACTTTTAAACAGGTTAAATCTCGCAAAGCCTCCGGTCCAGATATCATCCCATCACGTGTCCTGAAGGCATGTCACAGGTGTATGCCGACATTTTCAACCTGTCCTTGTCTTTGTATACTTTGCTATTTTGCAAAGACCACATTTATGCCTGAGCCAATGAAAGCTACTTGCTCTTGCCTAAACGACTATTGACTGTAATAGCAATATGGACCCACTCCAGTTTGCATTCCGGCGAAACAGATCCGTGGATTATGCCATCTCCCTCGCCCTATACACTCTGCACACTGCTCTGGGACATCTAGAAATAAAGAACATGTATGTCAGGATGCTGTTTATCGACTACAACTCAGCATTTAACACCACTGCGCCATCAAAACTGGTGTTAAAGCTAAGAGGCTTCTATCTGAGCAGCGGTACGGTGTTTGACTTTTTACCAAATAAATGGCAGGCAGTGAAAATTGGTAATGGGAGGTTATCCACATTGATGGTCAATACTGCAATCTCGTAAGGCTGCTACCTCAGCCCGGTGCTGTACAGCCTGTTCACCTATAGCTATATGGCAAAACATAAGGGCAACAACATTATTAAGTCTGTGTAAGATTGATCTCATGGTAGATGATGAGGTTGCCTACAAGTGGGAAGTAAAAGTCCTGACTGGTGCCACAATAACCACTTGTTGCCTGAACGGTGTCATGGACAAAGGAAGTCATTGTCATCTTCAGAGGGGTCAGAGGTCTTTACTCCCCGCTATTTATTTCTGTAACACTTGTTAAGACAGTTAACAGCTTCAGGTTGCTGGACGGTTGGATCACAGACTCATGGTCTGAACACCAGCAGCATCCTCAAGAAGACGCAGCAGAAGCTGTTCCTCCTGAGGAGGTAAAGAGCTTTGAGTGGAAACCAAAACCTGGTTGAATTTCAACTGCAGCACCAGACAGTATTCTGACCGGATTTGTGGTTCGGAAACCTAACTGCTTTTCATCTGAAGCTTTTCCAAAGCACAGTCCGGACAGCTTCAAAGATCACCAGCACAGATTTTCCTCAACTGTAGTCAATTTACCTCTGCCGCTGGCAAAAGAGGGCCGTGTCCATCATCAGGGATGCCAACCACCCAGCTCACACCCTCTTCACACTCATGCCCTTTGGAAAACCCTTCCAGTGCATCAGTACCAGAACCACCCGCTTCTGAGGCAGTTTCTTTCCACAAGCCTTCGAGTTGTTTAACTGTACAGTGACCTGCATCTGTCCACCCACTGCGTTGTAAGCACACTGTGGTTAATATACCACTTATTATTTACCATACTGTTATCTATTTACACACCCCAATCCCCATATACCTATTCATTACTTATTTATTGCTTACTTATTCTTATATTCAATTGTCTTGTGTCACATTGCATTGCCATTTGGCCTAAACCCGCACGCACCCATCCTCTCCACTGCATCTGTGGTATAAGAATTTCACTGTATTCCACTGAACACAAGTGACACTAAAACTTGAAAACTGAAATGTCACCAGTTATCACAAACTTCGAAGAAGAAAACAAGTCTTGTTTCTTAGGTCTATCCGATACATATCATGGTTATGTTAGGAAAAAAGTGTAAATTCTGGATTTGTTACAACCCCTAGATATCTTCCACCATCTCCAATCTTGATGCAGACTTAGTTATGTAGATTAGGGTTACATTTACTTATTATGGGTAAAGGTACAGTATTAGCAGTAATTCTAGAAAAAACTAATTTATTTTAGCAGGTGCTTTGATGCATAGTGACATGCAGTTGCAAGCTGGGTGAAAGTGTGTCCCTGAAGCAACTAGGGATAAGGACTTCGCTCAAGGACCCAACGGTAAAATTACTTTGCTGACTTTAGTAATTGACCTGGCGACCTTCCGATCAGAAGCACAATGTCTCAACCTGCCAAGCCACGCAACAGCCCCGGCTGCCTTTTATCAAAGACGAATGTAAGAGTTTTTCCAATCAGGTCAGCAGGCTTACTTGAATGGGACAAGGAATAGCTATGTTAGGAGCAAATTTGTCTGGGTCACAGGGTTGGGGCAGAGATGTGTTCGAAACAAAACAATGCGAACATTCAGGGAAAAAAGAAAAACAAAAATTAATTTAGGTGAGTGTCTTGAGGAATGCAACTTGTTTACAAGACTCAGGATGAAGTGGGTCTGGTCTGGTTTACGGCAAAAATGAGCAGAAATCTACAAGGGAGTGAAGGGAGTGGTGAAGTGATTCAACATGACACAAATAAAGCATTCTTACAGTAGACAATACATATATACTCCCCCCAGCAAGACAAAAGCACATGAGTTTCAATATAAGGTATCCCCAACCTAATAAGGCTGAAGTGACTTTAATAGTTCAATTTGAAAAATGCCATAGAGGTGTATCTCCATGGACATTTATTCTTAGAATATGAGGAGCAACGACTCTAACTCCTACGCGCGAAATAGTAAATCTTATATGTCTCAGTTAAATGATTTAAGATCAAGAGCACATGCATAGTGTGATCTAAAATGTCAAGGGGCAGGCATAGGCCAACGGCAATCCTGAGTGACATATACTAGTCCAAGTCTAAACCACAATCTGCAAGTAAGGACCCTGCCTAGTTCAAGGACCCTGCCTAAGGACCCGAGCCAGTTCATGTCAGCTGTGCGAACTTCCTTGTTAGACAAACTTAACGTTTCTGGATGCTTCTATTTACAGTACCGCACCATTGATTGTTCAGTTATAAAGTGTCAAATAGGGTGAAGACAATTTTGAGTTTCCAATTGCTCTGTCTGGCTGGTGACTAGATTTTGAAAATTAATTTTGAAAATTAAAAATCGGGACACTAGGTGTCATGTCTGTTTCATGCATACATGTATGTAATCCCCATCAGAGTCACAGTGTTAACATTCCAGGGCTTCACGCGCACTTAAAGTTGTAGCACTAATGCTAATGAGGTAGAAACTTTAGTAGCACAAAGGAAGAAGCACAACAAGTAGTGAATGGGTTGCAAAACTGTGCACACGAATTGCTACAACTCTTTTTAACAAAACCATGGGCAAAATTTGGGGACAGACAGTGGATAAATTCTGTGCAGGTACTTGGCTGTCTTCAGGAAAATCCCTGGTGTGATGCAAAGTTGTCCTCAGCCTTACTGAATAAATTCTGAATTCTTGGTATTTTGCCAGTACTATTGTCTTGTTTTTCTATGGTACTTGATTGAAGCGGAACTTTAAGGGAGTGCTATACATTTAGAAGGACACGACTTATTCCCCGAAACTTTCTCTCTTTGCTTGTAATAAGGAGAGGGGGCGAATTGGTCTCATCAATGACATTCCCAGTCATGTTGGATGATAACCTGGCAATGATTCATTCAAAGGTTTAGAGGGTAAGCTGTTTTGGGGTTAAAGTATTTAAGTTTTTCACTTGTCTCTAACCTGGTGCTATCCTTCTGAGAACTTTCCCAGCTGTCCAGCTTTTCCAGAATGCAAGTAGATGGTTCTGTATGCGGCAGGAATGAAGATACAGAGAGAACCAGCCCAAATGCATGCACTCTCTGGATGTGTAGCATAAGCAAATGGCAGTAGAATCTAATGTGATACCTTTGCATTAATTTTATTTAACCGGCACATTTGTCCAAAATGACATAAAAGTGAGTGAAATAAACACCTCATCTCCTCTCATTGCACTTGAAGTAGATTATCAATAGATAAAGAAAACTGGAAATACTGGTCCAACAGGCCAATTCAGCTGGAAGAATTGACTGCAAGCCATGACGATATGCAATCAAGATGACAGCAGGTTCATTCCTGATTCACACCTCACCAGTATAATCTGCAACTGCCTGATCTCTGCCTCTGAGTGCCGTGGTGCTTTCTGGGGCACTGCCAATAAGTGAATAGATAACAGAAGTTAATCTCAGCCTCTGTCAGAGCAGAATGATTTGGTGTAGTGGGTCACATTCGGGGACGAGCTGACAACAAAAAGCAGCTCGGAAAATAGCTGCCAAGCAGCTCAAACTTGACCATTTCTTTTTTTCCCTTGGTATGGTCAATGAAACTGATGATCCACGTCCAGAGGTGTGATTTAATGAATCAAGATAGAGTAAGAAGTTCAAAGTCTGATCCACGAAATCCATTCAAGAGAGACTCACAGGTCAACAATCCAAAAGGAGCCCCGGAAACAGGCAATATTCTGATCAGTCATCAATCATGACTTCAGATAAAGCAATTTAGGAAGGAGCAAATTCAATAACTCACAAGGCCTCCAGTTCAGTGAGATTCATTATTTCTCCCTTTGACAAACTGTGCTTTTCTGAGGTGTATAGTTCAGGATTGAGTACTCTGTGACTGTGACTCCTTATACGCAAATGGTTGGTTGAAACAAAATCTTGGTCTGGATTTTTACTTTCTGGACCTGGACTAACCACCTGTGGTGTTATTAGTATCTGGGTTAGGTAGGGGATAGTTTGCTTGGGTGTGGTTGCTAGGACTGCTGATTGGAGACAGGCATGACAATTAGGTCCGGCTATTTAGTTTTGTTACATTTTACTTACTCAGAGATGAAGGGTACATCCCTAGTGTGCTGGTGTACATCTCAGGAAGATAAGTGCATGTTTCTGGACTTCAGGAAAAAACACAGCCACAAACAGCCTGGGGCAGGAATCAAACCCTCAATTTTGGGGGTGAGGCAAGAGCAAACCAGTGAGCCATCGCTTTGTGCACCTTTTCAAAGAAAATAAGAAGTATTTTATTACCTTGCATTTTAAATTAGAAGCAATGTGCATTATATTATGTGGACGCTTTTAATTATATAAGTTCAAACATCAAATTTCACCAGGCCTTCTCATTCCCTGATTCTAGAGGTTTCAGTGGTTTCCATATTTGCATTATAATGAGGAAACTGGTAAAGGAAAGAATGCATAACTTTAATAACGACATATCGCATAATCGGAGTTACTGGATTAAGAAACGCATTGCTGGTGACAATCAGAGGAAACATAGCTGCCTAATGCATAATAAGTATTGAAATTCATGACATTTCACATTCACCCATTAAAGGAAGACAGTTGCTTTTTATAGCGGTTTTAGCTGTCTAACAACAGATCATTGGATCAAGTGTGCATGTACTCCCTTGAAATTGCATATCCTAATGGTAATTGAACAGTGGTTTGATTAGGCCACTATGCAGCCTTTGCATTTTGCAAACAGTGGAGTGATATGCATGGAAAAGAGCACCATCCTTGCTACTTCCCCTCCTCTGTCTTTCCTCCATCTCTTTCTCTGAGTCTGTGTGTGTGTGTGTGGCACGGTGGAGTTCTGACATCATACCAGATGTATAGGCTGGCGCCAAAAGATATTTTTTTTGCATTTTAGAACTTAATCCAAAAGATAACTGATTGCCGTTGTGCATTTTCCTCTGTTTTGTTTAGCGGTATTACACTTTCTGATTCTAATTAGAAAGAATGTCTGAAAAAGGGTTTGGCTAATGGAAAAGCAACAGATGAAGGAAATCAACAAAAATATTCCCATAAGCAACTGACTCTGGCTGACTTAACATGTCTATGATGCGAAATGTAAGGAACATTCCTCAAAATAGGAAAACCATATGTACAAGTATCCATGGAAGATCTCTTGAAGAACATCTTCCAAAGTTAGACACAGGGAGTGGACAAAATAATGATCAAGCTGCTAATATGGATTAAGGCCCCCCCTTAACTTTAACAACAGCTGTATTCGTACAAGCCCCGGACTCTGTGTAGTGGGATGCTGCACCATTCTTCAAGAACGGCCTGCAGTTGTTAAGAAGAATTTAAAGAATTGAAGAAGAAGAAAGAAAGAGGTAGAAATCCACCTCAAGCTCTGAGTTCTAGAACCTCTCATTAGGGGTAAATCTGGTACTTGGAGCGGACATGGAAGGCATTCCATGTATGTGAAGGTTACAGCTATAGTTTTTGTTGAGACAGAGTCACAAAGGTGTTGAATCACAATTTTTTCAAGTGTCCATCTGTCTTTGTTGATGAGCTTTGACTTGCAAGCACTTTTTGTCACTGCAGCATGTCTGTGTTTACCATATGCTGTCTTGATGTATGATGCATTATTTTTTCAGTTATTGTTAATCATGTACCTGTAATTTAGACAATGAGCATATGGCCTCTTCGGATCTGCTAACTGGCGTCTAACCCAATATGACTAACCTTTATAGCTGCATTGGTAATTTAGTTGTTCAGGGTTCTTTAATGTCCTTTTGCATGTGTAGTTCATTATTCTGTCCACCTCCAGTACATCTCATGAAATCCAATTTTAACAGATTAGGAGTGTCAGTAAGCATCATTAAACCATGGCACCACTGAATTCTCACATCTGATTGGTCTGAAGCATGTTCATTAATTTTCTATAACCACACATGTAATCCCAGGCAGGTGAATCACAGTAGTAAATCAATGCCTTATTATAATCTTTAATTCTAACTGTTACTTAAAATTTCAGATTTATATCCACAATTTTAAAATTGCATTAAATTAATACAAATCAGTAAGACAATGATACTGCATCAGGCTGAAGACCAAGACCTCTGGTCAGTGATTAAATAACAAAATGATTTACTGATGTAATGCACTTATGGTGCAGTCATGCATTAAAATTCTGATGAACAGGATGGCATGCAAGTCCAGTTTCAATAACTGGTGAACAGTAAAGAACTGGGGTTACTGGGATGCAGATAAATGCCAAGAGTTGTTTTTCGCTTTTATCGCAGGTCCAACACTAACTTTAATATAATACCCATCCGGTAGATATGAGCATGTTTGCAGAGGTGTTATATTAGATTAAAGTAAAACTAAACAGGGATAAAGCGGGCAGGAGGGATTTGCAGTAGTTTGCTTAGTGATTAGCATATGGCAACTGTGCAACACACAGGTAAATCTGTCAGACACTGAAAAATGTTTGCGCATGCAGGATTCATTGCATCTGATATGCGATGGGGGGAAGACATTCTGAATAGCACTGAGACCTCCCAGATGATGCAACCAATGAGTTATTTAATCTGATGTGAGAATGATAATCATGTGATGGATCGGCTGGAATGTGGACACTTAGTTATCAACAAGACAGTCAGGTCGTAATGGCAGCGATTTTAGCGAGGACTTAAGAAACCTGAGCGGTAAACAACAAAGGGGAGGAGAAGCAGAGCTGTCAGTATGTTGTCAGAGTCTTATCAGCATAGCAGTGATGTGTGTATGTGTGTGTGTGCCAGGGAGGCAGTGCTAATAGTTGTTTTGGACAATAAAAAGTATTTTTTTTTTTTTGAACGGTGATAAACTGCAGATAACTGGAACTGTGGATGGGGGGTCCCACTGTATAGCAAAGCACCAACCTCTCAAAATACGCTGCACCAACTTCACAAAATATGTTTGTGACTCCATACTGTAAGTGTTCTTTGCAACCTCCCCGGGGGGGAATTGGGGTAATTAGGGTAAAAGGTGGTCGATATGAGCAAACTTCTAATCTTTTTAATATATTTCAGTGATATTCTAAGTAATAATTGAGAAAAAGCACACTTTTGTTTGAGTGCTGTTTACAAATGCAGCAGTTAAAAATACTGAAACTTTACCATGTTAACATCGCTGGTGACCCAGCACTCGTTCAGCAAATGAATGACCATAAAACAATAATTTTAAGTTATTGTTCACTAGTCCAAAATGAGTCCCAAATCTCAAGTCTAAGTCTCACGTTTTTTGAAGGCAAGCCTCAAGTCAAGTCTCAAGTTACTGTGTGCGCAACTCAAGTCCAACATCACCGAAACGAACATCACCAAGAAGAAATAGCAGTCAGCTGCTGATGGTAACTCAGTTGAGAAAGATAAATAGAAAATTTAGGAACCAGTCAAAGGCCTAGTGAGTCGCAGAAAACCATAACAGAGAGTTTGGTAGAAACTGTGACAGTATAAGATTTAAGGAAAATGATAGTTACCCATATTTTCATAAGGGCCGCATGCAAAAAGAGGTGTCATTGAAATCAGCTTTTGGGCCTCATCAGAACAGGGATTAGTGGTGTTAGTGGGACTAGTCAAAGAATCTGAGGATGCACTGGACCTGCACATCTGCTCGTAGTGATAGGTACACCATGTGTTTGTTAACTACTGTCGTGGAATGATTTGCTGTCCAGACGTCCATGACATGTTAAGTTTCAGGCAATAATATGGTATTGCTGTATTGCTGCTGATATGCACTTGGTCACTTTAAATCACATTGACTTGTAAATACCTATAATCTGTAAATAATTTAGGATGTTTTTCATCCAGCACACCGTAGACTGCACTAGGCAATATATTTTTTTATGTTGTATTTTACTAATAGCAATCTTAGGGTAACTTATATTTATACCATGTCTATGAGACTGTATTTTATATTAATGTGGTACATTAATGCATACATCTTTGCTGCTGAGCTCTGAGCTCCCAAACAAATTTCATTGTGTTTCAGATACAATGACAATAAAGTCTCATCTCATCGTAATAAAACAAAAGAACAAACATTGGCCAGACCAGAAGTAAGTTGACAGTAATGTATGTCAAAGTCTTATTTTATTTAGGGCGAAAAATACAAAAACAAAAATTGCAAAAAAACAAGTGTATTTTCCTATCACACAAACAATGAGGGTTAAGGACAGGAAACTGGGCTTCTGTGGGAAACAGAATCCTTGTAAGAGAAGGAAGAAAATTACAGACCTTTGCTCACACTACTGCACCCAGCTATACCATAAAAATACAATGCTCTGTAAGGAAATGACCATAAATGCAACAATGTGTGTATGTTTGGCTGTGTGTCAGTGTGTGTGTATATGTATGTGTGATGTTTTTGCAGCTTTTGTTTCTTTTTCTAAGGATTTTCAGAGGTGGCTTTGGTACCAAGATGGTCTCATCTCAGGGGAGGGCCTAGACACGCCTACTGACACTGTGCACCTGAGTAGGGTTGAGAAGACATGATTACACCCAGGAATTGGTCCTATAAATATCCCATTTCTCCGTTTAGTAGCGGTTGGAGGCGGTAGAAGCCATTACAGCTGACCAGCCTGCAGTTGAAAAAGATGTAGGAATATCTGTAATGAAAATTTTCCACACGGCTGGTTTTGCATTGTTATTTTGGTTGGTTTGTATCCTTACTTGTCACAATGTTATTTTTATGGCGGTCATCCCATGACAGAGCAATAACTAAAAAGGGTTATTTACTGCAGTTTGATTGAGTAATGTAGCTGTTGTAAAGCTTATGTCTCTGGCATGATAACTGCATAGCCACACATAATATGGAGCGGCATTCAAATATTCAAGATAATCTGTAAATTTTCTCCATCAGACAAAAAATGCTTTACTGTTTATAAAACTGGATAACATTCTCGGAGGTTAATGTCATGAATAACTGCAAATATATTCAGTTTTATAGCAACTGGAGCAACCTATAATATAAAAAATGTGATTGTCTGAGAGCAAATCACAATATATATATATATATATGGGTATTATCACTGTATTCCTATAGTGCGTTATGTTGATAATAACAATGCATATTCAGTTGAAAGTTCAATGTTGAGAGATCACAAAGTTGCATAATTATACAAGACTCAGCCGGTAACTGTTTGCTGTGTTCAGAATTCTATGTGGCATAATTGTTCATTGTTGCTAAGGCATCAAAACACAACAATTAAAGTTAGTCTTAGTATGTTAATATTGAAACTTACAAAAAGGAGTTTCAGCTGTTATGGCTACCTCAATATTCTGAAAGATTTAAGCTACTGTACATTGACCCGATTTAATCCTGTACTCCTAAACTTCTATTTAGAAAGTGTTGTTAAAAGTTTTTTTAAGCTTGAAAGCTGTAGACTTCATGAATGTAAACTAAATAGGAGGTTTCACCATGACTTCAGTCATATTGAAGAATCATTATATAACACCCTTGACTATTTCGCCATTTTACATCTCATTTGCTTAGAATTACAAAGAATGATTTGCAGACGTTGCTTTCATCTCTGAGGTAAATATTTCATGCTAAAGATCTGATGCTCAAGGTGGTATTTTTATTGTTAAATGTATTTTGTACAAAATGTACAAAATACTGGTAACCCCAAAGTTTAAAGAAATGAAAAACTTTATAAAATTTATAAGAACATCTTTGAAAAATTACTTGAAATTCACACTCTACAGTACACATTCTGAGACAAAAAAAAGCTTTATTGTTACACAAAAAATTACATAAAATACAAAGGAAATGTTTGACAAAAATAGCGCACAAGTAATACAAAGTGGAAGATTTCGCACATCTTAAGCAAAATTACATGAGAAAGAAATGATATTAAAAATTGTGATCGTCTGAGAATTTGCTTTTGTCTGCCTACAGTAAGCCTTGTTAAGAAACACATTAAGCTAACATAAATATTTGTAAATATGTAAAAAAAAATCTCTACATTGGTTAAAATATATAATATTACAAAACTATCCATACAATTTCTCTAAGCAAGCCGTTAAACAATTTTTTTGTTTGTTTTTTGGTGGAGAATTAATATAATTCTGTGCTGATGCAGAATAGACCTGTTTCCCTTTTATGGAGGAAATATCCAATTGACAAAAATAAATGACTGGGACCCAGAAAGAAAGGAACAATAAGGTAATAGGGTAAAAAACTGCAGAGATGCCGAAGAAAACAACACATTTTGTATTAAAGGAACCTGAGCATTGTGGCAGTCACTCAGCTTTAAATTATGTGCCACCCTCTGATTTTCTTAAGTGTGCAGCAGGGTGGACAGGGATGCCCTGTAATGGACACTGTCATTGAGAGCATAACTTCTTATGATGAAGAATGAGTGTCACAGGGAAATGAGAGCGAAATGGGCAGATAAGTAGTGGTGAAAGTGTTAGGCATTGGAGGCCATGTTGGTCAGTTTGAGGTTCTCGTCCTGCTCCTTTCGCTTATATTCCTGCTCCACATGGAATCCCACCATGAACTGGTATACCACAGTCCCAAAAAATGCCCCCATGAAGGGAACAAAAACTGGGACAAGGAACCAGTAATTACCAGCCCTAAGTGGAGAAAGAGAGTTCAGATTTATCAGTTCCTGGACAAGTTGTCAATGGAAAATATTTCAACATGAACATTTATATATAGCATAATAATTTTTTGCTGTTGTTAATACTGATGTATTCCACTGTAATCCTTTCAGAATAGTTTGTACTACATATCAGTAGAAATAAATCAGAACATATAAAAGGATTCTGCTGTCAAATCCAAGTCTGGATTTGACCTTTATGTCAGCCTTTATGTCAAATTAAACCCTGCCCTACTTAATATTTTTCTAAGAGAGGAGAAAACAAAAGGCGAAGCCTTCTGCTGCAAAATTGTATGATATTGTGAAGTTTCTGTCAATATATTGCACAAAAGTAAATTATTATAACAGACAGAAGCTACGTGAAAGAAAGGAGGAGACTCACGAGTAGACTTCAGATCCCCAGCCTGCGATAGAAGTAAAGATACGAGGCCCAAGATCTCTGGCAGGGTTGACAGCATAGCCAGAGTTGAAGCCCATGGAGAGGCCGATGACCAACACCACAAACCCCACTGTGAAAGCCTCCAGGCCTCGAGGGATGGGGTTGTTATAAGGGTCCACGATAGCCAGCACACACACGACCAGGGCAGCTGTGCCAATCAGCTACATATTCAAACAGACAAAATGATATTAGCATATTGTGCGGCTCAGTACCACTTTGTCAACTATAACTGTAGTTCAGTGTTTTTATGATGTTTTCATGTAGTTCCATATTTAGTTGTGATGGTTGCTAAATATAGTATAAGGGAATACCCTTATACGCAATATAAACCCAACTTAAGCGGTATTACAAACCATAATTGGGGATGAATGCAGACCAGTGACGTCATCAAAATACCATGGTCTTAAAAATTACCCAACTGAAATGCTGCCCTGGTACAAACCTGGTCAAACAACCCGTTAACGACTGTAAGGTGATTTGAGGGGTATGTGGCAAAGATCCCAGCAGTGGCATTTTCTCCAACGACAAGGAGATCTGTTTTGTTCATATTCCATATGGCATCTGAGAAAGACATAGAACACATAAGTGACTTAAACTACTATATGAATCTGTCATTTTTAAGTATAACCACATTTAAAAGCTACAGGTAGTGATTAACCACTGGCAATAAACTGTTTTAGAAAGGCCTGTATTATTGCCTGCTTGAATTAGGCTGGAGTTGATCTGGTAAATGTGTCAAAGTTTTGAAAATACTATAGTTATAACATTACTGGAAACCAAAACCATTGTGGAAATCTAAAATGATTTACCAAAGTAGAGGCCGAAAATGATGCCAGCTCCTAAGAAGGCACCAAGAGTTTGAAAGGCAAAATATAATGGAAACTTCCTCCATTTTTCCCTCCCAAGTAGACATAAACTAAAGGTGACTGCAGGGTTCAGGTGACCTCCTGTAAAAGAACGGTGAGAGCTTTTATAAGAACATGGCAGGAAAATGCTCAAAAGAACAAGTCTATGTGTATTAAGCTAGACATTGAATCATTAAAACATATAACATATATATATATATAATGAAAATAAAAACATCCACCAAGAAACATGACTTTTCACATGTTTTATTCAAATAGTTGTGAATGTATATTCTTTTAGTTTTTATTTGTTTCTATATGTTTTGTTCTTGAAGGGGAAAAAAACAATAGTAGAATGGTTGAGAATAAGCTAAGATTGAATGGCACTTACCTGATACCTGCCCACAAACCAGGATTCCCAAGGTGGCAGCAAAGCCAAAGGCAAAATTGACAGTTAGAAACATGCCGTGGGATCCACCGCTGAGCACCACCTGGGCTACTGCTCCACAGCCAAACATCTGCCAGGCGGCGAGAGACACCAGTACAGCATGGTCACAGTTTGCTTTGAGGCTTTCAGTTTAACCACAGCTTGAACAATCTTCTCAGGTGTGACTAACTGTCTTAATGTGCAATAATTCTTTTCTGGTCAAGCTGTTGCAGTTCATGCTGGATCTTCACACCTTATGTACCACAATATAAACACAGATTTGATATCCAAACTGAGCAAAATATCTGTGTTATTGAACAGAACTTGAAACGAGTGCATCTGAATGCCAGTAACAATGCAAATGCGCATGAAAAGTAGCTCTGCTTCCTGAGAAATGGAACAACACGCTCAGCCGTGACAAAAACATTCGTCACAGTGAATCTTCTGAGTACAACATGCTTTGTCTAACTGTATTCTCTCCTGAAGCAAACCCATGCTAACCCTTCACACCTGGAGATGACAGGTAACCACATCTTTTCATGCATTACATTGCAGCCTTTGTCTCAAAACATTCAATATAGAGCAGCGATTCTCTCCACATAGGAAAGATTCCATGACCAATTCCTATTGTTATGAATAGTTCCTGCTTACCCTGTTTGGACACTCTGCTTTGACCCAAGGAGAAAATAGGGATTGCTGCTTGAAAATTCTGTTATTTATTCTTCGATTTTTTCCTCGTTAACATTTCCTCTTTAGATTTCCTGTATTAGCAAGTCCACTTTTGGCACAACCAGCTTAAAGGGGCTACATTTGCACATATATCTGCAACCCTGCTGACCCAGCAGTACGGGTCATTCATAAAAAATTCTGTCTCAACTGGGTTTCCTTTCTCTGTTTCTGCATTGCGTCAATGAGCTTTGGCAGGCAAATCCATCCTTAAACATCAGTCAGTGAAAAATTGCATAGGCTTTACAAGAGTAATGTAGCTACATTTAAAGACTGTAGATCCTGACATACTGATTTCCCTGTTTTGTGATATAGCCAAAATTTTCTTAGTGCTGAAATTTAAATAAGAAATTTTAAATGACTTAGATGAAGAAATAATCTCACCTTCACCAAAGCCAACCTACATCATAACTGTGTAGCTATAGGAAAGTAGGTAATAGCTATATAGAGCTACTACTACAGGCTTTGAAATTTTACACCTACGGTCTTCATGTCCAGTGGTATTTACCAGAGCATACAATGGCATCAGAAAATAGAATGCTCTCACATATCTTGAATAAACACACTTTTTTATGCTCTGTAAGTACCTTGAGGGTAGGTGTAGGATTATGTACCTAGTATCCAATCAGGTTTCATTTCATTTATCAGATGTTACATTTGCACACTTTTGTGTACATTGGTTTGGTCTCTGTACAGAGAAATATGTTTTTGTATCACATTGCTTTATTTTGTATGTAATTGCCAGTTTTCCTTTATGCTATTACTTTGAACCCATTTATGACAACTTTCAGTGTTCTGCATAAATACAACAAGCCCCGCCTTAGCCCTCATGAAGAAAAAATACACAATAAAACACTTATATTGAAATCTGGAAAAACAAATATATATTGATCAAATGCAACCTGGTGTCTCATTCCATGTACGTCACCTGAATCACAAATTAAAAGTAGTACTTCATGGAAAATTGATCTGCATGCTTCCATAAAGTAAGTAAAAACTGTACTGGATATTAATTGCATGTTCTGTAGGTTTGCATAATTTATGAAACTTACACCATCAATGAAAAATATACAAAATGGACTACAGAAAAGCCGAGTAAGTGGACAAGCCGTGGATTAAACAGAACTCACCACCAGGATAAGGGTCCCCAGGCACTCTGCAAGAGCCTGCCGTATCAGCAGGTTGCGGATGAAGAAGGACCCTGACAATTTGTCCAGAAGGAACTTCTGCCTTCCCATGGTGCAGGTTTGATGGGCCTCCCTGTAAATGAGAAGTTATCTCCAGTGAATGTCTCTGAGGTAAAATGCAGCACTCCTCTTCAAAGACTCACTGCAGCCCTCCTTTATATTAAACCAGCTTCCTCAAATGTTCCCCACCTCTCTGTGTGATAACCCCTCCCCTCTTCCCACTCTTTCTGGTGTGCGCTACACCCGCCCATCTTCTCTTCCACTAAGACACACCCTCAGAGCATGCATGCTTTGTAAAGTACACCGATTCTTATTTCAACTTCAGTCTTACATGCATTTCCTTCCCCCTCATATCCAGGGATTTTGATCTGTGCGAGAAATGTTCTACATTCAGGTAGCTGCTGTTTGTTAATACCACTCAACATAAAAAAAAATAACAATTTCAAAATTCTTAGAAATAAAAGCCTTCGCAAGCATATTCATTCATATATATATATATATGATTAGATATATATCATTCACAACATCTCCGTATTAACCTGTCTGGCCATATGCTAATTGCTTCAATCAGGGCAGATAGTATTTTATTGATTGCAGCATTTGCAGGCTCGCCACAGCAGCATGAGACAACTGAAACCAGGCATTGCAGTACTTCTCACTGGCTGACAGTGTTTTTGTGTTAGGTTGCAAATTTTATGTCCTTCTGACAGTGACATTTAATGCTTTATAATCCACAAGCAAAGGCCGTCTGATAAAACCATGAATTACCAATCATTGCATTAGACTTGGAGTTATGGGCATCTAATTATGAGATTGAGGGCTATTGCACCCCAGTAAAAAAGTTATAATGATTCTTTTATGTATGTACTTTACAGCTGCACATTTTGCAAACACGATTACTTCACGTTTTCTCATATTTTATTATGAAACTGAGATATTGTGATAACTGAAGTTTCTAGCTAGTTTAAATAATATCAGTAAATGAAGTTGCATGACATGAGGAGCTTACGTCAAGCCAATAGCATTTCGTGTGAACCCAGTGTAACTACTGCTTCTGAGACTGAATCTGGGGAAAAAAAACCCACCACATGGGACAAAACCACTTCTTCTTGACCTGCAGACATCCATGCACTGCTGGAAGGGTATCTATGTATTATGTTACACACGGGCATTTCTGAAACTTGAGATCTGTGTGTCGCTGCATTACTGGAGAGTATGAATCGTCACATATTAAAAGAACACAGCACGCCTCCAGGGTCTGACTCCACTCCTATGCATTCTGATTGGTTGCATTTTCTCCCCGTCTCTGCATCGGTTTCTTCTGGTTGCTTTACTTTCCTATTATACTTCAGGTAAAGCGATTAATCTAAATTTCCAACTGAAACATCAATGTCAATCATTTAAGGTCACTAAATATACACTTCCTAGATATTCCTTAGGTTCTGGATCTTTCTCGATGCCGATAATGGGATGGTGGGTATGGAACAAGACAGTGCATATTTGTGGAAACCTAATGTTTTCTGTTCTAGTTATGGCTTCTCCTTTGTTAATGTAGTATGGAAGTACATGGTTCTTATTAAAAATGGCAGTAAATGTATACAATCCTTTCTGACTGAAGACATGATTCTCAGCTTTGCCTTATTGAACTGGCTGCTGAATTGGTGTAGTAGTGTAGCACTCAAATCCAGGTTTCAGTCCAGAATGTCCTTACCATCAGTACAGCAAGTCGAAGAGGTCTCCTGTATAGCAGAAACAAGCAAAAAATACAGAAGTAAATATGCCACCTTCTTTATATTTACTTCACTTTTGACTAGATGCAGCTTGTTTTTGCCAGTAAAATAAGATACAACTTTTTTCTACACATAGTCCCCAGGTTACAATGGTCTGTGTTGCAATAATTCGACATTGCGATGGGTGTGTATATTCAATAAACATGAGATATTCAACACTTTATTATATAATACGTTTTGCATTAATGATTTTGCCCAACTGTAGGCTAATGTAAGTGTTCTAAGCATGTTTAAGGTAGGCTAGGCTATGATGTTTGTTAGGTTAGGTGTACTGTATTAAAATGCATTTTCACCTTACGATATTTCCGCCTTACGATAGGTTTGTCGCAATGTAACCCCATTGTAACATACAGCACATCTGTATTTATACACTGTTTAGTCATAGACTGACAAAAATACAGTCCCACATATTCACACTTTGCACACTTTCCTTACACTATCGCTACCTAAAATGTGGGATGGACTTACCACTTAAGGCAACTGTCTGGGCTCCCCAAAAACTAGGAGCCCCATGAAGCTAGAAATTCCAGAAGTCATGTTCATGGATATAAGATAATATGATCATTTAAGTTATAACAAGATGACTGTTATTTGCGTTATTATAGACAATTAGTTAGTTGGAATTTGCCCTTCATCCCGGCTGTAACTGACTGGTTGTATTTTGAGAGTTAACACTAACCAGCTTTCATTTAACACTGGAGTCTAGTGGTAGAAGAAGAAAATGGCACGAAGATACAAGACTAACGTCTCCTGTGTCTTTGGTACTATTCTGTTACGGGGCTTGACTAATTATGAACAGACTTAAATAGAACACCAAAGATCCAGAAAGTAAAAATTCAGACCATGATTTTATTTCAACCAGTCAGCTGAGTATTCTGTTACTGTGACTCTTCATGCTCAACTGGTTAGTTGGAACAAAATCTTGGTCTGGATTTGTACTTTCTGCACCTGAACTAACCACCTCTGGTCAGCACAATACCCCCTTGCCCCCAATCAGCAAATTTTCCCGGCAGCACTCCCGCCCCCTCCCTGATTGGTGACACCCCATGCTTTCATTAGCATATCATTGAAGTTTCATCATTTTAAATTACCTCTCTATTATCTTTCGGGTTCCAAAAAATAGCTCAAAACGGCCTATTTAGCCACCCCCCCCCCCCACCAGTGTCAGTCTATCAAAGTATTGTATACTTCATGCATTATTGCCTTTTCTATGTTTTAGTAAAATATTCTTTAAAAATATAAAGATAAAGAAAACAAGTGATTGTATTTCTCTTGCCAAGTTATTAAACAGAAGTATGATTCTTCCTCAAAGTGTAGCTCTCTCCCATTACCAATTTCCACAAATAACAGCCACATTGAAGTATGTAGCTGTTACACAGACATCAACTGAATTTCCTGAAATACGAAAAATGGGTAAACACAAATCTAAAACAATAAGGCAAGACTCATGCAGGAAACAAAATTACCCATAAGAGATTTCCTGATTTTATGTACAGTCATAAATCCTGAAAGAGGAATACGTTTCTACAAAGCCGTGTTTGACAAAATTACAAACAGGGTGGCAAAAAGGACGGTAGCTCTTTACAAACACTTTGCTCTTGTCAGTTGATTTGGAGAAAGTGCAGTTTAATGGTGTCACAAAAAATTGCATGTAGGCGATTGATGCTGAGCCGGAAGGTGTGGCAACTGGTGCGATTCAGACATGCCCCAGGAGAACATGTACAGACCTGTTTACACATCTGAAAAAATTCAAGGCTTTCAGTTGGATCTGGCATTGAATCAATGTCAAAGGTTAAAATGTGAAGGAGACACATTTTTCCACCAATTCCGTCTTCCCCAGTGGTCACCGCAATTTTACTCAATACAAAAATTCCACTAGTAAATCGTCAATACAATAGGAGAAACAAACAGTGCATATCTATTTCAATTCTGCCAATTCTGTGGGGTCTTGTAAATAAGCTATCTTTGTAGATCAAGGGAAGACTGCTTGAAAAAAATGGCCATGTTGTTGTTGTAACTCTTACAAGAAAACTTGGCATTTTCATTTATGTATATTTATATCATTTTATATCACAAAATCAACATATAAACAAAAGACACAACAATAGTATTAAGTAACAAAAGTTCATGACTTGTGGTCCAAGGTGAAGCTCTGTTGTAATACAAGAGTCCCTGAGGATTTATGTGGGATGAATAGACATTTCTGTTTTAAATAAATAGTGCATCCTTATTACAACCCAGACATAAACTACTTCAAAATGCAATGTTGAATAATAAACTTAAAAATGCACACAATTAACAAGTATTGTCTGTCAATTCCTGACTATGCGTCTAGTTTATTACTATCGTCATTAGTAAGTCAGTTATATAAAACACAACATGCCGTTCCTGCTGGCTCACAGTGTTTTTATGTCATGTTGCAAATTTGATTCGATATATGCTACTTTGACTGAATGGTTAAATGGTTAATTTAACAAATGAATATTCAGTCAAAAACATGGTGACTCCCAGGGAAACCTGGGTCATAAAGAAAATCAAAGCACAATGTGCATTTATGTACCATTTGAGAGGCAGGCGTGGTTTGTAACTTCCCCTGTAGGGGTGAATGTACCAGTTAAATCGTGTCAAAACATGAGTGTCATGAATAATTCTGAGACTGAGGAGACCAGAAAGACCAAAAGTTCACAAGGGAAAGAAACATATATCTTTGCACAAATAGCTTTTTATAAGCATATCCTAGTCTTGCTATATATTTAATACTTGAAATTGAATAAGTAATACATAAGTAATGTTAAAACAGGCATTCAAAGATTCCAGAGAGAAATTACCTTTAGAGTGCTATAACCAAACAGGTATTACTTTACCGTATGTTCCTGAGGATAGGAACTAGATCACTGTGACCTTGTATTTATTGATAGTTTATGCAATCTTTCATGAAATTTAACAAATCCCCAATCCAATAATTACGAAAGATGCCGCGTGTATTTTCATATTAATTTGTATGTATTATTTTATTAAATGCATTCCTACAAATAAAAAACTTATTGACACAACCAACTTGAAGGAGGGTTGATTTTGCCTAGGAACACAGAATATGCAAAATAAAGGACAAAGGATACTAATTTCAACAATGATTCTATTGTTTTCTACATATACATTTGTAGGCAGGAACCAAAACTGAAAAAAAATATTTCCAAGCACCCTGGGTAAAACAGAAAAAAGAGAAGAAAAACTGGTTTAATGGGTTTTCATTGCGCCAAAACTTCTTTCACAAACCAGTAACTTTGTTTACAGTCATTTAGTCTTAGCCCGTCTGTCTTCATTCATTACGCACATTGCCCATAATCCAGGCATAGAAAATATTACTGCAGACACACAACATTCACTGTAGGTATGTAATATGCTATTCAAAACTTAGATCTGGTGCCATTTGAATCCCCCTGACATACTATGGTATATTTTCTGTAAAAAGAAGGCAACACTTAATTCTAAAAGCTTGTTTTAGATGACTAATCCCCCTCTACCACAGAAAACAATATGTTCCCAGAATTAATTCATTAATTCATGTCAAATCATGTGTATATATAAGTAAAATAACAATCGAATTCTACATTTCATTACATTGAGTTTTATAGCATTATTTATAATATTCCTCTGGTTTTGTATTTAATACATTGTTAATGCTTAAAGTACATCGTGTCCCTGAGTTGAGCCCCCCCTCCCCCAGTACTCTGATGGAACTCCCTCTGAACTTGTCCCTGACTTTTTCGGAAGGAGATCACCTACAAGAAGCAAAGTAATTACCTCTCTTCAATCAAGTTTTTTTTTCCATGTTACAGAATGACAGACTGAATATGTTTACTCTGGTGTGCATATTTATAGTGGAAACTGACCATTTTTCGTAATATTGAAAATATGGTTTTACAGAATAGACAAAACAGAAGGGCAACTTTTACCTACTACCCAAAGAGTATTTCAAGAAATGCAAGAAAGACATCAGCTGGAACCTCTTTGAGGATAGGCGTGGAAAGGGGGTTCCGTATGGTTTGGGGATACCCTTAAAAGATCAGCTGACAAAATTGTCTACCATGGAGAACATATTGCCAACACAGAGGCCATGTTCCACCAGTGGAAGAGCATGGGCACTTCAGTAGAACTTTTTCTTGTGTGAGAAGAAAATGCAGGAAATGATGGCTGTGCCCCCCCACCCCCCTCGTGCCTGTCAAAGGAACAATGAAAATCCACCAAGTCATCAGCATTTCTCCAGGGACAATTAAATACTGGGACATAACTTGACTTTGCCAGGCAGACAAAGGTGTACTGGATTTGGCGTGTTATGGGCTGAAGGAGCGGAGCCTCGGTGAAGAGGCAAACCCGCATTCCTATGAAAAACCATCAAAGCCTGAGGGCATCATGAAAGAAAAGATTGGGCAATGGTGCATTGTCAAGTATGTGATGAACCCTACCCTGGAATCATCCTGGATTTTGAAGAAGGTGTAAGAGTGAAATGCATGCATAAGGATGAGGAAAACAAGTTCTACTGGCTATGTCCATGGGAGAATATTAGCCGGATGGGTTGACCAGACTGAATACCCGATGACAGAACCAGAAAATAAGAGGTCTGGCCAGCTAGAGGAGACAGTGTGGAATTCCCTAGAAAAACTCCTGGGTTGCTGCTTTGTTACATACGTAGTGCACTGTTGCCGAAACATCTGGGAAATCAAAGAGTGAAAAATGTTCTTGATATTTCTTTTGGGTGTTCATTTCATTCCACGGTTGAAGGTGCAGTTGAGGGGTGGGGTGGGGTAAATGAGTTGCCGGTGTGTACTGAAATGCATTGCTGTGTACTGGTGTGATGTCCACCCTCTTACGTCCTATCCACCATTTCTCCTCTGTCCGCTCTGTTACCTTTTTTATATGAATTACATATCAACAAATATTATACACTATGCACTATTTGCATTATGGTCAATTTGCAGGTAACAATTCCCCTAACCACATGCTTCTGGATTGCAGGAGTACCTGGAGGAAACCTGTCTAAATATGTAAAGAACATGCAAACTCTACATACACAGAATCTAACCCACGATCCTGGAGATGTATGAATACATTGCTACTCTCCAAGCTACTATGCTGACATGAAGCTACTTCTAAATACTGAATTGATATATACAGTTTTTATGAGTGTGGACCTTATGAAATGCTTACAAAATATCTTGCCATTATCCATATTATGGCAAAGGGTTACCAGTTGAAATTGCATGGCCAGCAGAGTAATCATATCATTGCTGGGCTTTTGATTATGGCTGGATAATTAACCCTGTAGTCTGACTCCAAGCTTTGCACTCACGTATGCATGTGTGTGTCATAGGAAGATGAAATATGCAGAGATTAAATTCCATTGTACATATCACCTGTAGAAAGACAATAAAGGAACTTTTGGAAGAAACAATCTGATCTGACCTGTCTCCATGACAATGCTCATTTTTGAATGGTCTTCTGAATCACAGTCCCATCTCCAGATTGCCCTGTTCAGCTGATTGCACTGCAGACAGCACTGCAGATCATTATCACAAATTCAGAATGCCTTCAGCTTCTATGTCGTACACAGTTTTTTTTTTTTTTTTACATTTTTCTTCTATGAAGCCAAAACAACTGCAGACTGACTGGGTTATTTTTTTTTTGCTCCTCATTTCTATGCTAAAAACATGCATTTAAACATGCGTGCTCTGCTCTATTCCATCTACTCCTACATTTCTCTGTTTGCATTTAAACATGCGTGCTCTGCTCTA
>JAODKE010000043.1:23484630-23501368 GCA_026779605.1 Mormyrus hasselquistii
TCCTGCTGCACGAGGTGCAGTTCTGGCGCGAGCAGCCGGTGGTGCGGGAGGATCCCGGCTCACTCGCTCTGGCTGAGTGAAGTTGGGACCTCCTGCAAGAAGTAAACCCTGCTTCCTTGCAAGTTCTGGCTCTGCTCGCCTCCTTGCCCGCTCGCCTGCCAGCCGCATCGTGACACAATGTACCTGTACTCCTATTTGTGGAATTATTTGAGCATTTATTACAATGTCATCACTGTCTCTAAGACATTGGAGCTAGAGTAGGAATATGGAAGACACTACTTACGGTAGACAGCATGCACTAATTATCATGTGTTGATAAGTTGTCAGGCTTCATTTCTGCTTAGCAAGAATAGAACAATGTTTCATAGCCGATTTCACAAATGAAAACTGTCCTTACAGCATGCACAGGTTGTGCTGGAAACATAACTAAAATGGTAATGCCTAAATAAGAATTTCAGATCATGAAATAAGAGAATAAGATTCTTTGTGGCAAAATACTTCACCAAGAAGGATGCTGCAGGTGCCAGAACGTAAAAATTCTAGACATACTTGCAAAAGGTTTTAAATGGACAGGTGTTCTCAACCTCTCGGATGTACAACATTTTAGAGTCATTAATGGCGGATCATGCTTGTGGCCAAGGCACATTCACCTTATGTTGGCTGTAATACACTACTTCTAAGTCAAAAATAAGATAACCTGGCAACAGCTTTTACTGGTAGTTTTTAGGGTTTTGGGGGCAGAAGTATTTTCCCTGATCTCCCAATAGAACATCACTGATCATGCAATAATATGCAAAATAAACAGAAAAAATTGTAATTTAAAAAATGTTTTGTTTCTTTTTTATATAAAAAACCCCCCTTATTCTATCCTGCGGGACTTGAATTCAGTCATCTCCTCCACTGTTTTCAACACTCCCTGGTATTAATTGACTATTGACATGAGACATCTTTTTATTTCCAGATCCTGTTGTATTTTTGATATGTTTTACATACATCACATGAATAATGCAGAATACATTGTTTTTCAAAGAGTTATTATCTAATATGTTATTGCAACAGTGCATAATACTCTGATTATACTACATATCTTCCATGCTTGATTTAAAATGTCAAAAAGAGAAATCTGGCTAATATTTATTCCACAATTCTGTGCTCAAACAGTCCATGACTAACAGAATATCAGAATTTCTACAGGCTAGTAATACTTTGGATGTTTTACAGTGTGAAATATGGGAAACATTTGAGGTAGTGCAGATAAATCATGACAGGTGTCTCTAGAAAAGCAATGATTGAAATGCATAAATTACTTAACTGAAAGCTGTGAGGTCCCTAAGCATGTTTGATTTCACTAATGACTTCTGGTTACAGACTCTGAATGAGCATTTCAGAGAATAAGAACATGTGTACATGTCTGAGGTGAAGAGGAATTGCTCCTTATTGAGACAAGTTCAATTCTGATTCTTACCTCAACTCTATCATATTGCTTCACAATGGCAAAGCCCCAAACCCTAAAAGCCAGAAACCACCAACCATCAAATCCATCACTTTGTGTAAGGTGGATCACCAGATATCCCCAGGTAACACAATTCTGAAACTGAGCAGTCTCTTCCCTCTAGCTTGAATGTCTGGATACTTCATTAGCTAGCAAATATGAAATATGCCTCTTTTGGTTGATTTACTGTACATGAAAAATTTCTATGTGCGTTGAGGTTTTCTCCAATAGATCCAAATACCTCAGTGTACTATTACCAAAGAAGCATAAATTACTTTGCGATACAATTTTGTTCAGTTTTTTTTTTTATTAAAAGCAGACCGAGTAATGGAGAATCTTGCCATTAACCATGGCAGGATATATAAGCAAATCAACATCTCTCTCATGGTTTTTATGAAAACAGCATACCTGCAAAACATCTTTCTTTGCCATTTTTTCTATTTAAATCAACAATCTACTCAATCGCCATTCTTTCATCAACACATAAAACATTTATTTAATTGTCTGTGAACACCAGCATAGATAAAGACTGTGGTTTCACGCCACAAGAAAGCTCAAGATGTGGCGGGTCGACCAGAGCCAAAAAGCATCTTGGCACTAGTGCTAAATTATCCATCAAACGCTTGATAAAGTGTCGGAGGGAAGGAATTGTATTGTGAAAGAAAAAAATAATAGTTTTAAAATGAAAAATAAAATTGTGAAATGGATGGCTCATGGAAATGAAATCCAGTAAATAAATTGCATAAACACTTACTGGATGACATATCTTTTACGGAAAAAGGTGCACACTCCTAACGAGAATGCTGTCAATTGAAGACTGAACGTGAAGAAACTTGTCTCCTTGAACAAATAGCAAAAGCAAGCACCCTACAATTAAGATTAAATAAAATGTATGTATGAAATGCAAACAAAACAAAACAAAAAAGAATGTATCAAACAACGATAATTTCATTTATCTTCTGACCAAGAAAAGTCGGTTCTATTTAATGGCTCACGTGAAAAAAATGGTGACGTTAATGTTTAAATATAGATTTTTGCCTACAAAGCTTTTCCTGAATAAACACATAGAAATATATAGCAAAACCTATCAACCTATTTCAACCTTTTTAGAGCCTTAAACTTTCATTAGATTTGGGACTCAAAAAAAAATGAATGCAGTATATAAAATGTTTAAGTGGTCATCAAACTGATTGCTTTTATGTTGTTTATATATAACATTCAGTTTGACGACCATTTTTAAACATTTAACCTAAACACGGACAATGAACATATAAACATACCTATGAAGCAAATCATACAGGGCATCGAGTACCTGAACTGGTCCTTGGAGCAATGGAAGAAGGTTGCTTGGTTCGATTTATCCCATTTTCTGCGCCATAGGGAGGGCTGGGTACATAGCAAGCATCTGTGGGACGCATTGGACCAACAAGCACATGAATAAACTCATCTTTAATAGAGCATCGTAAGTATTTTTGCCCTAAAATCCAGATTACAACACTGATTATTGGCAGTAGGATTTTGATGTCATCATCAAACAGATGTTTATGTGCAATTTTAAAGAAGGACTGGCACACAATATGGAGTCACACTTTCCAGAATTCTTCTGTTAAGTAAAAGCTCCTAATGACAACAATGTAATGCACGCAGTTTTTCTGGGAGGCACGCGATTCTGTCGAGCTAAACATATGACACGGGTGGTTTCTATTCTGAATACAAATTAAAGGTCAAAGGCAAGAATTTCTAATGCAGAGGTGATGACAAAATTGTAAACCATCATGGCATAAATACCACAACTTAAACTGCTGCCGCATCATAACATAGAGCTTGCAAGTGGAAGACACACAAACACTTCAGATGGCTATAATGGCTAGAATTGTTTTGCCAGCTGCTTTTTCTATTTCTGTTTAGAGGTCAAACCCATTACAGAGGCTGGTGTGACACAGGTCTAACAGATGCGCATGGAACTCTGTTTTTAAAGAGGCAGTTTCTGGCCTTCTAATGAAAAATATTTAAAGCTGGTCTGGCCGTTAAATGTGAAATACTTTCCCCTCTTGCCTCATCCACAAATACACCACCAATCTCAATTATATGCTCTTCATTATTCTAATTTCTTAGCTATAGAATGTGCCCATATTTTACACTGATATCTATCACCCCATTTCATACATATAACGTTTTATAATACTTTAGGCGTTTTAAGTGATTTAGGCGTTCAAAAAAAAAAAAAAAAACAAATAAAAACATCGCCATTGATTGAAATTAATTTTAAGAATAAGAACAACAACAATAATAAGTATTAGTATTGAACTTGTTGTTGTAAGTACACACTCCGGACATTAATGATTTAATGATTCAGCATCACATACAGTCATCATTCAGTGATGAAGTACAATTACCGTCAAATCACACATAAAAATTGCTCTCTTCCTCATGCCTTTTCCCCTACTGAACAATATTTTCCATAGTACCATTAACATCCATTCAGCTCACAACTACTTATCCTGCTTGTGGGGGGTCTGTGTATCGGGGGGGGGTCTGTGTATCCCAGGTTGCATAGGGCAGGGGTACCACCTAGATGGGCTTAGGTAAGATAAAACTTTATTGATCCTGGTGGGAAAATTCCGGCGCATTCAGCAGCGAGTGTGTACAAATAAACATATAATGTAACATCGTACATTACGGGGAGTTCAGGTGATGATTATAATGTACGAAAGTAACCCATGTGGTACTGGGAGAACAAGCAAACTGTGAGAACAAGCAAACTGGGAGAACAAGTAAATTGGGAGAACAAAGCTGAGGCGGGATTCCAACCCCTAACTGTGGAAGAGTGAGGTAATAACGCTGATCACTAAGATACCGTCCTGAGTTATAACACAATGGAAATCTGAAGTTGAAAACAATAATGTAGACAGTGTGGTATCAACGTGAGCAGGACTACCAGAATATCCAGTCCTCTGATGCGGCCATTGTGATTAGCTGATTGCTTTATGAAGACACAAACATTTGCTTAATGCAAGTGAAATCTCGACGGTACATGTTTGCTGCAGCCGGCAAGCAGATGGGTAAAAATAACCTCTCTGTTTCTTGACAAATAAGAGAAAAACATTAACACTTACGTGTATTACATTAATGTATATTAACAAATTGCATATTTGTCATATATACATTATATTTACACTTTGTTATGTTAGGGTGCAATAATAGCTAATATTACTGGATGTAGCTAAAATATTTACGGTGCATGATTCTGTACCTGAGCTGTTTTAATTTGACAGAAGAGAAATAAATGATATCAGTAATCCAGTTTCAACCAGATACTTCCAGGTTCCTTGCAAGGATCATGGACAGGTCGTGAAAGGGGCTTGCCCCACCTGAAGAGATCTTAACCCTTCACTGGCTTTTCAATTGACAAACAGACGAAGAAGAAAAACCTGCCTACCTTTGCTGTCCTGCTGCCCCAGTTGGTTAAGATGCCTGATTTGGAATACGGCATCGGATCACAAAATTTGCATTCTTCTCTTATCTAATCTGCCTTACCGTCCATAAAATTCCCATCACTTCAAGCAGCATACCGTTCACTGACTGAGACCAAGATACCTGTCGGGTTATTCCTAGAAAGCACAGATCTCAGATAACACCATCTGTGATGTTTCTGGGCAAGTAGAAAAGTAGCACACGCTGCTTTTGTGAACCGGTCTGTCTTACACAATTACATGTGAACTCTGTGGAAAAGGTCTTTAACTCAACTGTAGAATTTCTGTGAATGCATCAAGATTTTTTCGGGTGCCAAACATTTCCAACATCTGAATTTGCAGCTTTACGGAAGGAGGAAATTGACTCACTCTTTCACTTTATCACCGCATTTCAGTTAATATTTTGATCTTGCCCTGATCTTCTTTCACACAGTATAGGATTTTCACAGTAACATGCTGACTGCTGTCTTTTTATAAGTCAAATTACTGAAATTACAATTCTTTCTTCGGTGGATTAGCAAATGGTACTTCTCCGTCTGCATGTGTACACAGACTTTGGGACATACGATTGTTAGATGTGAACATTTGTGGGTCACGTTTAATCACACATACAAGAAATATCGTGCTGTAATCACTTGTGAGTTGTGCTACGTTTAGAACAAGCAGTATTAAGCAATATGACTTTCAGTTTCTATCTTCCAGCCAGACTCAAAGAAGAGCCCAGGGCCCATCCCTGGCAACACAGGGCATAAGGCAAAGGACAAAGGACGCCCTGTGCAGAATACTGCTCCATTTCTGGACACATGTACTCACGCACTCACTCACATGCTATTGGTCATTCAGAGACGCCAGGTCACTTATCCGCATATCTCTGGACTGCAGGAGGAAGCCAAGCTACCCAGAGGACATCATCTCCACACGTTGGGGACGGGACACAGACTCCCATCCATGCAGGTAGGTTTCTACAGTAGTGCTGCTCAGTGGGCTACCCTGATGCCCATTTAAACAAATAAAAAAGTCATCATTTTCTTTCAAAAAGATCAATAATAAATTATTACAAGCTTTTGGTGAGTCCTTTATGCAGCAGATAGGATGTATACTGTATGTTAGTTTCCATTGTGTGAAAAAGATATATGAAATATTCTAACTAATCAGTTTAGGTTCTCATGGTTCAACAGACTCAAAATGGATGGATTGATTAAAAATCAATATATTATTTCATAGTACTCATTTCTGGCCAAGGTCTATTTTTATATAATTAAATTAATATTAATTTCTTAATATACCTCTCTGGGTACTTACAGGCATTGTTTTTCAGTATAAAGCCCTATTTTGTTTTAAGTATAAATCTGAGGGATAATTGTAGAATTACTGACGAAAGGTCCCTATCTAATGCAGCCAATTAATATAGCTACAATGCAGAAGGTTGGTGGAACAAGTCACTTTTGAAATAATGCATATATTATACAAAATGTTTATAACCTGTGGATTGAGTTTTTTAATCTTGACATGGGATTGGGTGAAGTGTTTCTGAATCGTTAAAGCCAATTGGCGGTTATATTTTGGGGCGGGGCTTCCAGGAGAAGAGGAATGTCCGGTGTGCCAGCTGGCAGTCTGCCTCTGAACTTAGTGGGAGTAAGTACTGTAAGTGAGCTCTTGGCTACTTTGTGCTGATTCTAACTGCCTTATACCTGTTCTTCTTCTTTTTTTTTTTTAACTTTTTTTTTAACTTTTTGCTGCTTTTGCTTCCTTGCATGCACACCTGACAGTTGTGGAATCTGATTGTAAGAGCTGGGCACTGTATACTGCTAAACCATTATTATTGTGGAGCCTTTTATTTTGTTTTGTAATTTTATGAGAATGCATATTACAACCTTACCTGATACACCATTAGCAGCCCTTAAGGTGGATGGAACAGAATATTAGCTGTCCAGTTTCTAATGACCTCCACATTTCATTTCTTTAAATATAGTGTCTATGCATTCAGCAGTCAGGATTTTTTTTTCTTCAGAGGCCCTATTGTAGCTTTTCTTTATCTTCTAGATTTTTTTCCCAATGAACATATGATGTCTATGATAGTTGAGCTATTATGGCTCTTGGTCAAATTGTTAGTCTAAACAACTCAGCTTAAGGGATAGGTTAAAAACCTTTACTGTTTGGGTTCATATGCAATTATTGGTGTAGCATTTTATATTATTGCAAGTTACGATTGTAAATGTTGGATGTGGATTGAAGGAATGGGGAGCATTGCTACAGAACTGTAACTTCAACAACCAATATTCAACAAACCAGTGTTTGGTAGGCTTTTAGAATCACACGCGTTAAAGCATGAACACATTACATTTGAAAGAGCATAGACTTTGGAGAACTGGACAAAAATTTGAAAGAAGAAAAATCTGTTTGGAATTCTTTGTCCAGAGTGATTTATCTGATGGGGAGTCTCTAAGCATTAGCTACCAGTTTCCTGATACTTGACTGTCATCAGTCAGTGCGAGAGCTTTTAATTCTGCTCTAATGTCAGATCCAAACAGGAGCTCTTGAGAAGGTTTACATGTCCTAACAGTTCAAAGTGTAAATATCCCTGTCTTTGATCTGTCTACACCACTTATTTAAGGAATCACTTTATACTTTTTGACTTTCTATTTGCAGATATGCGTATTCTGTTCAAGGGAAAAAAGTCATTATCATGGAATGTGATAGTTATTTTGTCTTCCAGTCTCTTTAAACTTTAGTCATCCAGGAACATCATGTACTAACAATGTTGACATTAACAGAGAATACCTACGAGGTGGAACCCTGCTGATATCATCATGCAATGAGAATAAACAGTATGTAGCAAGCCATTTAAAAGTTGCGTTCAGGGTTTTTGATGAAGCATTTCCAGGAAGCAATGTATTAATAAGTTTGTGTCATGAATGCTACTCAATCAGTTTAACTGCTGATCATCAGAATAATTATTATCATGGGTGGCTCAGTTGGTAGTAGAGTTGCCTGAGCCCTGCAAGCATGGGGGGGGGGGGTTCAGCATCCCAGTTTGCATCTTTGTGTCACGTGGATTTACTCCTATAGTTCAAAGAGATGCACTTAAGCTAGCTGTTATGTGTTTACATAGGAGAAGCATCGCCCAACCCGGGGTTTCTGAATCGGCACAGTGGCAGCCACTGGCTGGGTAAACCTTTTTTCCTCTATTGGCTAGTTGTTGTTTACAAACAACTGACTGCCTTATTATGTGTATTACAGTATGGGATTATGGCATAAACAGCTACTGGGCTTACGTGACATTCTTAAACATCCTTAAATGAGCTGAATCTCCATCCTTATACTCCACCAGCTAAAAGGTTCTGTGTACCATAGCTTTTAGCATTTGTCATTATCATTTCATAAACTGCAGATGTTTTATAATAGTTAAGTATAGGACAGTTCAGTGAATAACTAAATGAAAATAAAGTCAAATAAAGCAGGTTTACTTTATAACATAGAAAGAATGTGTAACAGTATGTTTGACATTTTATTAACTGGTTGTGTGATGATGGAATCGTAAAATTTTAGGCAGTTTTTTTAACTTTAAATGCACTAGTGAAGAGTTTCATCCCACGAAACAGCAGTATTTAATATCCCTTGTTGAATTTTCTCTGCTGTCATAACACCTAGAGGTTACTTTGACGAATCAAAGATATGACATGTTCTTGCTAATAAAGGTACTGAAACAGTGGACATACTATAAATTTATTAGCTCCATGTGTGCAAATACCTTTGACTGGTACTGCATCCATTCAATCTTTCAATCACTTATCTAGTATATGGCAACCGGGGGAGCCTGGAGTCTTTCCCAGACAGAATAAGGCGCACGATATGAGTACACCCTCTGTGGAACGCTAATTTACCTAACCACGTGCTTTAGGCAGAGGAAGCCTACACAAAACAGGGAGGGCACGCTTAATTAGGCCGATAACCGGATAAGGTATTCATTGGTCACACGTGGTGTCCTATTGGTGGAGTCAAAAAAAATACATGGCTGTATTGGATGTTTGCTGTAAATACTGGGGTGGCTAAGCTGATGTTCTTTCACAGGCATCCCATAATTTTGCGCCAAAATGAAGGTTATTTAACCTAAGATTGCCGCACAGAACCGCATCTGCACGGTTTCAAGATAAATACACGCCACTGAATAATTCCTGTAAGAATGAAAAACCTAGATTTTTTTTTTCTGCCCTGATAAATATTTGTGTTCTGAAGTCAACAAACAGCCATAACTGCGCTGAAATCAACTCAGTCACTGAATACGAGAAATATTTATTTACCGTTAATTATTTAGGAGAAACATTATATTATTAATAGGGTATAGGGCTGGATCTTCTCATTTTTATGTTGTTACATTCCTATAAATTGGGATACACACATATTTTTATGAAGAGCCCTGCTTCCCTGGAGAAGATCTGGGCTGGTGGAGAATAAAGGACCCTTTTGTTACTTGGGGAGGGAGGTACCTAACAGCGCCAGCTTCCCCTGAGCCAAAGCATTTATTCAGGACAATTAAAATATATGAGCAATTAACATTTCCAGCTATGCCATTCTTCATTATAACGTATATCACATTTTACAATATCACCCATTCATTAAAAATGTCTTATATACTCTACCTAAAAATACAACTAGCTAGCCAGCTGTGTACACTAATAAATAATTTCTCTTTCAAATTAACCAGTATAACTCTTGTAAACGGCCTGGAACAAGTTTTAGGGAAGACGTTGACACACCAGGAATAACCGAATCGATACTTTAATATTTCCAAACCTTGTGGAGATGCATTAGAATTAGCACATTTTTTTTGTTCATATGCCATTTCTGAGTCAGGAATCCAGGGACAAAGCTGCCATCACGAAGGTGAAAGGCTTTCAAGTACATCACAGTATAATTGAGAAATATATATATTTTTTTGTTTTAAAAGTGTTACACCCAGGCTTCCAGCAACAGATAGCTATGTCTCCAACAGTATTCAGACATTATAAACATCTCACCAAACACTCATAATTGCTTGATAAAATCAGTATTGATCTTTGCGACGGAAACTCCCTTAAATGAAAGAAAGCATCAGTCTTCCTTGTCAGACGAGACGAGACGGCGGTAGCAGATGCAAACAGTGGTGTTTGCTTGTGCCCTTCCCGAACACTCCTCGCTGTGTAGTGCGGGGACTGTTTTGTGACTCATTCTGTGTAGCTATTTACCAAAGATAATTAAACCTGCACAAGCAAGGTGTGGGAGCCAGAAGCAGGAAAGCTGATGAACATTTCATTATAGCATTTAAATTCTATGCAAAAACAATCTCTCTTATTGACTCATGGCGTGGTAAACAATGATAGATTTCACTGATAACTATTCCTTGTATCATTCAAATACATGGAGGAAGTCACCGTCTTTTAAGTTAAAACTTGGGCAATTAATCTGTAGCAAAATCCTGTACAGCAAAGTACAATATAAAGATATGTTTGTTTGATTTTGTCTATCATCGCTGTAAGAAACTTGCCGGTGCAAGTTAGCACAAATAATGGATCTAACAATTTGCTTAACAGCAGGAAGAAATTACACTGCAATACTATCCTTCGGCAACTGGCATTAACTCCGGCTTTTTAGGGGGGATCCTGGCATTGTCTTCTTTTAAACCACCCAGTTTTCTGTCCTTGGCTCCACTTTTTTCACAAGTCCTTCCCCCATGACACGGAAATCCTCCAAGATGGCCTCCACGTTTGGGACACTGTGAGCCAGCTCTCCATTCACCTCCACGCGCCGGGCACTCATCTGTGAGGTCTGTAAGAAACCGGCAAAGATTCTCATGTCGTGCTTTGCTCCAGATGCCTCATCTGCACAGAAAGCTGAGAAATAACGAAGACCTACTTACAGCCCCAAAAACACTGGCACTGGTTTGTAATATGATGGCAAAATTTATAGTTTGCGAAATATTAGGCAAAATACCCTTACACTTGCAATGATGCATTTATTGAGAAAGTATGCAGTTGAATCACCATTAAATGCTTCTTTGAAAAGTAATGCTAAGACAGGCTTTAAAACAATAACAGAGGTCACCGATTTACTGAATCTACTGAACAAAAACTATTCAGCTCAGAGGTGAAGTACCAGTGAAAGAGAGTGAACCTGTAACAGTTATCCAGTGAAAACTCTGGGGAACCCACCTTGAAAGGCTGTGATGCGAAGGCTTGTGGTTTCCACAGCACTGCGATAACTGTACCGCCGTAGGGATCACAGAAAAACAGTGCCAGATGACCAAATGCATCCTGGGAGAAGGAAAAAACAATCAAAGCACTGCAACCCAAGACAACAATGCCAACTAGCATAAGATTGAAATGACAGCCCATAAATGAATCATCTGTCATCTACTTCAATAAAGTGCACAGCAGCTTAAAGTCGTCTCTATGTCTTTAGGCCAAATACACCAATTCCGTATCACCTGTACAAACATTACCCTATTCATGCCCAAGCCACAGCCAGTGTCAGTGACGTTAAGGCACATTTTAGTTTGAAGAGTTACGTGTGCCATTTTCTCATATTAACCGATTACTTTAGACTGGGAAATCAATGTATTTAAACAAAATCACTGCATATGGATACAAACATTGCATAAGGATACCAAATTATGGAATACCAAATCCGAGGACGCAATATAAATTCAGAATTACAATTAAACCATTAAGTAAAATTGTATACTTACCCTAAGTTGAGTCACGTACTGAGTGACTGGGTTAAAGTCGATAACAGGGAGTGCCCCACCGGCGCTGGGCAGCACACCTGGCACAGTGCCCCGACTGAAAGTGGTGTGGGGAACATCCACTGCCTGGTCCAGAAGGGGGACATGCTTGGGACTGAGATGAATGAGAACGTCATACGCATCCAGAGGGGGACGCAGAGCCACCTTCAGGGACACAGAACATGGTGAACGATGTGGGTCAGAAAGGTCACAGAACGAGAATTTTTATTATTAGGAGCTTAATTTTGAACTGGAACTTGTCTGTTCTTGTGCCGGTTCCTTACTGTTCCTGGACTATAAGCAAATTAATGAGAGTGTCTGAGCATTCGGTTCCCACTATTACTTCATTACAGTACTATTTAATTTGCATAGCTTCGGCTCTCCATTTTTCCCCCAATTGGCCAATAGCCACACATTCTGTAACCGTTAAACAACCGTTCGAAACTATGTATATTCACACAATAATTGCCATAATTATCCATCAAAAGCACCTGCTGCTACAAAAAAAAAAAAACGTAAACCTGAAACCATTAACTAAACCACTGGCATGAGTTTAAGGGCAGAACAACCAACAAAAGACTTTCAGACACATGATGATACTGCGTAGGATCAAGCGCTGGCAAAATTACTGGAGCTCTGGATGTGAAAACTGGTTTGTACACCGATGTAGAATCGGGATTCCAGCACTTTCGCTTTCTTGCACTCACCCGAATGTCTTGCCCCTGACTGCAGTCCTTCAGCTGCATCTCAAGGACCCTTAGGCTCTCCGCAGCCACTACTGCAAGGCGCTGCAACATCTGTAAGGGACACCAGAAACGGCTCCTGACACTGACCTCGTTTTAACCCAAATCTGTCTAAAGGCCAATACAGATTCGCCAACACACACAGCCTGACCGTAAAACACAAAACATTAGCCAAATAAGGCATTTTGAGGCACTGAGCTTTGGCCCAATGGGTCTCAAAACAGGACTGCAATTTCGTTAGCCTCAACTGAGACACACAGGACAAAAAAGAAGGACATGAGGATTTTTTTTTTAGTTTAGCAGGTATCATTTCCAGTTATATATGTACAGTCAAGATCACAAGACTATAAAGATCTACATATTTGCTATAAAGAAATACAGGGTTTGTTACAGACCTGGGGTGGGCAACCTGATCCATGGAGAGTCAGACTGGGTGCTGGTTTTTGGAGTGACGCTCAATCAGCCAATAACACCAAGTCCATAGGACTGGAGTTGAGAATCACTGCTTTATTACTAGTTGACTGAGCAGTCATCCCAAAATCCCACATCCACAGCGGCCCTCCATGGATCAGGTTCACCACCCCAGTTACAAAGGTACTGAAGTACAGGCTGCTACCAATCCCCTGGCCAGCATGGTAACCATATCACTGCTGGGGCCTTGTGGAAGGCCCTTAACCCTGGGGAACCCACGGGGTCATATACAACCCTTTTTTTTTTACTTTACAGCTCATTATACCATATATGACCCAGTAACAGTGACATTTAGTGATTACTGACTGAATTAACAAGTTTTTTTTTCGACATTAAATATGGCCCTCAAAGCGTTTCGAGGTTGTTGCTATACATGCTGCAAAGATTCACCTTTTTGTCAAACTGTGCAATAGGTAAGTGGCAGAACTTTTGCGTCATCAGTTATAATGTTTAGATGTTATAGAACTAATACAACTAGGTTTTGGATGTTTTGAAATTTTTCTGGCAACTGTGATGATCATGTTCCATGTGCACAACATCAGCCTCAGACAAAAAGAGGGAATACAGGTGGTGCAACAGACCTTACAGCCCACCACAAGTAAACTTTCTGTGTGTAGTACACCTTTTTGCAGGTCTGTTCACTTGACCTGCTTCTTGATGGGTTGGCATGTTTGAAGAATGTGTTTTATTGCCAGCACATGGTGAATGATGAGAAGGAAAACTCAATAAATGTATTTTGAAAAAAATGTTGCAAAGATTTGGTTTTTCCTTCTTTTCTGTCCTTATTTCATAGGTGAAATTAACAAGTTAGAACAGCATGAACAGTCCAATGGGTTGTATGTGGCACATTCATAACATGGACTGGGAAAGGGTTATTTTTACAAAACACCTGTTTTTGAGTTCACTGGGTCTGTATGATCATTTTAGGCAATGGACATATTTTTCCTATAATAAGGTGGTCTGGGTTCCCCAGGGTTAACCAGAAATTATATTATATAGTATAAAGAACTCAAACTATTCAATGAAATAAAAAACAATTCAAAATATTCCGTTGCACATACAGGTAAGTAAAACCATGGTCGAGAGGTCAGAATAACATTAATCAGGATTGAGACATTAGGAAGCTGGAATAAGCACAGGAGTGTCCATTTGTTTTAAAAATTCTCTATGAAGTGTTTCTCAGGTAAACGGTTAACAGATCTACACAGGTTAAAAATTTTTAGATATGTCAATATATTTTGACATCGTTTTTGTAGTGACAGCATAACTGGTAAATTTCTAATATGGAGTCATCACTAGAATTATAAATGAATCATAGCAAATGGTACAATGAATACCACACTCAGCAGATGAGGACTAACCAGCACAGAAGGACCATCCTTGGTCCACAGGGAAAGCTTCTTGTCTTTGGGTGTGGCAATGAACATGACAGGAAGGGTTTCCCGGGAAGCAATAAAATCGTTCTTTATCTCAGCATAATCGGATACTGAAGAGGGAAGAAAATCTGGTTAGTATTGGGTGTGTGTGGCACGGACGGAAATACCGCACCTGGACAAAGGTGAGCAAAAGAAAAAAAAAACAAAAAAAAAAAACACACAAAAGGATGATATGGTAAGCTAGTGTGCCGGCCCAAATCTTAAAAATCAACATGTAATTAGAAAAAATACACAGTATAGGTACACTGTAAAGCACAACCAAGTTTAATACTCAAGATTAATGATGCACCTATTGTCTTTGTCAAAATACATGCATTAACTCACCTGCGAGTTGACCGTTAAGGTTCACCACAAGGGGACAGGTTTTCCAGTCGAAGGAGGAGAGCAAGTGGAGGAATCGCAGAAAGCCGACCAGGGGCGAGCTGGAAAAGAAGGGGCAGAGCATCAATCACCAGACTCCCGATAACCTAAGACAACAGGGAAATTGATCAGTGGAGTGAGAGGGAGAATTACCCTGGAGCCGAATAAGGGGCAGGCTGTAAGAAAAGCGACGCGACGAGGAGGTCAGCGGCATCCTCCCTGACCTCACCACTGAAAAGCTGGGCTGCCAACCAGCGTTTGGCCAGTCGACACGTCACCCCAAAGGCCGGGTGCTGCTGCTGAAGTCTGAAGCACAAAAATAGGGACAGGAAATGATTAAGGGTTGGCGATTTCTTGTTTTTAATACAGCAGGACATCGAGGTGGTTCAATTAAACCGTGTAATTGTGTATAAAATGCACCCATGCAGCGTGCTGGTGAGGTAGGGCCGATGGATGGTCTCTAGTTCCAGAGCTTGCGCCTCATCATTGTCACGGTAACAGAGCATCCCATCTGGGCCTATGGTCTGCCTCAAGATCTGAGGCTCTCTGTGGTAAGCCACCTGAATACGGAATACATATCCATCCTGGATACAAGACAACACACGACAAAAAGATTTCATCACGCCGTGTCAGGAACAGTATGAGTAATGACAGTTCTTGAAAACGTCGTGACGTAACAGCAGCATGAAGCAATGTGAAACCAGGGCAAGTGCGTGGATGTGAGCACCTTGTAAACATCTAGGTGCGTAGGAGTGGGACTGCAGGTGAAACCATGACACTTGCGTAACTGCTCCCCAAGGCGGATGTGGAAGGCTGCTTTGATGTGTCGGATGGCCAGCTTTTCAAGTGGCCATTTCCCGCTACCCTCCATGTGACAGATGACTAAAATGTGATCAAAACGGAAGGAATGTGGGAGATAATTGTTATTTTAATGACATACAGGACCAGTGAATTGAAGAAGACAAAGACATTCACACCCATGTCTGCCTACATCCACTGTCATTTCACGGAAGTATATGGTCAATACCGAGGCCTACTTTCAGCCCCGCAAATGGTGAGGAATGAAAGGACAGGCAGAGTTGTTTTGGGAGGGCATGTTTTACCTTTCAATGGTGGGATGTAGACAGGACAGGGCTTGTCCTCCAGGGGCAAAAGGGCACCAGTCACTTTTTCTCGACCGAAAAATGAGTACTTGAGTTTATGAGGAACCGGGGGAAACACCTAAATAAAACAGAAATGGGTGACTACCTGCAATATAGGACAACTCAATGGGGTAACGGCGAGCCCCAACCACAGTGGCACGTACCTGTGTGTATCTCAAAGCCGGATGGGCAGCCTGCACAGAGGTAATGGACAGCGGCAGACCCTCCAACTGCCACAGCTTGCGGCTGAGGTCATCATAGGACTGAACTATCCTGAGACTTTCCTCATCCCCAGTGCTATCAATCTGTGCCACCAAGACAAAAAAAGGACGATACCTAGCCAAGCCAACTGCTTAGACGAAACAACAATCCTGTACTCACGATGTATATGATTGACTTTCTTCAGAATACACAACAGCATACTTACCTTACATTCAATTCTGATTACATCATCAAGAAACCCTCCTTGATATCGCACACAAGACTCTGGAATATCAGCATGACTGGGGGACAGATAAGTGTACACATTATTAAATTAAACATGCAAAGTTTTACCTTCCTTTCATGATTCAACTGAACCTGACTTGCAGGTAGTTCTTGACTTTATGACCGAATTCATTCCAGTAGGAAAGTGGGAGGTATTTTCCCCTTGAAACAATTCAATTACAAAACTTGTGACTTTGGTTCCAGCCAAAAAATCCTTAGCACAATTTTTTGCCAGATAAACAAAGGAGACAAAAATGTATTTTTAGAATTAACATTTCATAAAAATAATATTTGACCGTTTAAACAAATAAACCTTTGGAGAAAAAACAGAAACACTTCTTTGTTAAAATCGTAACATTCGCAGTCAGTTGTGGT
>JAODKE010000043.1:23501551-23518783 GCA_026779605.1 Mormyrus hasselquistii
GTGCATGAACAGACGCACAGGTACAAAAACGGGCATGTGCACTCAGATAACTCACACAGCAGGGTTATCTGAAAACTTTGTTGGGGTACGGAAAACGTTTTTGGCCAGCGCACGTTGAGTAATTTTTAAAAAAAAATTATGGAAAACAGAATTTTATTTTTGCCCCAGAAAATTCACGTAAATAAACAAACTCGTAAATCGGGAGCTTGGAAAGCGAGAACTACCTGTACTGAAAATCCAATATGTTGACTAATCTGACTGACTAACAACTGTGAAATACAAACAGTAGCAACATGACTCAGTGATATATAATAAAAGAAAGAGGAGGATACTGACAGCTGTAGCAGGTGTGTGATAATCTCACGAGGCACCAGCCTCTTCTGGCAGGCAGAGGAGCCTCCCCACAGCACTGCTTCAGTGATGGCTCCATCCTGGAATCGCCGGAGCTCTGCACGAGGGCCCCATAGCTGCCTGAACTCCACTGCCTGAAAACACAAACATAGCTAAGAACGGGACATACATACAGAGCTAGGAGCACACACGGACTGACATTAGCCTTTCAACAACATCTAACTGCAGGCTTTTACATGTACAAAAACCCAGGATGAAGCATAACTCAAACAAAAAGAAAAAACCCACCACATCTCAAATCGGTCAAGACACTAACAAAAAGCAAAGAAGCATATCAAACCAAAATTTTGACAATTGAATCTAGCAGGGTCACTCCATTTGAATTCAACAAAATGCCCATTTTGATTTTGATGAAATCTGGAATATCGTCTGGGGTTCATTCTTGTTACATGGAGCCCTTCATGAGATAAGCACCCCAAAAGTGAACTCTTTAGTGTTTAATGCCAAATCTGAGTGTCAAAAAAGATTTTTGGGGGGGGAGGGTAGTGTCAAATATAATGGGATTGAATGACACTTTGTGTTGATTACAGGAGCAGAAAAAATAATTTTAAAAATTCAACAGCAACGTCTTACCAGAAATCATGAACCGGTTAATGAATATAAACCACAGACTTTGCAGAGAAATAATTCCTACATTAAACTATTTCCTTCTACTGAACTCCACACACCAATCGTATCATTGTGCAGACGAGACGAGTACGAGAACCCCGATAACTGGTGGTAGAAATCAACTGGGAAAGTTCATGGTCCATGTCCGCATCAATGGTCCATGTCCGCATCAATGGTCCATGTCCACATCAATGGTCCATGTCCACATCTTGATACATCTTAGAAATGGTTAATTTCATCACCCCTAGGTAAGGGGTATTTTTTCCATAACTTGTTACAAAGTACTATTTACTACCATCAAATGCAAAAAAAAAAAAAAAAAAAAAAATTTAGTTATTCAAAGGCAGGTAGGAAATACAAGAAAAAAGTCACAAACTGCAAACTAATCTCACTCTTTTAAGCTGCTATTTTAATTATAGAAATAGCTTTAAGTCTACCTGAAGTGCACCTAAGGTGGGGCCTGACGCATGAAGTGTTTTGAGGGACTCCCCAGGAGAGTCTCTCCCGTCTTCAAGGACGAAACTCAGGCATAGCACTGATCACGTTTGCAAATCTTGTAAAGCTGGCAGATCTTACACCAGATCTTTACTCCTACTGGCATGTACAAATACTGCTCCGATCACACTATACATTCCTGTGCTTTTCTAAGAAAATGAAGACAGAAGACTCTCCAGCACAGATTCCAAACGGCACAACCTGTCCCTGAAACTTGGTTCTTACATAGCTTTGTTCACATCAGTACAAGTGCCATGCAGGCCAAGCAGAGTTCGCTCCCTTCCAGAGCCGGAATTTTCCAGCTTACCAATGATAATGTAGCTGTGGATCATAGACCACACTTTGGTTTACCGTACAAGTCTTCGTAAGATGCCAAGAGTCAGTTAACAGGAGACGCACCCCTGGTTGCTTATGCTGTTTTTCCACTGAACCAGGGCCACATGTAAGCGAAACCGCGAAGGGACGATTTTCCGCAGTAAATTTTGCAAGCTGTACCCAACCCGTACCTCAGCTGACATAGCCTTGCTTACTAGAAAGTGCGACTAAACCGAGATAGTTGTGTTACCAATCACTGATTGGTTGAAATGCATAGAGGAAGGAACTGTAATTATTTGTTTTATCACACATCACAATGTACTGGCACATTGCCGATAACTTGCAACTTGAACATTTCTAACCGCCAACTTGAAAAAGTATTACAGAATGGTTGAAGGGGAATGGATTCAAAATGCAAAATTTATGCAAGCTAATGCTAATCCCGTTAGCATTTAATGCTAACATAAAACCAAAGAGAATCACTGTGTTATGTCACTATTGCTCTCCGAAGCCAGCAACAACTTTACAGAGCCGACTCCTCTGAGGTGGAAAATCAAAGCAAGCTGGAACTGCAGTGTAACCTTTCCTGACAAGCCTTTTCACGATACCTCCCAAGCCATAACATGGGCGCTTTCCATGGGAAGTAGCAAAAAATGCTATCATGCTTTTATCCCAAGTCCTGCTCATGATGACATAAGTATGAAGTTTCTCCTGCTTTTATTTTGCATTGCTAAGCCGTATGAAAAACACCCCCTTTTTAGTAAACATGGGATGATCCGACTAGCTTATCAGCAAGGATTTCCTGTAAAACACAGAACGTGGTGGTGGTGGTGTGATGAAGGAAATCACTGATAGAACAGAAATTCTAGGTCTCGATTTCCGCTTGTCTTTTTCATGTTTATATACAATAGTAGGACCCATACATATTAAATTTCATTAAAAAAAATAAAATAAAAAAAAAAAAAAAACTTACGTTACACTTCCAGCTTTCCAATAAGTTTTTGTGAAATAAATATAATAAAAAAAATCCAGCTATTAAGAAAACACTCTGAAGTATATTTTTTTTGCTACCCGCAGGGAACAAATAGAATTATATCCGTTTCATCAATTCAAAATTTTTTCTGGAAATCTGTTGAATTAAAAATGGAACAACCCAGTGTATAATTACATAAAGACATTTTTTTATGTAAAGTCTGACTAGATATACCACCTAAAGAAACGCCCAATGTGAGATTCTAGCACCGTCAATGACATCAATGACGTAATTGGATGGAAATCAGAGATTCAAACACTGAGGGAATTAACAAAAGGGCGACACATGCAAGCAGGAGATTATCAGGACTACCTCAGGGCTGTCTGCTGGTGGACCTCGCTCCAACACAGAGGCTGACAACTCAGGGTTCAGCAAGAGACCAAAGGATAATGCCCCCATGTCCTTGTGCTTTGGGGGTTCAGTGACCACTGACCACTAGAAGAGTTTTTTTATTTTTTAAAAAAAAAAATAAAATAAAAATGGAAAGTGATACATCATACGTGTTATGAATAAAAGACAAGCAGACTTCATAGTAAAATTGCCAAGCTGTAAATTAATGTAAAATTTATCTTGACACTGATATTTGCATACAAACAAAAGTTTTTGTAACCTCACCTCTGGTTCAGGACACAAGGCATGGGTCAAAAGATGGACCCTTTTTCCTAGACCGTGTTGCAGGAGGGACAGTATAACGGGAAGCACCGTCAGCACATAGTCCCCACTGCGGTCCATGAGCTCCCCAAGAAGTCTGAGCTTTTTACAAGAGGACTGCAGCTTCACTAGCTCACACAGCCTGAAGGAAAAGGCAATGAAAAGGACTTACAAAATGAATCCATCCATCCATTTTCCGGTTGCTTAATTTTGTTCAGGGCCATAGGAGGGCCTCAGGCATATCCCAGGAGGCAGAAGGCACAATTTAGAGATTCCAGTTAGCCTATCGGTGTGTCTTTAGGACATGAACTCCACACACACAAAGCAGAGGCGGGAACTGAGTTAATAGTGTTACCCACTAGCCCACCAAAAGAGGGAAGGGAGGGGATGGAGGTACAGAATGCAAGTGATGCTCCACCAAAGCTTATGGCACATAGATAGCTGCGCTTATAGCACATAGATAGCTGCGCTTATAGCACATAGATAGCTGCGCTTATAGCACATAAATAGCTGTGACTCTTGATTCATTTTACTTCCTTAACCTGGTTTTTATTTTACAACTTAAGCCCATAAACAACTGCAACTGTTGCCTTTTGCAGCCAGTTTTAGTTTTGCGCTTAATAAAATAATGGGTGATAACAGCCAGATCGATGCTCAAAAAAGTACTTTGACACTGTAATCTAGCGAGTCATGAATATTGGCTCAGATGAAATCCACCCCCTGGGAAGAAAAACAGAAAGTAGCTAAAAATGGCTAAACATCTAGCCAATCTATGCAGAACAAATGATAAGGGCAACTTTACCATATGGACTATTATGAGCATATAGACAGTAGGGATGCCACTCACTGAAAGACATGATCATATGTCCTAAGAAAGGGTTTCGGGGTCATCAGCAAGGACTGGAAGCCGTCTAGCGTGGGGTCATCCCAAAACTGCAGGGAGAGCGCAGCCTCATGCTGAACCTGGGAGCACAGCATGAGCCAAAATTCATCAATAACAGAAAAATTAGCAGAGGTTTTAAATAAGCGTTTCCTAACCCAATCCTTAGGAACCCCCTGATGGTCCACACTTTTGCTGCAGGTCCCTGAGGACGAGGAAACACTGTTTTTATAACTTCAACAAAAACTACTACTACAACTAAATAATAACAATAATAAAACAATTTTTACATATTGCACAGGTCATGCTAAAAGTACAGTTAAGAAATCTGAATTTAGGGACAGAAGTAAATTTGTTACTGAAGTCTAGCTAGCGATTTTACCACTCAAGGTAAAAATCGCTTAACATGGACTTAACATCTGCATGGGTTCGAATCCCATGGCCATGACTCTTGGACTGTGGACAAAATCATTGCCGAAATATAAAACGCAAAGGTCACATCCGCCACTGGGACTCACTCACCTGCTTGTAGGTGCTGGCTGTCATGTCTGCGCATAAATTGAGGTGTCCTGATGGATCCACAAAGACTACTTGGAAAGAGTCATGGAATTCAGAGAGTGTGGGCTGGATAGACAGAAAGGGGAAAGGGAAAGATTAGGGAAGAACCACACAACTATTACCGCCCAAACATCCGAGTCAATCATATTGATTTAATCTCACCGCTGTTGAGTCAGTGTCTTTTGCTAGAGTGATTCCATTCTTTGTTAAGTCGGTGGCAGCTGTGGTTAAAGAGAGCAACGGATATGGAAGAGTGCTCACAGACTGTCAATACAGCCCTGAAATAAATACACTGGCTTAGCGTGACGTCAACATATGCGCCTTCGGTTGAGATGCTTACCTAAAAAGTGAAGAGCGTTTCTGAGAAGTTGGTATGCAGTCATGGTGTTGCCGACTCTGTGTGTGGAAAGCAGGTAGGCCACCAACATGGAGGCCACGAACCCACTGAAGGAGCCGACTCCCTGAAAACAAACAGGAAGACTGATCACAGAAGACGGGAGCATAACATACAGAAGCACAATAACTGAAGTCGCAGGCATTTTAAGACCAACATCTCATATAAACAAGGACCGAGCAAAATGAACCAAACCTGGTCCAGCTCTCTCTGCCTCAGCCACACTTTCAGCAGGGCTACAGCATCAGTGAAAGCGGCACACTGGGCAGAAATAGCCGACAAAAACTGCAGATGTGCCTTTGGAAGGAGGTCGCCCAAGACAGAGCTGTTGTAGTGAGGAGTAGGTGGTTCCTTGGTATCTAAGACAGATTATTGCAAAAAAGGTTTACTTAGAAAGCAAAATCAGCTATTATTGCCAGTCAGGATATCTGTGACATTTGCCAAAAATGCTTTCATACCGAGTGAAATCTCTCGTACAGCTTTTACCTGCTTTGGGGGCTTCCAGGCCTGTGTACCAGTACGTCCGAATATTGTTCCTTAGGGGGTGAAAGCGACTAGGCTTGAAGAATCCCGGTGAAGGGCAAACGTGGAGCCTCAGTGTTAAGGAGTTTGAATCTGCCCCTGTAAGGTAAACACGCAAAATGCTGCACAGAATTTTATGCTCACAATAACCTAGCAACCTTAGTAGTATGTGGTATGGTATTCAGGTCTGATTTCTATGTTTAAATAAGAACAAGATAAGTTCATTCTTCTTTTTCCCCTGCAGTACAATCTACAGCAGCTCCCTCCCGTTTAGGCTGTTTAGGCAATACCTGGAGGCGTCACCAGCAATAACGGCCGAAGACGATTTCCATGCAGACAGGAGTAACGCAACGATCCGATGTCAGGAGAGGACAGGAGATGCTGTGCCAGCCCAGCCAGATAAAGTGCTCTCTTCCTGGGGTACCTCTGATTCAAGGCATCTTTAGATTGTAGCACAGACTGAGGGGAAGAATGAAAACATCAGACAACAAATGCACATCTATAAATTTACGAGTCAATCAATTCCATAGATTATCCGCGCAAAGTTACTTTGCATGCAGAAAATAAGCATGAATAAGTAACGCTTACAGGAGGCATGATGACAGCAAGATCCACAGAGACCCTTGGTTTAATGCAGGTCCCCAACGGATAGCTGCCCACCACGGAGACAGAAGCGGGGGGCTCCATATGGAAATTGCCCTTGGCGGCTTTTGGGAAAAGCAGGAAAGGAACTTTGACCTCTGAAGACAGCCATGACAGGTCATTCAGCTAGAGAGACAAAAACAGAGGGAGAAAAAGCAAAACGTCAAAGCATACAGTGCGAACGTCTTAGGTAGTCAAAGTAGTACGGGCGCATGTGCTCAGGACATACAAAGACAAAACCTAACAAGAATTTCTCTCAATTCTCCAAAGTTACTGATATATTATTGGATGGCTGGAAGAACCACTTGACTTCCCAAGCCGCTCATCAGTGGCACCTCAGCCATTCCATGTAGTCATTGCCATTTCACATCCAGCTCAATTAATTAATAAATTAGTTTTAAAAAAAGTCAATGAGGTATTGATTTTCCATTTGAGGTGTGGTTCATATTGGATGGTTACTGGGTGACTTATGGAGATATTTCCAAATGGCTAAGCTGACATACTTTGACAGTCATAATGTTATAACTTTACACCAACATGGAGATCATTTAAATATTTTCATTGCCTGAACTACAGACCACTGCCAGTAGACACTGAGATACACCCCTCCCACATCTTGCTGCGATACTAACCTCCATTTGAGAAGTCCGTGGCACAGTCTGGAGCAACTTGGTGACCTTCTGTATGAAGGAATCCACCATGCACTTCCTGTGTTCACTTAGTACAACTTCCTTCAACAGCTCCTCCATCTTTCAACACAGAAACAGAAAACAAAAAAAAACAACAACAAGTAGGTTACACAGTGTATCACTAATGTAGAACCTTGTCCTAAGGATCCCCAGCCTTGTTGCTATGTTGCCTGGAACAGGCTCCAGGTTAACCATGACTATGTATTGGAGAAACAGTATGGAAGATCGCTGCATGGACTTCTGTACTAAGTGCCCAAATAATATCAGCTATCGAGAATAAACACCAATGAGGTTCTCTATTGTGTAATTCATTAGGCCAATTCAACTAACACAGCTGGGATGCTACAGTAACAGAAAGGCACAGAGACCACGTTTCCTGACCTGCATCTTAAGCAGATTGCAATGGAACAGGCTCTCTGCCTCACGCAGCTGGTTCAGCTCATCTGCATCTGGGGGTTTATACAGCTCCTTCCGAGAGAGCTTAACGGGACGCAAAACTCCATCCTCCACTCTCTCTTCCTTGCTTTTCTTTAGCTCCACGGTGCCATCTTTTTCTGTATGAAAAGGCTTAGATTTCTCCGTCTAAAAAGAAGATAGAAAGTCATCAGAAAAAGAAAACCCAAGTGTCCCTAAAAAGCAGCTTTAAATATCGACTTATTATTAATGTGAGGACGAAGCACTTTTCATGGACATGCACCTCAACACAAAAATGGTAATAAGGCATTTCTATATACTTCATTAAGTAAATAACGTAGCGTTAAAGGCACCCTGAAACAACTGCAATTAAATATGTTTTGACATTTTCCTAACCCTAAGAAGGGTACTTTGCCAGAAACCCGGTTGTTAGACCGGACTACAACACGAATTTATTGTATTAAGATATATTTCTCAGTTTTCTGAACTGTGATACCTCATTCTCCGTATCGGAAGATGACAATTCGTCTGGTTTTCTCTTCATGATTATTAAGTAGAGATCGCAAAAGAACACACGTTTCAGTTAATATAAAATGTAATGCAGAACAGCTAGGCAAGGTACTTCTCACGTGTACGTTCCGGAAAAACGTACCATTCCTCGTGTGTGAAGATCCCGGACAGTTTGATTGGTCGAGAGGATCACAAAGTCGCATTCTAATTGGCCAGTTGTGTATCCTGCATAACAAAATACGGCAGCAGTTCACGACATGTCGTACTAAGTGGCAAGCCTGGCAACAAGTAGGCAAATATAGGGAGGAGAACGCCTACTGTTTCTCATCTGAAGTGTTTGGGATTTTGGTTAGCTGTGTTGGTTAAATTAGTACCTAATTTACATTTTTAACTGTTTAGTTTCCATGGAACTTCCATTCCATTTCCCATCGGAAAGAATTTAATGTCGATGTACATTGTAGTTCCGAATAAATCAAATAAACAGAACTGAGCAGCGGCTCAGTTGTTGTAGCCTCACACCAGCGTGGTTGTGACTTCCAGCCATCTACATATTTTGTAGGTTTTCCTGTTATTGTAAAATCCAGTTCTAAGTTGTGTTCCCTGCTTCGTGATAAAATCTAATGCTTGATGCTCCACTTTTAGTCGTCTTATTTTAACTGAATATTAATATATAGCCGGGGCGGCGCTTGGCTCTAGCGGTTATAGGACTTGTGATGGGATGTTACGCAATCAAATTCCGTGGCCAGCAGAGTACTGCCACATATAGAACCTTGAGCAAAACCCTTAACCGCATTTGTTCCAGGAACACTGTCTGATACAGCTTTCCCACTTAACTTTGGAGACATCTCCTTGCTAAATAAATTAAAATATTTAAAAAATATTGAAGAATGCTACAATGGTGTATCAACTGTATCAGAGTGTTCTTTGTCTAGTATCTGCTTACCTGTAAACTGATACTATTGTACAAATCTTTTGGATGCACTCTTGTACTGTCTGATATTTCATTTGTATTTAAATGTAAGTTTATAAGTTGCTTTTATCCAAAGTGACACCTATTTGAGAAAACAGGGTCAATCTGTTCTTGGAACAATTGAGGTTAAGAGTCATGCTCAAGGACCTAATTACTTTATCAACCACTGTATTTGAACCAGTGACCTTCCACTCATGGACACAGCAACCTAACCTGCTGACCATACACCATCCTCACCTATTTTAACAATAGACAGCTTCTACAATCAATTGTACAAATATCTAACCTTTCACTGACTCACCTCAACAGTAATAAAGTGCTTCGAGTTGCTCGACAAGGGTCACATCGACTTCATGCTGGCCAGCGCACTGGACCTAGTACAATTTGCATACTGCTGAAATATATCCATGGATGATACAATGGCTCTCATTCTGCACAGTGCGCCTGAACATTTGGACAACTGGAAAGAGAACTATGTGCGGTTCCTGTTCATTGATTATAGCTCTGCATTTAACAGTATAGTCCCTATCAAGGTTGTCAGTAAGCTTTAGTTTGTGGGACAGCACCCTATTTAAGGGGGTTCTGGACTTTCAGACAGGAAGGCTTTAGGTTGTCTGAGTTGGTGTACACTCTTCATTAAGCCACACCCCCAACACAGGATCTCCCCAAGCTTGTGTGCTGAGTTCCCTTCGCTACTCCCTATACACACATGCTTTCGCAGTCACATGGTCAAGTTGGCTGATGACGGTTGTGGTGGGTTGGATCTCCAACAATGATGAAGTGGTTTATCTGAAGGAGGTAGAGAATCTGGCGTGCTGGAACCCAGAAAAAACAATCTCTTCCTAAATGGCAGCAATACAAAAGAGATGATTGTGATCTTTGGGAGGACACAGGTGAGGCATTGTAACCCTCTCACGATTAACGGGATGCCATTGGACAGGGTGTCCTGCTTCAGATTCCTGGGCGTCCATATCAGCCCCACACTGGAGGACCTGACATGAGCTGTGCGCAACATCTCCACTTCTTCAGGATGCTAAAAAAAGCTCAGACTGGCTGGCAAGATTCTGAAACCATTCTACACCTGCATCATCGAGAGCATCCTGCCTGGGATCATCATCACCTGATGTGGGAGCTGCACCGAGCAGGAAGGAGAGCAAAGCCTTGTGCTGAGTGGTGCATTCAGCTTTAATGCACCGTCGGGCGTTTTCTCCCTAACCTGAAGGTGACCTACAGGAGGAGGTGTAGGGAGAAAGCTAAAAATAATTAAATATTCATCCCACCCAACAATGGCCCTTTCTCTCTGATGTGGTCAGGTAGGTGCTGTCACAGCCTGCAGGCCACCACTGAGCCTCAGAACAAGTTTCTACCCTCCGGCTTTCCATACACTAAATGAGGACTCCTGATAGCTAACATGCCACTTTACGTACTTTTTTGCCGTACCTCCCATTTCATATGACATCTTGATCATTACCTTATGCAGAAACAGTTATCAACACATGGCTTTCCATTTGTCTTATTTTACCGTTTTACTTTTTATATTTTAATCTTTTTGTTTTGATCTGTTTTTCTTTGCATTACCCACTTCCCTTTAGAGCACAACCATGAAGCAGGTGGAAAAACCACTTCATTGCACACATCTACAATATACAGTACGTAACAAATGAAGCTTGAAACCATAATTGCAGTGGGGAATCCTGCCGGATCACTTACCAAGACCATTGCCGAGGGGGTGTATAATCATCTCTGCATCGTACCTTTAGCATGTTAAAGTACATGATGATCCTAAACATTTACACATTACTTTGTCCCCTTTGTTTGGGCCCAGGTGTGCCTCAAGATGTGTAAAACATTTCACGGATGTGAGAATGTAGCAGTTAGCCCCTTAGAGGATGATAGATCTAGAACAATCCGGTCTTCGGGGATCCACAAACAGTCCATGCTTTTGCTCAGAAAAAATGTGCACTGTCTGGCAGGGAGCAAAGACATGGACTGTGGGTCTCCAAGGATCAGATTGGGAAATGCTGATCTAGAATATTCATTCTCGATGCTGAAAGGATTGTGTGAGCGCTGTGACACATTATACATTCCACCAACAGCAGTCACTAATGCTGTAAACACCTATTTCTGTTCCAGCATCTGAAAAGCTCTGAGAAAACAGAGCTGCTTACGTCGCACAAAATTGTCACTGCACAGAATTAATTCCAGCAGTTTAAAAAGAGAATTCTGTTGCCAAATTTTAATCATAGTTGAAAAGTTGAATGTGAACTTAAACAGTTTTAATAACTGACTTCTTTTTTCCGGATAGAGAGTACCTGATAAATTTGGTTTATCAGTCTTTAAAAAAAACTTTGTATGTTGTTAGAGCACTATCATCATAAATGACCATGTTGGGAAACATTACACAGAAAGTAAAAACGCATCTAACTTTTTCATATTATACAAACCAAATAAACTGAAAACATTATGACTGTTTATTTAAAAATATTACATTTTAATATCAAAATTTTATAAAAATGAAAAAAATGAATAATCACTAACCAAGAATCAACTTTTGTGAACTATAAAAAAATGATGATGCATCATTGTTAAAACTGACAGATTATATTGGAACTGAAGTGTAAAACAAGCCCATGTCAATCTGGATTCAAAATACAAACTAGTATGACCCACTAAGCCATTCATCAATGGCTGCTTCAAAATACTTGGGCTTCTGCTGCCAGTCGACATGCCATCGGAGATTGGCAATGACGCTGCTATATCTGTCTCCCAGGCTGCTCTTCCAGTCACTGAACTGTTTTTTATTGTAGTGGTGCACGGCCTGGGAAATGGTGGGGTAATCCACTATGGAACGCAACAGCCGCTCCAGATGCTGGCACAACGCAGGAAAGTGAGCTGCCATGTTGCGAAGCTCCTCTTTGTCAGTAGAGAGATCTGCAAAGGTTATTAAGGAAACTTTTACAGCATTCATTAACTAACATGCTCTAGCATGCAAGGGTGCAGTTAATTAATTTTCTTATATGGTTGTCATTAAGCAGTCAGATTTACTGTGGTAATAAAAAATACTTGTATAGAGAAGCACTTGGATAACATCTTTGTGTGCAGCGGTCTGAGGTTTAACAGTTCATAAAGTTTTTTATTTCGACATCTCCGTAAGGTTACATTTATGAATATACTCCAACAACTTACATCTTGTTCTTCTGTTACGTTTTCTAAGATAGCGTGAATAATATGAATAATCCCACCTTTCAAACTTATAGATCCTAATCAAGATTATTTTCACAGAAAATTACCCGGTGGCAAATAGCCAGCTAGGCAACACCCATTTACTGCCTCCGGACTGAGACACCAACCAGCATTAATATTACTACAGTTTCATACAGGTGCAAATATTTAAATAGACTTTACATTTGGACCTGAGATGGGACTGAAGGGGAGAAGCAGTGTGACATGGTAATAGCAGGAAAAGAGAGCTCTTAAAAATGTACTTTTCTCATTTGTTTTGTTAATTCTTGTCTGACTGCCAAAGACCGACTGGCAAATTTCCTACTTTCGCTCACCCTTGAGTCAGACACAACCAGGCAAACACATGCCTAAGGCTTGTTGTGAACAATTGGGAAAATTTTTGGGTACAAAAACAAGTCTAATATTAACTAATACATATGTAATTCTAAAATCCAGTGAACAGAATATTATTTATATAGAAAAAAAAATTCTAGCTTAAAAATTACTCCTTAATATGGGTGGTTGTAACGTAATAATTATGTATGGTTTGCTTTTGTATGGTGGAGTTCATATGGAAATATCCAACCATAATTTCCTACTATAACACTGACAAAGTGCGGTCACACAATAATCTAAATATGTGGCAAAAAGAATGAAATAATGACACTTATTATAATGTATCCTGCAGAGCCGACCCGGCTACAGTAAGTGGTCAGAAGGTGTATGAATGATGATGTAATTCAGAAGGCCGCTCCTGACCCTGACTGTTATAACTCCTCTGGAGACTAATGGACTGACCAACCCTCTCAATAGGTAGCACCTTCACAGAAGAAGCAGAGCACACATTCCGAGTAACGTTTTTTTTCCCTTTTGTAATGTGAACCAGCAATTACACAAGTTGACTGAATGCATAGAATTTTCAAGTCTGTTCTGTGGTTCACATGAAGCGAAGATTAGGTTACAATCCGTGTTCTATGAGCGTGCAAAGCTGCATACAAACAAGACAATAAGTGCTGTTCCACTTTCAGGTGCGTCACATGACCTGGCAAGTTAATGAAAAACAAAACATGTTTCACAGTTTTCCTGTCTTCCAGCTCTGCATTATATTATTATCTACGCCGTGTGCTAACTAAAGGTTTCTCAGCCAATCTAAACCATGTGAATAAAATTACTTCATATACATCAGTTTGGGGGTTAGCAGAGGAAAATCTGAATTTCTTCACATAAAGTTCTGATACAAACTGTTATGGTAATGAACAATCCTTCCTCATTTATTGAATTTCTCGCACCTGCGTTCAATTCCAGGAAAATTCTCCTAGCTGATATAAAGGACAATTCCTCTAAGAAGACGTTTAAAATAAGAAATTACTTGGGCAGCGAATATGGGGAAATGTAGCATAAAACAGAAGTTCATTTTAAATTATTGTAATTACACGTACGTGTATGAATGAATGAATGAATGAATGGCCTTGTCATCTGACTTCATCCTGCCAGAGGACATCCACGCCCCTCGTCTTGGAGTGATATAAACGGGGTACTCTCAGACAGACAAAGACTTACAAAATGCTCAATAAACAGGCCACATCCCTGAGGGTGAGATGTTTTCACCATTAACCATTTTTATGTGCATGACTTCTCCCCCTTGGGATCTCCTTGTTCACTGGCACTCCTGAGAACCTTGTTCCAGCTGCATGTTCTAACGAGAAACACCGAAATACCAAAATCCCTCCTTGTTGGGGCTTCCTTTGAGGACAAGGCGCAAGCAATGACTTGATTCCATCTCGTCATGTTTAAGGATGACGAATCCCACTTTACACACTTGCTCTGAGAGTGGCATTACTTAGCTCAAGCTTGCTATAGAATCTTGAATTTTCCTTTAAAAATCAAATATAATTTGGGGTTTTATTAGTGATCAACTTTACTTTGCGATCAGCAATTATTCATTATACAGTATTTAGGCCATAATTTAGTGCTTATTGGGCCCAGATCACACGTGTGTGAATGGATATTGTAACCTTTTGTCCTGCTCTGTTATGCTCTTTATTGTTTTATGACAGAGTCTTGCTAAGATTTTTAACATTTTTAAGTCTCTAGGACTGAAAGAGACCGCAAGAATCCTCTTTGTAGAAGTCAACAAAGCAGATGTATGTGCAGATCATGAACAAGATGACTTTTCTAAGTGTTTAAAACATCATATGTTAATGTAATTGGTTGAGAGTTTCATATTTCATCAATGACTTGTATCAACGTGTATTTTCTCTTTGTTTTTTCCCCCCACATTGTTTTGTTTTGAGGCTTTCGAGAAGAATGAAGTGATAGTGCGTCTGTGTGCGGAGCTCACCAAATAGCTGCAGGGGGACACCTGATCCTTCAGCGTAGGTAATATACTTCCACTTTCCCGTCCGCAGCATGTAAGTGGAAGCATTGGCATTGCAGCCATGGTACTCACTCAGTACCCAGTCTGGACGGTACTTAGCAGTGGAAGCGGGGGTCTGATGAAGAAGTGGCATGAGGGAGTGACCGCTGAGCTTCGCTGGAACGGTGACTCCAATAAGCTCTGAAGACGAAAAGTAACCGGCGGCGTCACCGAAGTGCAAGTACGCATTCATACAGAAAAGCCGACGTATCCAAGCTTTAATCTGGAATGTTGGGGGTGGGGGATCTGTTACGGTGCCTAAAAAAATGTATTTGTGGTTTTCTGGAAATTTGACAATAAAAAAAAAAAATTCTTACAGTCATTACACTTACATCATCTGTTTACAGCATAAGTAAATAATTAACTCCACTCATTTTTATCTGATACTGACTTTTGGTGGGACAGACCTGGTTACAATTTCCTTGGTTTTACTTTTTATACATACTTTTGAGATTAGAAGAACTTTTATATTACATTTATCTATTTAGCAGATGCTTTAATCCAACGCAACGTACAGTTGGGAGAGCAGGGTCAGCCGGGCCCTGGAGCGATTCAGGGTCCAAAGTGAAATCAACAGGCTGATTATGGGATTTGAACCAGCAAACTTTTGATCACAGGCACAGAGCTCTAACTCACACAGCCACACACCACCAGCAAGGGTTTAATACGCTCTATCAGAACATGCGGTCAAAACCACTACTTGGGGGCAGCGTGTGGCTCAGTGGGTGTGCTTGTAATCAGAAGGTCACCGGTTCAAACCCAGCCTCAGCACGTCCTTGAGCAAGGCCCTTAACCCCCAGCTCCCTGGGCGCCCCAACAGGTGGCTGCCCTTCGCGGACAGCTTGCTCTACAAAGAGCAGGTCGAAGGAGACGGGATCAATAAAAGTATCAATTATTATTATCATCAGTGGAACCCTAATGCCGCTTTCCCCTTACCGAGGATCGTAGGGTAAATATCCACCAGAGAGACCAGCTGCTGCACCTGCAGCCCGGCCTTAGTCCCTGGGCCAGTAATGAGTAACGGGACATGCGAGCTTCCTTCAAACATGGACATTTTGTAGAACTGCCTGTGCTCCATAGCAAGTTCCCCGTGGTCAGAGGTGAACATCAGCAAGGTACTGGACAGCAGCCCAGAGTCTGAGAGTGCAGACACAACCTCACCTAAAAATCAAAATCGGTTAGCCGAGAGTTCTACCATAATAAATGTTTCAAATCTGATACTGTACTGCCACAGAAATTAGCAATCTTTAGGTTTCATAAGTCAACATGCTGGTAGCTAGCCAACATTTATTTTTATATATATACGTACACACTTATAAATGGTGACTTATTACGGAATACACTACATACAGTGATGTCATATGGTATAAGGTTGATTTTGACGCAGCTTCTCACCCAACATGGCATCCGCCTCAGCACACATGGCATAGTAGAATGTGCGAATGTCCTTAACCTCCTCCTGTGTGAAGCTGCTGCTGCAGTTTTTCGTAAACGTAGAGTAATAGTCAACGGGATGCATCTCATTCAAGGGCAGCCACTTGGGAACTGTGATTAGCTCACGAGATACCTGTCAAATGGCGAAAAGGAAAAGACATGAAAGCGTTCTGCTCCGTTTTCTTTTTAAACACAGAATAGTATACGCTATATTCATTTTAGCTTTCCTTTCAGATAGATGTCTAACAAATTTCTTTCAAATTAGATTTTGCAATGAAAGCAAATACAGAGATTCCACCTTTGTAAATAGTAATTAATTTGTAAAAGCAATTAAACTACAATGGAGTGAAATGTAAACTTGCATAAATGAATCAGCATTTACCTTTCTGAGCCAGTAAGGGGAGGTGCGGAAGGTGGATCCGCCAGCATTTGGCCCCAGAGACTCTGTTCGGTAAGGGTGAGGCAAATTAAGGCCCAGGTACAGGGCGAAAGGCTTAGAGAGAGATGCGGCACTGTGCCGGATCCACTGCGCAGCGCTCTCTGTTATCTTCCAGTCTTTCGCCATAACCTTCACCGTGGAGGCATTGCCTATGAGGTCAATCATGGGGCGACCTTCCTGTCGCAGCAGAAATGGCACATCTCGAGTCCAGGCCTCCACACGATTACTGGGGATCAAAATAAATGAGTCATATTGTGCAATAGTCATATAGTCATGCGTTTGGCATCTGTGAATACAACTGTGAATGTCAATCAACTATACTGGCACACAGCCTTAATTACTGCCTCCATTCTATATTACCAGAATAAAATATTATGCAGTTTCCTATTATTTGAAATTTTATCGTCTTCCCCAGACAGGGAATGCATATGCTTATTGGAGCGCGCTGCTTCTGCCATCAAATTTCTTGATTGACCTTCGTCAAACTTTCTAGGGACACTGTATAGGTCAGGGCTCTTCAACTCTGGACCTCGATTCCAAATCCGGGCCTAGTTTTCAGTTCTCCCAGGTAGTTAGTTTAATAATTACTGATTCTGATTGGTCAGAGGCTTCACACCTGGCTCACAGG
>JAODKE010000043.1:23519120-23529877 GCA_026779605.1 Mormyrus hasselquistii
TCACACCTGGCTCACAGGTAAAGGAAGGCTGGAAAACCAGCAGTGCTCGGACCTCGAGGACCGTGAGTTGAATAACCGTGGTATAGGTGATGATCTGGGTGCTATTTCATTTTCAGACAAATCACACCGAAACTAAAGCAGTGTGCTTTAGGGGCGGCACGTGAAAGACCAGCCGCAGATCTGGTGAACCAGATTACACTGACAAGTCATGCAAAGAAGGCCTTTGAATAAAGATATTTTTGCAGAGGTGGGGGGGGATGGGGGTGACAGTGGGGCCAGCGAATACATTGGCGTCATTCTGATGGCATCTAGTTTACAATTCCAAGTTATTTAACTTGGAAATTACCATAAAGAATGATAACTCAGTGTTATTCTGCTTCACGGACTGATGACAAGTCATGCCATCAGTTCACGAAGGACTTAATGCTGGGAGATGAGGATATCGTTTGGGAGGTGAGAGCTGAATCTGTTTGAGAAAAATGCAAAACAGGAACACTGGTGTCAACAGGTCTTCATTAAATTTGACAAGGCCTGAACACACACCTCCTGAGCTGTGCAAAGTTGGTAAAGTTATAATCAGGGCTAAAACAGGGGAGGAGATTAACAACTAAATAATACCTTCCATACATTTTTCCATTCACTCTTGTTTAGAAGTGTAAACTTTTGCAGTTTTTATTTAATTTCGTGTCCGGCAGTTTAGCAAGCGGGATGTTAGTCCGGGTGCCTCATTGTGCCAACACTTTTATTTTGCCAAGTGGAGCTTCGGATTAAGCTCCTCTTGTTACTTGAGATATACCCTTTATTCGCTGTTTCAGATTATCGCGCCATTAAGCCGGAGCCGACCGGGAAAGTCAACTACAATAGGAGAGATAGAGAGAGGAAGAGAGGAGGGAGAGAAAGAGGAGGGGGGAAAAGAGAGAAAGAGAAGAGCGACAGAAAAAAGAAGAAAAAATAAAAATGGGGGCGTCAGACAGAGAAAAAAAGGGAAAGAAAAATAATACATGACAACTTGAGAAAAAGTAGAGCAAAAGGAAAGAGGAAGAAAAGGTCAGCTTCTGCATCCTGGTACTGGACATTGTATCATCGCACCAGCTGCTGTGTCTGAAAAACAAGATCCATGTGCAAACACAAAAAGTACAAAGAAACCAATGGTACCATTATACAAAGAATATGCTTATGCCAGTAACTTTTGCAGTTTAAAAACCAAGAGTAAATTCTACTTGTACTTGGTAAATGATGTACACACTGATAAAGCACCTACCTAATGGAATGGCTACCAGAGGTGTAGTCCAACTTTCCCAGTCTTTTAGTGTAATATCCATTTTTCTGCAGAATTTTCATCCAGGTCGTGTAATTATTATCCAGACATTTAAAATTGTTCCATGACTGAGTTCGATGCACAAACTGACCACTCCACATAGCTGTGAGAAAATGTATAACCGTACAAAATATTTTGTAGGGTTCAAAAGCTTAATGATTTTTATTATACATCTTACACGAGGCATTTGCTACTGTACCTGCTCTAGAAGGGCAGCAAATAGGAGAATTGGTGTAGGCATTAAGAAAGACAGCCCCATGCCTTCTAAGGTATTCAGTATACGGTAACTGAACTACTTCACTGCCAGGGTGAAAAGTCAATCTACCATCCTTCAGAGATGAGACATAAGCGATCCGATCAACAAAATACAAACACCTGACACACAGTTTGCATAATCTTTTGATTTCATCTGTAGATCTTTAGCTAGGAACATTATATTACTACTAACCACCGATCTCAGTTAATCTGTATCATTTACATTCCATCAGGACAACACTGAGATAAGACATTGTGCAATGGTAACTAGACTGTTTTCAAGAGTCAAATTCCATTAACTGAACTGATGCTGTGCACTTTGAAAGCTGCCAGGTGTAAAACGAAAATCAATGTAAACCAGTACTTACAAACGCATCCGACATCACCATCACGATGTTCGGCCTTAAGTTTTGTGTATAGTTTAAACAGAAAGCCAACGTTTTCGTTGAAAGAATCAGAAAAACTAGATTAAAACGATACATATTTAAATGGCTTAAAATATTTACAAAAAATTAAAAAAAGAAAACGAATAAAGTTCAACACGACACTGAGGTAACGGGCACTTAGATGGAGGCAATGAAAGGCAAAAACACATTTGACGAGCGCTTTTTCCTTCAGAACAACGAACACCGAACTACCAAATATTTTGATATGCCAAAAAAAAAAAACATTTTCACACGATGCTACTTCCACTTCCTTTATTTTTGCAAGACCGATATAACCTTGATGCTGTTTGGGTGAAACCTTACACCAGACAGCTAACGTACCTTTTGATACATTGTAGCTATAACATGGGGAAGACAGATTATTATGTAAAACATGTCTCTTTCAATACAAATATTATTAAAGTGGAATGGGCAATAAACAACACGACTTGGCAGCCTGATGCTTTCACACACCGAGTTTAAACAGTTCGGTTTGTATGCAATGAAGCTGAAACGGTTTCGCACACTAACTAGATTAGTTTCGATTTATATTTCTATATCGCTGACCTACAACTATCAGAAGTTAATCTGATCTTCGGAAAATGACAGGACCGCGCGCCCCTCTCTCAGCCCCCGGCGCGTAAGCGCTGTCGTCTTACCCACGTGACCTCTTTCAGGGGGTTCGCCGTGCATTGTGGGATCGTACAGTGGCAGTTCTGAAAGGAAGCAAATGCTAGCAAAATATCAGGTAATGTTAATTAATTTCCCAAATTCTTGCAAGCATATGAAATGTTACGTTGAAAGTACTGAATAGAAGTACTTAAGCTGTTTATAATGTAGGTATATAGCTCACCGCTAATATATATCATAGCAGTTGGATAGTCGTGTACCTTTCATATCCTAGCATGAAATGCAATCCATTGAAGTGTTTTCGTGGCACATTTAACTTTTATATCACGAATTTCAATTTTAACTACTAAACAGACAGACTGCCATCGTGGTAATAGATGGGTCATTCCATGTCAAATCATCACACTTTCGGACCTCATCGTCACGGATTCAACAAAATCATCATCATCAAAGTGGATCAATATTGAGAGAGATTTAAGAGAACAAAGTTTTAACTTTTTTGGGGGGAGGGGCTATGACTTTGACTGGCTATATTTACCTTAATGTAAGCTGCACAGACGTGGAGCTGGACAATAGCTTTAAGTATTAGAACCATCAGATCAGCATGCCAAGTTTTGTTAAAATCCATGACGATGAGGCCCGAAAGTGTGATGATTTGACATGGAAAGACTCAGATGTTACATATCAGAGAAGGTGTGTCACACATGATAATGTTTAGATGTCTTTAATAAACAGAATTAATTATAATTTACACACAAAAAGTTGTTTTTTTTTTATTTATTTTTTATTTACTGTTTAATTGTTTATTTTTGTAAAGATGTTCAGCAACTATGTCTGCAAAAGAAGTAAAATCAGCCTTGAAGAATGCAAGGGAGGCTATTAAAAACAAAGAATATAAGGAAGCATTAAAACATTGCAAGGTAAGAAGTTTTAGCAGCTTATTCATTCTTGGTGGTAATTTATTGAATACTCAGGTCAAAGGATCTCCTGCTTTACCAATATTGCTATTATGTGTAATATACACAGTCAAGCAGACCAAGTGGGTCTTTTAATTTGTAATTTACAGAATGCTTAATTTATATCGTCTGCTTCTGGAATTGAAATGCACTAGTATGTAAGAGGAAACACCATTAAGTCTGCCCTCATCTTGAGTGTCACAATAACTGATCAATCTTATAACTGATTACTTATATTTAGTAGATCTAAACTGCACATATTTCATGAAGACAATCTATATTCAGTCAGTAGGCAGGAAAAACATTTTTATGCTTGTTTGGCAAACATGAAATTTATAGCACAGGGGACCTAGAGCCTGTCGCAGGCAGCATAGGGCATGAGGCTGTGGTGTACCCTGGACAGGATCCCAGCTCACGTGGCACATGCATACACACGCTAAAACAGTATGGCTGGTTTAGAGATTCCAATAGGCCATAACTGCATGTCTTTGGACTACCTGAGGAATCCAGAGAACTTAGAGGAAATCCACGTCACAGATGGGGAATATTCTCATCCTTCTCATTCAGAGGGAGGACATGGGGCTTGAACCACCAGCCCTGAAACTGAGGCAACCATGCCGTCCCTAAAAATTTCTTTAACTTTCTTTTCAGCTCTATTAATATGTAAGAACAGTATGGTGGTGCGGTGGGTAGGACTTAGCTTGACATCTCCAGGGTTTGACGTGTGGAATTTGCATGTTTAGTGCTCGTGCCCTATGCTTCCTGGGTCAGGTTCCAATTTTACCGACACCCTGTCCTGCATAAGTGGCTCATGGGACATGGGCAGGTGGTCGAATATGTGATTCTTCTGAGTTCTCTTTTTGCAATTTACTCTGAATCTCAGGCAGTTCTGAAGCTGGAAAAGAATAATTACAATGCCTGGGTGTTCATCGGCTTGGCAGCATGTGGGTTGGAACAGCCGGATCAGGCTCAAACTGCTTACAAGAAAGCTATGGAACTAGAGCCCAGTCAGCCTCTTGCTTGGCAGGTGAGATTACTGAGTCGGCCGCGATTTGTGTTTTTAATATATTTCATTTCATTTCAGTCTTCTGTTGTTCTCCTTCATCTAACTATTTCTGTTTCAGCAGACTTGGGATGCGTCTGAAATTGCGTGCTTGTTTGCCGTGTAGTAAGCGAAATATAGCAGGCAATGCGAGCAGTACGTCTGAATCATGAGTATGAATGAGACAGCATGCAGACAGTAATCCGGAAGTGATCGACCAAGGGACGCGATGCCGTCCCACAAGGCCTCTGGAACGGCGAAGAACACTGCTTGTTTAGGAATTTTTGTAAATATGGCAAAGGAAGTGCAGTCTCTGTACAAATTTAAGTATAAAACAATACCTAGTTACATTAGTGGAGTCAAATATATATTTTTTGGTTGATATTTTTTAACAGTTTAACTTTCATTGTGGCCGAGCTGTCAAACTGTGGCCGAGATGTCAAAAAACAGCCAGGTCAGGTGATATGCAAGATGGCGACCACAGTGCTTCTGATTGCATGCATATTGTTGTCACGCATGCGTACAGTACATCCTGCATTAACGGTCGAGGTGCAGGCTTCTGACCAAATTAAGTATGTACTGTTTAAGTATGCGATTTCAGATGCATCCTTGGTTACAGCGGTAGCTGTAGGTCATTTGATGCTCTTTCTATTTTATCTCCATAAGTAAACATTAATACAAATTGCCAGCATCCAAAATGGTCGATCTCTTTCTGAGGAAAAGTTTCTGTTTTACTTGACGTAACAAAAGAAAGAAGTAAACAAGGAAGTTATTCATAAGTGGCATTGATACGGGCTCTATCTGTGCTTCAATCCATCGTATGTCATTTTTTTGCAGGAATTTTTATAATGAAACTTTATGCAAAAGAGTTTTACAAAAGCTTACGATTATTTTTTAGGGGTTAGCAAATCTGTATGAAAAAGGCAACCAGGCAGACTTCAAAACAGAGCTGCCAAAGGTCTATGAAAAACTTGCCACACTGTATGAAAGGTAGGATATGACAATGTCAGCCATTCTGTGCTATTGTGAAATCTGGATACAAGGAAGAATTTTCTCTATAGCATTATATAGTTAATTACTATTATTGTTTTATAGGCCAGTATGATGCATATAAATTGTCTATACTAACCTCCCTCTGAATGTCCCATTGTATTTCCAGTTCGGACAAAGAAAAATGTTATGAGGTGGGCCAAAAACTGGTCGACCTTTATCATTCAAGGAAGGATCATATGCAGGTTTGTAACGGCGACCAAAAAGATTTTATCAGTGATTCCAAGAACTTTGGCTTCCTTTCGATTACAACTGTCTGTATTTATTAACAAATATTGGTGGACGTGTATCGTTTAAGGAAGGATCATACGCAGGTTTGTCACAGCACCGAAAAAGATTTTATCAATGTTTCCTGAAACTTTGGCCTACTTTCAACTAATACTGACTATATTTATTAACAAATACAAGGGAAAAATAAACGGAAGGCGCTCTTCTGTAGGTGGCCAGGTGGTTGCGGAGGCTCATGTCGCTGAAGGGGGATGTGGATAAAGGGGAGGAGCTGTGGCTGAGGATGATCCAGCTCCTGGCTGACAGTGTGGAGGAGCAAGACAATCAGACACAGCAGCATGTCAGTGCATCCGCTCTGGCTTCCTGCCTTAACTATTGCAAATCAATCCATTTTTTTTTTTAATTAGCATGGATTTAGTAGCGGTTCTTACTTCAGGCTTTCGGTTTTCCAGTTGAGCTTCGGGCACGTTTTCCAGTGTGCAGTCTGAGAGTTTTGTTGGAATTTTAATTGCAAGTTAAGTTAAGGGGTGTGCTGAAACGTTTTGGTACTATGGTACTGTATTATGCAATGCTATTAACCAAATTAAAAAAATGGATTTAATTTAAATTATGAACTTCCAGCAATCCTGCCATGAGAGCCTCATTATAATATATTGGCCGTTTTCGTTTTTTTTTTTGCAGTTAATAACGGCTTTTGAAAAGGCCATTCTCCTGACAGATCCACCCTGTGACAAGCACAAGAAGCTTTTGACTGACTTCATTAAGTGCTTATCAAAAGTAATCCTTTCAAAGTATTATTTTATAAATGATGGACAAATGAAGGCTGATGCTGATCTTACACTTAATTGTTGTGAAAGAATATTATGTTGAATAATTTTTTTTTTATCATAAGTTAATATACCTAATACTGATTCTGGCTAACTAAATATAAAAGTATATGAACTACAACATGCCTTCATATTGTACAAAAATATTCACTTTTCAGGATGTTATATAATAGTCATACAGGATGTTGCTGTTGTACTGGGTTTATTTCCTGTTCCAGCTGCGACATGAAGAGGTGAAGATGAAAGAGGCCTGTGACAGTATGCTGTGCCTGTATCCCACAGACGCCTTTCCTCTGGAGGTGCTCGGCCTGCACTATATTCAGACAAGTAAGAGCTCCACTGGCCTTCCTGAGGCCCGGTGCAGTGTGTCTTGATCTCTCAGAACACGAGGCCTATATGGTTTCTTGCGGGCTGTATTTGGTATTGGGCTGAGCTGTTCTAAGTGCTTGTTTTGTGCCTGACTTGAAGTCCCTAACATTATCTGCTGTGTACAGGAGGTTTTTGCAGTGACGAGGCAGCCAAATGCTTCTCTAGACTCCTGGAGGCCGACGGGGACAGCGGACCGGGCCACATCGGTCTGGGGATGCGAGCTTTGGAGGAGGGGGAATATGAGGCGGCTGTCAGGCATTTGGATCAAGGTGAACCGAGACAGACGTATTATGCCATGTCTGTAATATTTGCATGTAATGTGCAAATATTATTTACAAGCCTGTCATCTTTCAATTATCTATAGGTTGTAGTTAAAACAGGGCAGCCATGGGAATATCTAGAAAAATAACTGCAAAAACCTAGGTGTTGCACTTTGTGTTGTACCCATAAGAGCAAGACAGGAAAACAACTGAAATCATGATAGTAAAAGTACTTTAGTAAAAAAAAAAAGAATGACTAGTTTTGAATGTCTGTAATTCCATGCATAACGTGCGCACACACACTCATCCGCACACACCTAGTTCAAATAAGGAATGAGTAAATATTAATTTTGTTTACACTTTAAATATTTTATGCAGTTGTAGTGAATTAGATATAACAAAAATGTACTTTTGATCGAAATGTGCTCATCCACAGGATTAAAGCAATATGGTTTTTCAAAAGAGTTGCAGGACATCGTAGACGCCGCAAGCATGTTTACCCTTTATGTGTTTACCCTAGCTGAATACAGAAAATATTTAGTAGTCAGCCTTATTCAACAAATTGTCACCTTACACTTATGAAATATTTACAAATGGGACCTTAGCAGTGGCATGGATTTATATGAAATATGTAGCACCAGAAATCCACTAAACTAAGTGGTGTAGCATGGTTCGTTGTGTTACTTTACCAAGCATGAACTGAATTTGTCTTAGGATTGAAACACATGCCCTCCAGTACAATTGGCCGGTACAGCCTGGCCCAAGCCCTACTGAAAATGCACCGATATCGAGATGTCATTATCTCCTGCACTCAAGGTACACCGCTCTTACTCTTCTGATTTCTCAAGTTCAAATCCCTCCCGAGTTGTGGAATTTCTTATTTAGAATCTGCCTTTTAAGTTACACATGGTCTAAAAACTACCTCTGTTATATTTGGACTCTATTAGTCAATCTGTTATCTGCTAAATAAATGGAAGTGAATGTATTTACAGGGATGAAATTGTGTTGTGAAGGAGAGGACGAGCTAAGCCAAAGATTGATGCAGCTGAAGATAGAGGCTCTGGTCAGAAGTGGCGGAGAGCAGAATGCCGATGAGGCCTTGGAGGTTCTCTCACAGGTACTGCTCTTCGCTTGTGGACAACAGGAAAGAGGACTTCATTCATGTCATCCTTGTTCAGATCTGGTTCTTTTCAAAGAACATGCTTGAAAGGTTTTGGTTTGTGGATGTGCAGCCAATAAAATGTAGCCGATATTTTGTCGGGAATTCTTATTAGTATTGTTTTTTTGATCAGCGATGTAACATCAAAAGATAATTGTCAAAGCCTTTAGCTTTGATTGCAAGTTAAGAATAGAGTTAGTTTAAGTGATATATCTGAAACCTTTAAATCCCTTAAAATAATGCTAAGATGTTTGAAAAATTATTTTAAACTCTTGTCTTCTAGATTCCACATTCTGAAAAGGATCCAGTTCTTATGTCCTTTAAAGGAAGAGCATTCTTGCAAAAAGGACTCATCGAACAAGCATTTCAGGTAGAGAGTATATAGTTCCACTTTTCTTATAAGCATATCGCATTCAGTTTATGAATTCCAGTGTGTTTCCCTGTATAGTTTCAAGTTAAATTGCCCCAGAATTTGCGAATATTGTCTGTGTTTTATGATACATGAATTGCCTTTGTTAAATATAAAAATAAATCGCCACCAGGTGTCATCTGAGGTCCTGATGTCTCAGCCCAGTCAGGCAGATGCTTTATCTCTGAAGGGACTGGTGCATATCGCCAAGGAGGAAACTCAGCAAGCAGAACAGAGGTATAGCTAAACCTTCTACTTCATTTCTCATCTGTCAGTCTGTAAGTAACTTTTTGTTCAAACCAAATAATTGTTTTGCCTGAAAGTTTCCTGAAGGCAGTAGAGCAGTGCCCAAACTCTGGGGAGTACTACTTCCTGTTGGGGAAGCTGTACTGGCACATGGGTGAGGAGACGCGACGTGACAAGAGAAAAGCTCATGAGCATTTGCTGAAGGTCAGTTCATCATCTTTGCTCATTATCTATCAAAATAGTTCTGACCTCTTGCTAGCTGATCGCTATTGCTCTCCAACTATGTGTGCAGTGGTGTACCATGGCTTTATGTTAAATAATACCATTTTTGGGTAAACCAGCTTGTTAAATAGTACTATTAAATCTGAAACAATTATGTATATCAGATTGCTGACAAAAATAGCTTTTTAAAAAAAATGGGTTTTTGCTTGCTAAAGCATTTCAGGTTTATAGAGAATGGTGTCATAAACAAAAAAATCTCTTAGTCAGTGACAGTTGTGAGGGGAAAGCGCCCCGTTAAAGAAAGTGGGCAGAGTCGTCAAGGCTAACGGGAAGGCCACAAGTGCAAAGAGAACAGCACAGCCTAGTGTGCAGGAGGACTTTCTGAATGCACAGTTCATCTACCCTTGAAGGGACTCTGGAAGCAAGCAGGTCCTACCGGTACCTGAGCACGTGTTCGATGTTCATTTCTCATATATAAGAGGTAACCACTTTTTGAAAACAGCTCGGTGTAAAAGGTATGAATCCTGCAATCCACCAGTTCTAGGCTGTTGTCGACATACCAGGTGTCAGTTAATGAGGAGATTGAAATAGACGTAAGCATGTGAAGATGATTACTGTACGAAAAGGGAACAATAGCAATGGTCATTAGGGGCGTGATGAAATTTCATGCCACAAAATTTTGTGACTCAGGTTTCGATACACATCGCAGTGTTTAAGCTGTGTTGCGCGATGTTGCCAGCTGTGCCTTTTGTTGAGTGTTCGTGCCGACAGGTGCCACTGTCTGTCTCTGTTGCACTGCCATGCAAATAGGTTGCTAGCAATATGCGAAGAACATATAGTCACTAGCAGAAGACAAGAAATGAGCTTGATGGAAGAAATTGACACTCCATCTTTTTAGTTTGGTTTCCCTGCTGCTAGACAGGAGAATTGTGAAAAGGTAACGGACAAGACTAGAACAACTTGCAAACACTGTAAAAGAAATTATTGCTCTACACAACTGGTAGCACAACTAAGATGATGCATCACTTACATCGGCGCCATAAACTGACACTGCAATCACTAGCTCCGAAAAAGAAAATGTTCAGACATATCTGTATAGTAGTTTTGCCTTCCCTTCTCCACTACCTACGTGAAGTGCCAGAGCCCGAGAGATAAAGATCTCAAAAGACAAGACAAGACAAGACCCTACTCACTAATTGATAACGTTGGATTTCGCTGACTGATAAATACGCTTGAGCCTAAAGATAGTATTCCATCACGTCTGCAGTTCAGTCAGTCAGTGATACTAAGGGTGTACTCACACTAGGCAATGTGAACCGTGCCCGAGTGCGTTTGACCACCAAAGCGCGGTTCGTTTGACT
>JAODKE010000043.1:23529977-23546237 GCA_026779605.1 Mormyrus hasselquistii
GAGGGGGAGTGGGGAGGGGGGACAATCGTACTCGGGCCCGGTTCATGGCAACCATGCCTAGTGTGAGTACACCCTAACATTGTATAATGAGACAAAAGCATACTGAGTCAGACAGCCAAATACGTGGAGATAACCATCAACGGCTGGACATCGACAGCGTTCCATTACAATCATGGCGCACGTAATCACGAGTACGAAATGCAAGATTTTGTGCTCCAGACTTGCCGCTTTTTGAGTCGCACACAGGAGCAAACATTGCAGAGGTTTTGCGATTGTGTTAGAGCGGGAATTACACAGAGAAAAATCACAACACTGTCGCTACCAGCAGCGCTCAGAACATGGAGGCTGTTGCCGCACGTCAGATGTTTTGCGCGCACTTTGAATTCGGCTCCCCATACCGCCTGTGTCAGTCGTTGGCTTGGTATGTATGACAGATTTGTCTTTTTTCCACCGCAGTACCACAGCAACAGCTGTGCTTGCAGCAAAGCAAAGTATACTTACGGTTGCAGAACATAAACTAATAGTGGATGTTGTCACAAGACGGAACAGCTCAATGGGAAAAGCTTGAACGCTATCTTGAGCAAGAAGCGCCTGTAGCAGCTGCACTCACGAGCATGGATGTTCGTCAAAATGGCCGTCGACTGGATACTCTGGACAGCTTTGTGATCAGTGACACTGAGGAACCCTAAAATCAGCCACATCTGTTCTGCCTGAAGAAAAGACTGCAACAATTTCACTTTTAGTACCCTTAAAGCATATAGTTGAACAGAATATGGAACCTAATGAGGAGGATCAATCACTGTGGCAGACATGAAGAGAGCCATCCTCACAAACCATTCTGGCAAATACACACTGGAAATAGCACTGGAGAGTACTGCTTTGGATCATAGGTTTTGAACTATGCCCAACCTATAACAGCAACACCGTGAAGATGTTTGCTTCAGGCTTAAGGAAAAATCAGTCCAGTTGCAGCAGAAGGTAGGCTTAATTTTACTCTGTGATAATTTGCCTCGAATCTGTGTTTTTGCCTGCTCTGTAATTGTGTGTGTGTGTGTGTGTGGAGTGGAGTAGGGATGCTAGTGTGGGCAATTCTAAAGACTGATGCATGGCATAAATGTTTAATTTACTCTACTCTGCATATAGTACTTTTCAAAACTGCAGGGCTAGTCAAAAGTGTTAAATTAAGCTATTTTACCTGTAGCTATGGATTAAAATTGTTGTTTTATATTGCAAGATTCAGACCGTGGAGCATCCAGAAGAACTTGGGTGGTCCGACAAATGAAGCAGGTCTGAAAGACGCAACACATGAAGCAAAGCCGGACCAAGGACCTTCTAAAAAGACCGCTTTGGAAGATCTGTTTGGGAAGCCTTTTGGTGAAGCAACACTCTCCCAGTCCAACCATGACATAGAGATTGGCATGTACAGAAAAGAGCTCCCCGTTCCACTTACAAGCTGCCCCCTGAAATGGAGGAGGGAAAATATCAAAACGTACCCACTGCTTTCCGCTCTTGCCAAGGCATATCTCACAGTTCCAGCGACCGCTGTCACTAGCACTTTAGAAATTAAAGTATCAGTATCAGTGAAATTACGTTTGTTAATTTTGTGGTGTATTGAATCATGAGCTGTGCATTGTGAAGCGTATTAAATCGTGAACTGAGTACATTGTTACACCCCTAATGGCCCAGTCACAGAGCATGAATGATAAAATTGTCTGCAACCAACTGTGGCTGATCACAAAAGGCACTGGAAGGCAGCTAAGGTTTTTTGGTTAATTATGAGTATTCTTAACAGTATGGAAGCCACAAATTGCATCTGCTTAAATACAGAGTCAGATATGTGTATTATGACATTCAGAATTTCCCTGTTGTGCATGATTTTCACCAATCTCACATAAATCGTCACCAAAGCCTTCTTATCATTGATTTAATTCAGGCAGCAAAGTTGGACCCTTTCCTCGGATCAGCATTCCGGTACCTAGGACACTACTTCCGAGATTTCGCAAAGGAGTTCGTGCGAGCTAGAGGGTGCTACAAGCGGGCCTTTGATCTCGACAGTAGTGATGTGGAGTCTGGGGCGGCTACAGTGGACCTCAGCATGGAACAGGGGCTCATGGTGTGTCCTGCATGCTTCCTGTTTACTTCTTAAGTGGCTAGCTTGTATTTTGAGGTTGCTTATTTATCAATAATATGTATCTGCCTGTCTTTCTCAGGACTCTGCTTTGGGAGTTCTTAAGTCAGTAACAGATATGGCTACGCCTGGATCAGCCAAGTGGGCCTGGGTGAGAAGAGGATTGTACTACTTGAAGACTGGTCAACACTCCCAGGCGACTAAAGAGTAAGTCTTAGACCAGTGACCTGTACTACGAAGCGTGTTTACTGGCTTATCGAGGTACTGTAACTTGTTAGATTTATTAAGGAACCACAGTTCAAATGGACTTCATGTTCGCTCACTTACATTTTGCCCAGACTACCTTAAATCCGTCAGGTTACGCCGATAAGCCAGTAACCCCGCTTCATAGTACTGGCCACTGGCAGCAGAAGATTGAGTTGCTTGTTTTCAGTGAAGCTCTGATGATCGTTTGTGAAATTATTATTCAGGTGTCTCAGTACAAGGAGGCTGTAGGTCTCAATTAAAGCGATTCTAATATTACTGGCTTCCCTAAAGAATATAGAAATTAAAACCAAACACAGTGGCCTATTGTATGAAATTCTGTTCTTTTGTGTTGAGTCTTGGTCTGTAGGAACTGCATTACTGCTTTTCACCGCTTCTGAGGGTCCTGGGCTGTATGCATGAACATTGCATATACGTAAAATCCTTTTGCCATCCCTCACCATGAGGATAGATAGAGAGTTCTTATCTTGCTGACTTGCACAGATCAGGTAATAGGTATATGCAATTTTTATAAGGTTGAACACATCCTCAAACACCCTCAAGGCAATAATAATAATTAAAGCTGCAGAAGTCTGGAGGGAAAGAGTCAAAGAAAGTTTCAGTTTCAGAACTGAACTGGCTGTTGGAATCTTGCCATTATCAATATTCAAAGTGACCTGTTAGACACGACCTGCATGTCAACAAATTTCTTGAAAGGGCTGCTCAAAGAAAACGAATACTGAGCAAATTGCAAAACCTGAACTTTGTCAAGCATCATTGGAACTACAGTTGGAATATGCACCTATGTATTTTTGGTTTCAATAGAGTATCACGTACAAAGGAAACACACCCGATTTCCACAGTAAAATATGCTTTGGGGATGTTTTGAGGCCAGTGCATATTGAATTTCACTATGTACCAAGATATTTTAACTCAAAAGCTGATTGCCACTGCGTGGAGGTTTATACTTGGCCCCAGTAATAATCAGACACACATCAAAATCAACATGTTTGCCGGAACCCAACCCCACAAATGCAGTGTCCATCCTCAGCTTCCGGGCTCTTGAATCTCATTTAACACCTGTAGATGCAAACCAAAGACAATCGGTGATCTTCAATTGTTATGTGTGGAGCAAGATCCCTCTAGAAATGTCCTCCGGTCTTGTCACATTTTACATGAAGAGACTCTGTGCTGTTATCATTTACAGGGGATGTGTCCCGGAAGCTGGGAGTCATTTGGGAGTAAATGTGGGTGGGGAGGAAAATGTCATATTCAAAGTATTTTGTGTTAACAAAAACAATAAAGTATTAAAATCTACATCTTCTTAAAATGATTGAACAGAACATTTAAATCATTATGTGTATTTTATACTATAATTTTCACGGAGTGCCATATCTGTGCATCGATAGTATAAGATTACGGTGTATATCTATAGAATATCTAAAATACATATGTCCTTTTCTCATGACCGTCTTGATGGATTAACGGCTTTCCATTTTGCTTTGTAGTCTCCAAGCAGCGCTAAAAGCTGACCCCCAGGATTACATCTGCTGGGAATGTCTTGGAGAGGCATATCTCAACAGGAGGATGTTCACAGCTGCTCTCAAGACTTTTGCCAGAGCCCATGAACTCAATCCCAAGTCTATTTACAACCTCTACCAGATGGCCGCCATCAAGCAGACCCTGGGGAAGTTCAAGGAAGCTGTCAAAGAGTATATGCAGATCTTGGAGCGGGAGGACTACGTTCCGGCGCTGAAAGGTGCGCCTGGTGTCATCGGGCTGCAGCTGAGCACCATCTGCTAGTTTGACTTTTCAGCGGATGGGTTATGGTGTCTTTCAGTTATTTATGGTTTGGAGAGACTTTAAGCATGTCACTCTTATTGTGAATGTAGGTAAATGCCAAGGTGCCCTGCAGTAGTTATGTGAAATAAGATTTATTTTCTGCCTCGCAGGTTTGGGGGAATGCCTTTTGGCAATGGCACAAAGTGCTTTTGAGGACTACCTGGATGGAAGAGCTGTTGACCTCCTTCAAGAGGCTATTGCGTTCCTGTTCAGGTAAAGAATAATTGCGCCCGATATACCAGCATCTGTAGTCATGCCATTGACGGATTCTTTTTACCGTTTGCTCTGCCTGTTTTTTTTCCATGAACTGGATGACGCTGGAAACTTTGAAAACTGTATCCTTGTGAATGGCCTCAGAGCATTAGCCTGTCATTTGTGTCTACAGAGCAGTTCAGCAGAGACCGGACCTGTCCTGCCTGTGGAAGTTGTTGGGTGATGCTTGTACAGCCACCCGCATTGTTTCACCCAGTCGAGCCAAGCTGTTGGTACCTGGCCTGCTATCTGGCCTGGATCCCCTAGATCAGAAACACATGCTTGACCAGAACCAGGTCCTGAAGCTTGGAGAAAGGTAGGCTTCAGAGCAGAGGTATTCTCTTTTTGTCTTTGGTGTTAAAAACATAGGAGATCTTTTTCATGATGGCAAAGTTTATATAGATGGATGCATTTTTTTTTTTTATTTCAAAATGTTGTGAAGCACACATTTAAACGCAGCTCGGGGTAATTTCACAGTGTCACTCCTTGGTTTGGCTAGATGCAGACACCATGTAATTCTGTTCATTTGGTCACAGGTGCTATGCCCAGGCTTTGAAACGCATGGGAGAGGCAGCTAACTTATGGCATGACCTTGGCCTGAACTATTACCATCAGTCCAGACAGTTGACGCTCTCAGAGGAGAAGCAGGATTCTCTGCTGCTTCTGGAAAAATCCCTACAGGTATGGTACCCTGGAGAGTGGTTTATAGATCAGTTCATTCATCATCACTGGGGTACAGTTCAGTGATGTGACCCTGCTCGCCTCTCTTTCGTTCCCTGCAGTGTTTAAAGAAAGCGATAATGCTGGACGCCAGCAACTACACTTACTGGAATGCTTTGGGGGTAGTGACCATGAGCAGAGGTGAATACCTGCCTGAGCCCTGACTCATTTACAGCATTTGGCCGACGCCCTTAGCCAGAGCGAAGAGATTCACTCCATGATCTCTCCGCTCAGCTTTTATCGTTAAGATTGATTCGATGCTTATAAGATAAATCCTTTTAAATAACCTTATGCTGAGACCACGCCCTTCGTGGATCTGCCGCCGCTTGAGAGTGCTCCTGAGTCGCCTAGGCCTGGCTCCTTACAGTGTGTCGTTTATTAAACCGCTAACAGATGAATTTATAATTGTTTGAGTTTTCGCGTTAAAAATGATGTCTTTCTCTGTTCAGGAATTGAAAACTTTGCCCTGGCTCAACACTCCTTCATTAAATCTATAAATATGGAAGCAAATGTAAGAAAAGCATGGCACGTACAATTTGAGTAGAAAGAGTGTTTCAGTGCTTGCAATTCATGTGCCTACAATTGTCACAGCATTTTTTTTCTTGTCAGAACGTCATTGCCTGGACAAACCTTGGTGCCCTGTACCTAAAAAAAGAGAATATGGAGGTATGCTGGTCTATATTCTTCTCTGAGTTTCCTTTTAAAAATGTTCCATCTAAATATTTCTTAAATCCCACTGAATATTTAGACAGAAATACATTCACAGAGGACACATTGCTTTGCATATTTTCATTTGCTTGATGATACTAATTAACTGATATTAATTGTATATATATGGATGAATGGATGGAAAATGCTTTGCTTGTCTGCCGGATGTTCATTTAAAAAGAGAGAGAGAGTAAAAAAATTAACAAATGTACTAAAGTTTATGTATATGTGAATAGTTTTTATTTGATTGCAAATATGTAACTTTCATCCACGCTTTGCTTTGTTCTTCAACTTTGCTCAGCTCGCACATAAGGCCTTCAAAACTGCCCAGTCTTTGGAACCATCATATGTCAGCTGCTGGATCGGACAGGTACTTTTGAGTCTCAAAGTTTTCCTGGCGGTAACTGTCTAACTTGCAGAAGTGCTTCAGTGGGGCGTTGGGTTGCGTGTCCAGAGTGACACAAAAGGGATGAAATGACCAAAAATAAACTATAGCCAAACAGAACTTATCTACAGTACCAACAGAGTGTCAGATAAGTTCAGATAAGTGTCAGGTCTTGTTGCCATGAATCGTGTCAGCAGACACAAAGCAGTGCCAGCAAACACAATGTGATTATTGCGCATTCGCACAATGTATCTCACAGCCCTTAAATGATATATTGTGCAGCTCTGTTTCATACTAAGCTATTAGATTACTTGTTCTTAAATTAGCCATTGAAGCTAATCCTTCATTAATAGTAACTTTTAGATTTCAAGGCGAATAGATTTCAAGCCCAGCAATCTCTATGTCTTCACAGGCTCTGATAGCGGAGAATGTAGGTAGTTATGACACCATGGATCTCTTCAGACACACTACCGAGCTCAGCACCCATGTAAGTAGAGGGATCTCCCTGTACTGTCTGTTCTTCAGAGTGATGTTAAGGGCTCAGCCTCACACCGCTTTTCTCTCTCCACGCTTCCCTGTGGATCAGACAGAAGGTGTGAAAGGCTATGCATTCTGGGTGTGTTCCACACTGCTGGACAAAACCAACAGGGATTCTGAGCTTTATCTTTACAACATCGTACAAATGAACGCCGTCTCTGCCGCTCAGGTGGCTTTGTGCAAATACACAGGTGGGTCATTCTCTTTGCTGTGTGTAGCTTTAGGAGTTGACGGTGGTGTGGAAACAAACCTAATCACACCTGAATACAACAACGAAGTGACAAAAGGAAAAACACTGTTTTGGTTGTAGAAATCGTTACTTTAAGGGTTTAATAGGGGTGACTCCTCCTACCTTCTACCTGTAGAGAGAATCCAGACCGATTCAGATGCGTTCACTATGCTGGGTTACCTTAACGAACACCTACAGCTAAAAAAGCAAGCGGTTCAAGCTTACCAGAGGTAAAACTCTTACTCATCTCCTTCTACTTGATTTACTGGGGTCTAAAACACGTTTCACTTTTGATGGCCCTTCCCCCTTGTTTCTACGTTTTGGTCTTAAATTTGTAATAATAAGAATGACTTTCTCTTCGCAGAGCTGTGGAGCTACTTCAGGCAGGGCCTCCTACAGAAAAGCTCAGCTTTGCATTAAGAAACTATGGTCGTGCCCTCTGGTAATATTCTTCAGTTAATATACGGCTGCTTTTCATTTTAAAAAGGAAAAAAACAGTCAAGTTCTTTTTCCCCATTGATAGCTCTGAGATAATCAGTTATTTGCCAGGGGGATTTACCTCCTGATATTAATATACGCAACCGTGTTTCCCATAGTCACACGGGCCAGTGGGAGAAGGCGGTGGATATCTACCTGTCCACACCAGAAGAAGACATTCATGATGTCACAGGCTTGGCTCTGTCATATTTCAGGGCTGGACGCCTGCAGGACAGCATAAATGGTGAGTGTCTCAAGATTTTGTTTTTTTAAAACATGGGTGTGTATTTGCGAGGAACGGCATGAAAACACCTGTGACCGTCATCGTGCATTTTGTTGTTGTTCTTCAACACGTGTCTCTAATGAATAACCGCATGCTGACGTACCCTCCCAGCCTATGAGAAAGCCACAGTGCTGGCCTCCACTGAGGAGGAGAAGGCCTACCTTCTGACGGCACTCGCCCTGCTGGAGTGCCACAGGGGCTCTACAGACGCAGCTAAGACTCTGCTTTTCCGGTGGTGCGTGATCAGCCTGTGTCACATACTCCCCCTCCACACTGATGTCTTATTTTTTTTCTTGAAGGATGTTGACAAATAGTACACATTACTTTTGGTTTTAAAACTGAACATTGTCATGCTGAGAATGTACACACACACACAAAATACTTGAAGTGTATGTGTCTCATTTTCGTGGTGTTTTCTTTTTACGTTTTGCTAAACCCTCAATTATAGCCCTGATGGGGGGAAAAAAGTCTTTTTTGACACATAAACAAAGTTCACTATGTCGTGTTTTTATATTGTGTTGGAATTTGTGTGTGTGTGTGTGTATATATATGCAATTATGTGAGTCAGTGTAACATCACTGAAGGGTAAGCAGTTTGTTTGTTTGTTTGTTTGTGTGTGTGTCTGTGTGTGTGTGTACACATGTGGACCCTCAGCTCCACGCTAAAGGAGCCCATAGCCGAAAGCCTGCAGTGCCTATGCGCTCTGGGACTGGTGCAGGGCGACGGCACCCTGGCCACCGCCGCCATCTCAGAGCTGCTGAAGCTGCCCAGAAACAGGGTGGCCGTGGAGGAGCTTTGTATCCTGACCAGCGCCCTGCTGGCTCTGCAGGGGAACTACGCTGCCGTGCAGAGGGAGGCTGCCCGGGCTGTGCACAGGTAGATCAGTACATGCCAGTGTGGCGCTCGGGGGGGGGGGGGGTTCCTGGAGAACAAAGTGAAGCTCAGTGCTGATTCTTTTTTTCTTTTGTTTCTCCCCGTAGTAACCCAGGAAACCCCTCACTCTGGGCCCTTCTGTCTCAACTGGTGCCTCAGTACTATCCCAGAAAAGCAGAGGTGAGTCGCGTTCGAATATCGGCGACAGATAAACACGCCATTCTGCCGAATAGCTCCAGTGATTCCTCTGTAGGGTGTTCCTTTTTCAAAACAGATGGACAGATTGTTTATTCAGGTTATGTGGATGGAAACACTTAAATTCGAGATCGGTTTCCTTATGCCTTTAAGGTAATGGGAAGTATCCATATGAATTTTAATTAATTGTAAGCGTATGTGTGTCATAGGGAGGTGCGGTAGCCGGAGCAGTGGCAGGCCACTCCAGTGTGACTCAGGGAAAGGTAAGGTCTCTTTAAGCCTATTAAAGATTCCTCTTGTAGTGGGAGGACTCATTCCTTCTCTGGCCACTACCAGCACCAGTGAATTCCTGAGTGTGTATACAGTCTGTTTTGATTGATGTCTCTTTATTTCCTTCACTGTGCGGCCAGAGAAATAACGTTACTTTAAAAAAATAAAAGTATGTTCTGACATCAGCTGTTTAAAAATCATAATGACCCACCAGAGACCAATCACTGGTTTTTTTCATAATAAATGTATTGAGACTTCCAAATATACAGTGAAAGCCATAAAATTATGTGTTAAATGAGCTTTTACTGTATATTTGAAAGGTTCTAAAACAGCTCCTGGTTCTATATAGATAGTACTTAACCCTGCGTGCCCCATAAGCTCCTAAAGTGTTTGATCTATTTAAATAATTTTCCTGTACAATTTTCCTTGTAACTTGTATTCTGATCTAAGTCAGATTGATATTCTGGCTGAGAAAATTTTATTGGCTAATAAATAACCACGCGTGGTGTCTTCACATTTCCCCCTTGAGTTTCATGCTTTTTTAATGGCAGTACTCTTTTATTCCTGCAGAAGGCGCTGTTGTTCAGCGGCATTAATCAGCTGGCTGCTGGCAGGCATTCAAAGGAAGACCAGAGGAAAAATGCCTTAAAAACCATACAAAGAGCTATTTTGCTTTCACCAGGTATGACACAGAAATGGAAGTAATGTGAAACTCTGTTTACAAGATACATACATTTTTAAAATGTAATAATCTTTATATATTCAAATAATGCTATTGGGAATGGAAAAAAATATTTGTTTTAATCTGATTACCTTTACTTTGTATATACATAGATTGTTGCCCACCTTAGGAGTTCCTTTGCTGTAGCTGACCGATTTCCCTTCCTGCTCTCTGTTAGCTGACCCCGCCTCCTGGGCTGCACTTCTGGCGGCCTGTCACACGGAGACCACGGCCTGCTCGCTCTCTGGCGCGGCCCCTCGCTAGCAGGGCCTTGAGAAGAGGCTGCTAACCATGGTGTCTGAGGGAGGTCAGCAGTCATCGCCAGTCTGTAGACCACCTGCCTGTCATTTTGGCAGTCGTGGTCTCTGTGGGATATTTAAAAAATGTTGGTTTTTTGATTATAAACATCGTAAAAATTTGCATTTATGCAGCTGTACCTTTTTAGGTCAAGGTCAGATTTATTTGTATAGTTTGTTTAAAATTAACCAAAGTGCTGGTCAAAATCTAAATAAATGAAAAATCTAAATAAATAAATGAAAAAAGAAAATGGCTAAACAGAAAATAAAGAAATTCAAATTAAGCATAGCTATTATTTACATACTTGTTTGCATTTTCTCTTGCCTACTTTACATATGACAGCATCCGACATTTCCGAGTACTCTGGGCTCTTTGTGTTGGAGACAAACGTGAAAATGCTGTTCGTATTCAGAGTTAAAGTCAGGGCTGAGATTTGTGACAAAGGCCCGGCTTTTGTGATCCTCCTTCCCAGTGAAGGTAGTGGAGGCGGCGGAGAGGCCGCAGGCTTCAGCGCTGGAGGGCTGGGCCCTGCAGCAGGCTGCCTCCGGGCTCAGGCAGGCTGGGCGGAACGTGGAGGCCAAGACCCTCTGTACTGAGGTATGGCGGCAAACCTGCTTATGCTCTCTGCTGGAGCACCACCTGCTGGTCTGCTACAAGTCTCCTGATGCCACTGCTCATTTTCCTTCCCTGTGTTAAAGCAGTAGACAGAAAGTGGTCTATTTTCCTCACTGTCTGCGCTCCGTATTCCTGTGCCGTCTCTCAGGCTCTCAGAGTGTCACCGGAGCAGCCGGCGGTCCTTCTGTTACTACGGCAGATCGAGTGTGAGAACTCGCTGCTTTCTGCCACCACCCTGCCCAGCTCAGTTTTAGACCAACTTAGCAGCACGATGGTTGCTGGTCAGGCATCCCTGTCTGCCTGGCATGTGAGTATAACCTGCCTGTGGACAAATAGCCTGTGAACTTGTCAGTTACACCTTCAGAATCTCATGCTGGTGACCTAATATTGCCATAAAAGCCTTCTGGTGTCTCTGTAATTTATTAATGTCATTGACCATCACAGTCAAAGTCAATTGCGAGACAATACAGGCTATTTATTTTTGTATACATTTTGGTTTCTTTATATGTAGTTTATTTGTCCATTTTAAGGGTATATTCCTTAAGTAACTCCATTTAATTGTCGGTAAGACTCTCAGGATTTTGACAGTCAGATACTTTAAATATTTTAGTTTTTTCATCATTTTCAGGAAGTATGACTCCTGACCGATCTATTCTTGTTTAAGGGAAAGACTGCATCCGAGGTAAATATTTTGTGTTTACAGAATCCTCTCTCTGCTCCTTTCACCCTGTCTTCCCTGTGTAGTGGCTGGCAGAGGTGTATCGCAAGCAGGGTCTGCTGGTCCAGGCTGTGATGGTCTACAGGCAGAGTCTCCAGCTGGCCTCTCAGATGGGGCACTTCAGCTGGAAAATGGCCACACTTCTGCGGCTGGCCCTTCTGGCCCTGGGCCCCTGCATGGTGAGTCAGTGCAGGAGCGCGGGGATGCAGTCGAAAAGCGCAGAGAAAAATCGGGAAAGAACAGGACTAAGAGTCACAGAAGGGAGTATAGCCCGTCGTTAACTTATAGACAGTAATGTACAAAGACGCACAGAGACAGGACTTTCGGTGAGGGGGGATGCTGAAGTACCACTATATTCAGCAAAGCAGATGAAATTTCTGCTGTAATGTATAACATCAGAGCACATCCTACAAAACCTGTGAATTATTAATAGAAGCCATTTGGCTCTGTAATAGCGTCAGGAATCCCTTTTTGTTTCTTTAGCGGATGATTTTCGGACTCCTAGACCTTCCCCGAAATAGAACGTGGAATGAAAGTGTAGCCGGTGCCCTGTGTTTCTAGGCCCGTGAGCCCAGTGCTGAATGGAAGGACCTGGTCCTTGAGGCTACTTCAGAGGCCCTGAAGCTGGGCCCCTGCCCTGTGGCACTTCTCATCCAGGCTCTGCTGCAGTTCTCCCTTAAAATGGGGGCTAGGTAAGTACCATTTAATCTTCCTTCTCATGTTATTATGAAGGCTTTGTTTACTGCAGGTGCTGGATCTTGTTAGGCAGGTGGATTATGTCGAGGAAACTTAGAAGTCTGTCGCAAGACAAGGTTTCCCATATATCTTCAGTTAACCATGAATCTTTGAAGCCTCGGATATACCAGTTTTCTGTAATAAAAATATTGGTAAGCTTGTTGTCTCCCCTTCATTTAAAGCGTTCACGTCGTAATGCATGAACCTTACAAGATAATACGATAATACGAATGATAATACGATAATATGAAAAACATGAATAAGATGGTAGGTGCTTTGTATTGTGGTTTTGTTTAAAATGTGCATACTTGGTACTTTTGTGGTGTTTCTTCCAGAATGCAAATTTATGAAATACTTATGTAGCTTTTTTTATTATTCTTTTTTTTTTTTATTATTATTATTATTTAAAAAAAAAAAAAAAAAAGCCCCCTAAGCAGGACAGCGCTCCATGCTGCTTTTCGCTAACATATTTCTGCTATGCTCCGCCTAGGGAAACACGACGCCAGTTAGAGAGGATTGTTTACACCCCTGTTCCTGGGCAGCCCGAGACAGTGGTGTCAGTGGCACGCTGGTACCTCCTTCGTCACTACCATGCCAAAAACGACCTGGAGCCAATAGATGTAAGCATCTGCTTACAACATGAACATCCATAAACATTCCATAAACATTCCTTAAACATTCCATACAGTATCAGATGTGAAGAATCCAAGCCTTTAGTCATTTTCACGAAACAGTTGAAACATTAACAAGGTGAAAATAAGCACCCTCTGTCACTGAACATGACAAATTCATTACATCGGAGGTAGTTGTTCTGTTTGTGAAGTTATGAATTATAGATATTATTCAGTCTCTTGAATCCCCTACGTATCGATGGTTTATGGTATCTTTCTTTTCCTATTTCCACACAGACACTGATGAATCATGCCAAAGAATCAGGGGATTCCCGGCTTTTGGAGCTTCGAAAACGGCTGTTGTGTTAATGCATAAGCAAGATACAAAGGACTGTCATATTCAATCATCAAAATGAACTGTAATATTTCACGTCTGTGACATTGACATTAACCTTCTATACTCATACCGAAGCCATTTAAAATGTCTGTGAGCTGCGCTTATTTGGAAAGTAAGATTTTAGGTTTTTGAATTGCATCCACTTCAAGTATGTACTTTGTAAATTTAAGATTTTCTGGACAGCCTGAAACACTCCGGTGTCTCTGCTCTTGCACATTGGGTAGCTGATGAAGAAACAGTACTAGAAATATTTGCCTGAAACAACTGAAGAATACAATATCTAGCTATTTCAGTGATTATGACGTAATCTGCAAATAACTACATTTATGAGCCTAGCAAAATATCAGCATGACAGTATATGGAAAAGGAGAAGGCTTTGCCATTTATGTCTCCGTTTATTCCAATATTGTTGATAAACACACATTTGTGAATCGGTAAATTCCTTCTGTTTTATTGATGCTTTATGCTTGGGACATTCACATTTCCAAAACGTCTTTAAATATGTAAAATGCCATTGTACACTATGCCAAACGAGGAAAAAAAAAATAATGAAACTGTGCCCTCTACAGTCCATTCTGAAAATTGCGTTCAATAAATGGAAATTAATCGAATTTAAATTGCACATACATGATACAGTTGTTCCTAGCAAACAGATAGTTACCAGAGGAGGGAGCTCTGCTCACCTTTTGTAGCTGTACTTGTTCTGACTTGCATGCGAAATCGTTTGTTTAGAGCAGGGGTGGGGAACCTGTTCCATGGAGGGCTGGTGTGTGTGGGGGTTTTTGGGATGGCCTCTCAATCAGCCAATAATAAAACAGTGGTTCTCAACTGCAGGCCTGGAGACCTACTGTTATTGGCTGATTGAGAGGCCCAAAAACCCACACCGGGCCTCCATGGGTCAGGTTCTCCACCCCAGGTTTAGAATATAGACTGAATTAATTGTTTCTTGCATAGGAAGTTCAGAAACATTAGCACATAGGTTTAGACCAGTTAGAGGAGATAGATATACATGAAGTATTTGTATAGTAGATAATGTTTTTAAATAATTTTTTCATACAACCATTATGCCTACAATGAAATTTAAGAAAACATTTTGCAATGTTACTTTGCATGCACCAGTGCATATTCATGTGGTTTTCAGCCCCACGATCTTACGGCGGATATGCTTGATGTCGTTCTCAAGCTTCTGGCGATCCAGCTGAGCCTTGGCATCAGAGATTTGGCTTAAGGATTCGATCGCATCGTAGATCAATTGAAAGCCTGTCCACCAAAAGATTTGGTAGAATTGCATGTATGCTATGTTTCACCAAAGTTTTACAGAGATACAATTAACAGAACTTCATCTTTGTCTCCAGTACTTGGACAAAGAAATGAGAATTTTAATTTGTATGTCAGGGATGAGTGATTCCTTGCATTGTATGAGTTTTGTAAGTCCCATTAAAATTAAAAAAACTTTTAATAGAGGTTAATACTGAATATACGCAGTGTATTAACAGCATAGAGCCATAATGGGCAGTTTTCAGTTGAAGCAGTAAAATTATGCTACTTCAAGCACATTCTCTGTGCCATTGCATGATGAGCAGCAAACTTACCTAGTGAGTTTATCTAGTATAGCTTGCAGGGAAAATGCTTGGAAAGTAAATCCTGTCGTGGAAGAACCTGCATTAGCTCATGCCAAACAGACCTGAATGGTACTCCTTTTTGATCAACGCCAGCTCTTCCCAGACACTCTTCTCCAAGGCATCAAGCTTGTCCTTGAGGTGCCTCAGCGTGGCAGCCAGGCGTTCCTGCTCCATGCGCCCCTCTGCTCTCTCAGCCCTCACCGACAAGGGACCAACACATTCTTGGAACTTTTTCTCAATCAGTTCCTAGAGATACACCTTGTCAGGATCCAGGAAGGAAGGTTCCTTCACCATTCTAATACTGTAATAGGCCAAATTCAAGGGTAGCAAAAGTATGGAGCAATAACAAGTAATCCATTAGTATACATGTGTTTTTAATACTCATCAAAAGGTATACCTCCCCCCCCCCATTATTTAATTTGGCTTCAATAACCCCCCACTAAAAAAAAAAATGATGTATGTGTTTCAGTTACTACGTTGTTCCCCTCATTATCAAAGTCTCTCCCATTCCTTTGCCAATGAGATATTAATGTTGGATTCAAAGTTCTTAGTTCAAACCTGAAAATATGGTACATTTCCACAGTCCATAATGATACATAATAGGACAAAACATTCTAGCTTGACAATTGTGGTTTTCACTATTCCACACGCGTTGTGTATCCTTTTCGGCGAGTGTTTCCTTGCCATTACTCTTACATTAACATTATATAGCTATAGTCACTGCTCTGCTGCGTCTGCATAGTTTACCATCCTGTTGCGCAGCAGAGAATGTCGCTGCTCACTGGACTGTGTCTGCATGTCTGCAAAGAGCTGCAGCTGCTGCTCAGTCCACTGCTTCACCTGGCTGCTGTCATCACTCAGCCTCTTCAGACCATCGCTGGTCCTGTACCACACAACAACAACGGCGACGATAATTTGGAGAAGAATATATTTGTAGCATTGATTACTCATGACTAATTCCTACAAAGCTTCTATTATACACTGTGAAGACTTGTTTTCATTTTGTCAGACCGTCCAGCAAGAACGTGACAACGCTACAGTATATGATTACATTGTAAAAGATAGGATAAGGAAAACAGCAGAAATCTATTTCATGTACAATATCTGTGGTTTATGCCCTGAAATCTGTTTAGAATTGAGCCCCAATCACTCCGGAGACTCACAAGTATAACTGAGTACAATATGATTACATTTTAGACTTGGCTACCTCAGCCCCATTATACTGCACAGTAACGACAAATCAAGGCTCCCGTTACATCCGTAACATTGGAACGCTGATGAGAGTCAAGCACTTTGTTAGTGTCACCAGCTAATGGACCTGGCTGGGTACTGTAATACGCCGGACTGCATTACCTATAATCCAATGCATCATTGCATGTATTAACTTACCAGTATCTATATA
>JAODKE010000043.1:23550169-23564182 GCA_026779605.1 Mormyrus hasselquistii
TCCCGGAAACCCTGTTTTCCTCTCCATGTCGGGGAAAATCACTTTGGTCCAACCGTTTTTCTCCCCCCCCCCCCCCCCCCTCCCCTCCCCACAAGGAACCTGACCAGGATAAGCACTTACAGTAGAAAATCAATATATGGAACTGTTTTTAAATAGCAGAAATGTACGTGCATTTTTTTAGTTTTGAATGAAATATACTGTGCAGGTTTTCTCCTGCTTAGGTACCATGTAAACATGTTAAAGTTCATGGCACTGGGTCACACACCTGGCCATTCTCCCCCTGAGGTCTCCAATGCCCATCAGATTCTTCTGATCCAAGCTCTGCAGAGCAAAACTGTTCCCAGAGGATATGCGGTCCCTCAGAATGATCTGGCTCTCCAGCATCTGGAGGAGATGTCAGGGAAAACTCACTGGCCTCATTTTCCAAGGAAATTATGTGTTCATCAACTTCACAATTTCAAATGATACAACACCTGGCTCTTCTAATATATTTTAGATGTTTTTAAAAAGATCTATATATTATTTAAAGGGGATATCCCCTAATAGTAATTGTAAAGACATGAATTTTGTTAATCCAGACATTTTTTCAAAATATACTGTTTATATACACTTTTGTAAAAGAAAGAAAGCATTGTCAAACATTTATTTTTCAGTTTGCATTAATTAAATGTCTGTGGAAAGTAATAAGCTGCCGTAGTTGTTATAATTACAGACATAACACAGTATAATAGCAAAGGAGTGTTATAAAGACAAATGAAATACAGAAAAAACATTTCTTTTCATAATGTCAAACAGAATTTGACTGAAATATTTATAAATGCCATTTGTGAAAATCACAGCATTTTATAATTACAAAGCATAATATTAGAGGCCACTTAAGAAAGTTAGATCATTGACAGGGATTTTTTTTATTATTATTCCACTAGTTTTAAAACTAGATTTACTGGCTGGTATTTTAAAACAGCTTGATTTTTTTGGGGTATGGTTCAGTTTGAGTAAGACCAAGAAAGTCCCAGAAAAAAGCTATTTAATCACATCAATTTCATTTGATAAGTGCAGTATTAGTACAAAAGACTAGAAGTTCACATATCAGTGATTCTCATGAGTTATTTTGTTGTGACCAGATCGTATTTCTGTTACCTCAATGTTCTTGCTGAGCTGCCTAACGATGTGAGTGATGGTCTGTACATGATTCTCCAGCAGTCTGCGTGAAAAGGCCTCAGTCTGCATGGATGTCTGTGTGGTACGCAGGCTGACAATGATGTCATCTTTGATGCGGACAGCTTCTTCCAATAAGGACGCCATACTGTGCTCTGGATTTGTCAGCCTACGTGTCAGAGACCCTGTTCTAAGTCCAATAAATAAACCATAAATAAAATGCTTCACTAGATTGCAGTTGTCTCACAAACTTCACTTTATTACTTTACAGTACAGCAGGTACTGTAGTAATTAGCACAATGTCATGTAAAACAAAATGGTTTTTAGCTGAATTACTTGGATTTGCATAATTGAAAATTCAAAGGAGCTAAATATGAGAGCGGTAACTGCTTTTCTTAAACAATGCAATTTATATACTCATGACATTATAATTTTTACTAGAACTGGCTGACCATTTTCATGATACTGGCAGACACACTGGAATGCTTAGACTGTCTAATAACATCTCAGTAATTCTTAGGATTAACTAGTAAACTGTAACCTACTAAACATAATGTTAAATACTTATCAGTGTGTGGCTGGTACTTATTTAATGTCATTTCTTCTGACATATCCTTTTTGCATTAGTTGGCTGTGGCTTTTTCTGTAAAAAAAAGGTGCCAGTAATTATTATTAACTGAAATGTAAGATGCTGTGCTATATTTTGATACTTTTTTTCAGGGTAACATTCTTCTTTGTTTCTCAGGCTATAGTTCCATATCAAATACACACATGCCATCTAAAATCATCACAATATGATAAGCCAGTCATCAAATTTAAGCAAGAAAGCACTGATATCAATGCAAAAACAAATATTACTTTTACTTCATTTATACTTACAGCTTGCTTGTTTTGACTATAGTGAATGGCCCCGAATTTGTTTACCAAGGTCACCTGGTTACTATTCACACCCAAGCAAAGGCGTGTCTTTGCAAACCTGACACCTGGGTATAAAAGACTTGGTGATGGCCTGCTCAGTTTACAGGACCATGATGATAGAATCCCAATATATTTCTGGCCACTTGACTTCTGGGACTTGTCTCTGCTCTCTGCTCTGACCACATGCACGATGCAGCCACCTAGACAGTATCCAGCTGTAGTTAGTTCAGGACTGGTGCTTTGGATCGGCACGTAGCCAAAAGGACACACCCCAGCCACGCACTGCTATAATGGATAATCAAACCAGCTTCCGCCGTCCCCTCACAGACTGACAAGGCGTCACTCAGGACGCAGCTGCCACAGTCGCTGGCCGTAAACGACGAGGTACTCTGCGGTCGTCAAAAAGACCCCCTGCCCCTGTTTTTGGGAATTTCATCTCTGGGGATCAAGCTTCTGTTTTCACTTCTCTCCACCAATCAGCAGTAAGTACCACTGACAGTAACCCTGTAGCCTATGCCAGGACGTGACAAGGCAGGGGGCACCACGGGTGGAGTGCCAGTCTCTCATGTTTACTGAAACAGATGATTGTGATAATCAGTGTATTTTAATAATTTTATATGTTGATTATAATACACCAGGGGTTCTCAGTCGACACTCTAGTGGTCTGAGGAACTGTGGCAGAGAAAAGCAGTGCATTTCATATAGGGCTGCTAGTTAATCCAAGCACTAAAATATTTATCTTTTTATGTACTTGTATTTGGTTGGGGGTGGCAAGGTTTCTCATTGGATAGCACTGTTAAGCACCACCTTCTTGGTTGGGGGTTTGAACCCCACCTTCGCAGTGTGAATGAGGAGCTTACACGTTCTCACTGTGGTGTGTGACTTTTTTTTTTTAAATCTGGATACTTTAGTTTCTTACTGCAGTTGTCAGACCTTCAGTCAGGTTAATCAGCATCTCTAAATTACCATAGTGAGTTTGTATATGCTTGGGACTGACATCTCATTTGCCTTGTGGCCTATTCTGCTTGGTATATGTTCCAGGCACCCTATGCCACCTTGTCTGGGATAAGAAGCTGAAACGTGTTTGAAAAGTGTAATGTTTACATAGGAAAATACATCTAAACGGGAACTTGGTGTCTTTCGTGGTGCTTAAATTCCAATGAATCACTTAATGTGTATTGTAGCTGAAGTGTCCAGGCGTTGGTTGTCTTACAACTTGCATTTTAAGATCTGACCTCTCAAAACTAATCTGCTGCAGGAGCTATTTTACACCAAAAGTTATGCAAATGTAAATCATCAATTCATAAATAAATATTTCTGCTTATTCATCCATTTTAGGATTATCCCAGTGAGAGAAATATTCATATAACAAAAGCATGCTGCTTTTCACGAAACATTCCTCGATGTAATTTGATGCAGCCTGAGATCAATGGTATGGGCAATAAATAAAAAAAACTAATGTAATTAATCAAAAATCAAATAACCAAATACATGAAAATGCTTGCTTTCATTTCAAGCAATGCTTGACATAAAATACTTAGGCCTCAGTATAGCCACGCCTAAATTTATATTTAGCTTGTGAAAAGCAATATCTGACTTAACCTTATAAATTAACCAAAACCCTGACTGGCTGAGTGTGGAGAAATGGGTACCAGTTTCTTAGAGGTTTTATTCACCATTAAGTTCTGAAACAGCCATAGTGCAAAGGTCAAAGGTTATGACAGTCCTATACATAAAGAATGATACACAAATAACACAAAGAAAATGGAAAGCCCACATAATAAATTAGGTTAAACATGAATTCGCTGTCTGTAAGCACTTGTAAAATGGCCGCGGGCCACATTGCACTTAAGGTGGGTCATTCAGATGCCCTGGGTGTACTGGGGCACAATGGCGCCCTAGGTGACGACATCATCCCCGTCCAGTCCCTCCCAGAAAACAAATTTCATAAATTCATTTATATTAAAATCATTTCAGTAGCACATGGTCTGTTTCACAAGTGGCAAAATATAAAAACTAACACCTTGCCTGTAGGGCAGGCTGACCCTGCACCCAGGACATGTTTCACCTCCTGACTTCCATGGCTGCCTGACCCTCCCAAGTCCTCCTTCACTTGGCCATCATGGGCCACGCCTGATGCTTGTTGTCCAATGTTAGTGTATGTATTTAAGAACCTGTATTGGCTCATTGTCACTAGTCCAGTCCTTAACGTCGCTCCTCTTGTCAGCCTATGTCCTTGGGCATTGTTGTCCTCTTGTTTTTGATCCCCCATGGTCTGTTTTCTTCCAGTACATGTGTTTTATTTCAATAAACCCCCCAAAACACCTGCCCTGAAGTCCTTCAACCCTCATATCAGGACAGGATGAATGGACTCCCAAAAACTCATGGCAGCCTATACCTCTGCTCTGGCTTCCATGCCTCCCTGCAGCCAGCAGATTGGATACTCCAGGTACCTTGGATCTGATGACTAAAGGGGTTACCAACACAGCACAGACCACCCTGCCTCCAAGCAAAGGACTTCATTTCCTTCTTGAAGACTCAAGAGTGGAGGTGAAATCTCAGTCAAGAGGATTCATGAGGCCATAGCTCTCTTCTGGTCTGTGGGGGATGTGTTGGCAAGACTCCACCTGGACAAGGATCCCCCGGAGGCAGGGGTCTGGTGCTTGTTGGCAGAAGTACAGGGAATAATAGAGCAGAAGACCGCTCAGCCTTTCGCAGTGATGACCACCCTTGCTGTGGCCTTGGGGAGAGAAACCACAGCACCTTCCTGTGTCACGATTGCGGGCGGCTCGGGTGCAGGAACGAGGCACGGTGCACGACACACTGGCAGCTCCAGGAACTCAAAACGGGCTTTATTTAAAAAAAAAAAACACACAGAACACACTACAAATACAACAAAACCAAAAGGACCACAAGGGGTCAAAAACTAAAAAAGGATTAACAAAGACTACATTCACAAATGGGGTCAAGACAGAAAGACTACAAACAGACTATTCAAAACTTAACTGACATCCAACTATCACAGACAATGAACCACTGGGGACTAAAACTCAGACAGGAACTTAAATACAAAACTGAACAAGGTAATGACAAGCAGGAAGGTGCAGGACAACGAGCAATCAGGAAAACACACAAGGGCAGGAACAAGAACGGGCAACAGGTGAAACTAATAAACTCACAGAACTGAACAGGGAAACAGAGACCTAGACCAAGGAACAGGGAAATAGAAACTAACACTGGTGAATACAGACAGGTATAAACACAAGCAAGGGCACAAGGGACAAAACCAAAACCAAATACAAAATCAGACACAAGAACTAGAGACACTCAACTGAAACACTAGGGAGCAAAATACAAAAACAGAGAAGCTGGGATTCAAACACAGGACAGAAGGGAATACAGACAACTGGCTGCTCAACATGTTGAGCCATGAGACCAACAGACAACAGGGGAAAACAAAGACTCACATGAAGGACGGGATGACCCTGACATCCTGCTCCTGTCCTGCAGTCCCTTCGGCACCCTCTTGTCCATCTGACCTCTTGGCTCCTTCCGGTCCTACTGGCCAGTCTGCACTCACCAGTGCAACTGGTCCTCCGAGGCCTTCTGGCTTTGTGGTCTGCACAGGCTCAGCCTTGCCAGTGATCCGACCCAGGAGGATCTGCAGCCAGGATCATTGCCTAGATTTTCAGTGTCTGGAAGACTTCCTGGACACCCCCCTGTTTTCGTTCATTATGCCTCGGTCCCTGTACCAATGCACGGTCCTGCCTATATTTTCACCCAGGAGAGCGAGTCTCCATGGCTCCCTCTTCTGTCCCCGCTCCTGCCCTCTTGCCCCTTATCTGCCCTGCCGTGGTATGGCCTGTTCCGTTTGTCTTTATCTCAGTTTCTTCTGCTCCCAGGCCCCCCTTGATGTGTAGTATTTGTTCCTGGCACCTGGTCATGTCCTGTATGTGCACTGTTTCATCTGTCCTTTGGTAGGTCATTTGCCTCTCGATCTCTCCTGTTGTCCTGACCCCTGCCTGTTCTGTCCCCTTGTCATGCCGTTAGTCCCGCCCTATCCTTTCCAGCGATTCTGTCCCTTTGACCTTTTGAGGTGTCTGTCCTGTGGGCCCTGTTGGTCCTACCATGCCCTGTCCTGCCCAGTGTCTCATCTGTTCCTGGCCCAGTGTGTCCCCCCTGTAATTAGGTCCCCTTGGTCCCTGCTCATGTTCGTTCTTCGTGCTCAGACGGGCCATTTTGGGGGGGGACGGGGGTGGGCTACTGTCATATTCTGTCTGCTAATTTTGTCTGACCCTCCTGTCTCTTCCCTCACATGATCCTGTTGGGTCACACCTGATGCTTATTTCCCCACGTTAGTCCATGTATATAAGTACCTGTTTGTCTTATTGTCACTAGTCCAGTGATTAACATTGCTCCTTCCTTGTAACAGTCCTATTTCTTTCCAATCCCTGATTGTTTCATTTTCTTTCAATAAACCCCATTTTGGTTTGTCAAAAAGACCTGCCCTCAAGTCCTTTATGCCTCATATCGTGGCAACATGATGCAGGATATTCCTTTGAGCAGAATATAAGTTACAGACCCATGACAATTTCACCATCAGTCAATCTAAATTACATATTACTGGATTTGTGAGAGGATACCTACTTTGAAGAAGTCAAAGTCAGAATGTTCTCAGTTCAAATCCTGTGGTCGGCAAAGTGACTTCACTGTTGGGCCCTTAACTGCCGATTTCTTGATGGACTGACTGACCCCCCTTTCTCAACTGTGAATCATTTTGGATAAAAAGTGTCTGCTAAATAGAAGTTTTTAATTGCTATTATCTGTTCTTCCATTCTTCTGAAGTATCAATTTCCCAGAGGACCAGCCCCATTGTTTCTGTTCCAATTAATCTTTTCTTAGTCTCTTCTAAGTGTCAGTGCTGATTATTCTCTGAAGCGGAGGGGGCTTGGCTTTGGGTTGTTTCTGGAGAGAGGATTCACATATTGATTAGTCCGCTGTTCCTGTATGCAGTGATCTGTTCCACCCCCAGCAATTCATTCCAAGGTCCAGACACTCTTTATTGGTACAGCATTTTTCCTTCATCCCCGATGCACAAAGCCCAAGTTTGCTTTTGTGTCTCCTTTATTTTAATATTTATTGTGAGGTCATATTTTTCCAAGGCTTCATTTACGCTCATTACTCAGAAAGTTTGTGATGTAGTAACATTTGTTGTGCTGCACATAATAACACAGCGCATGGACATTGTGTACATTTGTGTGAGATAAAACAAAAGAAGGCAGAGTATATATTCCCAAAACAGGACACTCTAATTGGAAATTCTTTGCTTCTCATGACAGGTCTTGATGCTTTAGCACCTATGCAGGAAAATACACGGTATGCCACTAAGACGCATGTATAAAATGATGGAAAACTGAAACACCCCTGATAAAAAGGTTTTTAAAAAATTGAGGCTGATGATTAATCCATATTTCAATCTGTGGGATAAGTGAACAGGTTTAATTTTTATTTACAAGTGTGGCAAATAGCTTGCTGGTGAAAATATCTTCAGTACATTTTGTTCAATACTTTTTTATATAGAGAAAATGCATTAATACATTGACCAAATTTATCAGGTAAGGCTGTTTGCTTTCACTTTTCTTAACCTTCATTGAATAAGCTAGGATGCTCACACAGACTGACAAGGCATCAAATTAAGTTGCTGCCAAAAAGACAAATACCCTGGATGCCGTCCTGTCCTCTTTCTACTTTTTTCTCCATGTAGCCGGTAGGTTCCTGGAACAGCAAACCATGCAGTTAACAGTTTAACGCCGTCAAGTTTCTCATCTCACTTAACAGCATTATCGTATTTCCGCTACAGCTTTAGCGGTTTGACACATAGACTAAATGTTGACCTGCTGTTTGCCATTAAGTGAGCATTTTTAGTCCGGGTCACAGAATACAATAAGTCATCCACACTGAAGGAAACAGCTCCTTCGCTTCGACCTGCTGGGTGAGCAGATCGATGGCGTGTGTATAGCGGGCCACGTTATCATTAACATCGTGAACCGAAACATAAGAGTAATCGTACCATGGAGCCAGAAGCGGCGTGCTACCAGAGAAGCATGTGGAAGAGTTTCCAAGAGAAAACAAAACCGTGTCTAAGCCCCAAACATGGGTCTAATTGCCGCAGTGCAGACGGAAAGAAAGAAACTGGTATACGGATGTTCAGAAGAAAGAAGAAAAAGGCTTTGGAGCGTGAGTTTTCATCCTCGCAGCCAAACCTTTGCTGCTCCGCTTCGGTGCCCCTCGACTGCGAGAGATCGTCTTATGATGATCCGGATTCGATCAGCAACAAAGTGCACGCGCTTCAGATGCTGCGAACCGCAGATGCGAAGTCTGGACGGGAATGTCCGAAGCTCGACGTGTCTCATGTGGTGCAGTCCCACCAGAAGAGCTCGTCTTTAGGCTCGGCTTGCTTTGACTCCCTGGTGGTGGATCCCGCCCAGGATGGTGCAGGGGAGCAATTACAAGAAACCGACAAAAATTGTGTGAGTATAAAATTAAACGTGTTAACGACACACTTTATACACTGCCCAGCAAATTTCCATATACTGTATGGGTATTTAATGTAAATGTATTCGTGCATTTTGTACGCATCGTACATGATCCACGGGGTGTGATGGATGACAGCCTTTCGTAACACATTAAGCAGAGGCGATGAGATAAATTACGCGCTAAGGATAGACGCCGATGTCTCTCTGTTATGTCACACGTGATGCCTTCACGCTTGGTTAATATTTACCCTTTCCTGTGTTACGACTCGACTCTTGCATTTCTAAGGTTTTCATCTTGTAATATTCAAGTACATGATTATTACTGTAATAGGCTATGTGTTTATACAGGGATATCAGAATAAATGATTTGTCTACGGATTGTCTCTGCGCAGACACATTTTAAAGTGTAGTTCGTATATTAACTGCTGATTTTTTGAATGTGTATTTTGACACTTCAATTCTCTATACCACTGTCGTTTGAACAAGAGACGATAAAAGTGGATGTCCAATTTATATTGTACATTTTTTTGAAAATTAAAGTCAACAATTCTCATTAAATGCAGTATATAGAGTTTATAAGTATAAAAAAGCTGAATTTTGTGTAGTTTCAGGGCTACCAGTTATGCGACAATGCATGAGAGATAACAACTTTGAACAGTTTTTGATAATAGTATACGCAAAATAATCGAAATACATTGTAATGAAATGTTTTATATCAGGGTTGCCAGCTTTGATCAGCTGACTGAAATAAGATCTGCACACACTTTTACATATATGTATCAGTTTCATTACCTTGAAACAGTCTGTAGGGTTTGTAAACTACCCCGACGCTTTTGATCTAGCTATTTTTAGGTTTATAATGGAATAATATAGGTTGGCCGTAAGATTTCATACGCGAGCGTGAGTCAAAAAGCGTGTCACGCCAGATGCGTGAGAGCTGGCAACCGTGATTTTATAGAAGTATGTCATGGACCATTACCCAGATAGCACCATCTTATTGTTTCAGCGTTGAATTATAGTTAATTTAACAATGACCATAATTCATTTATCAACGTTGAAACGGAATCAATTTTTGGTAAGATTTTCAATATTGAAAGATTGACGGTGGTAAAACCTTGATTCAATGTTAATATAAAGTGAAAGATTGAAGATCAACTTTGTTTCAACCTTATTGTCTGATATGGAATCAATGTCATTTCAACTTATCTGTGCCATATTTTTCTATTTTTTTAGATAGCGATTATCCATTATTCATAAAAGATTACTGAAGAATAAAAGCTGTTAGGCCTTCACCATATATTTTTGGATGAAGCTTACCGACTTTCTATATTATTAATCCTAATAATAGATCTTAACAGCCTTATTTCACTTTTGCTAAATAGGTATTTAGTTACATTTTGACACTGTTTCTCTGTTTTATGCATTGCTATAGCTAAAGTTGACACAGTTTGTATATGCATTCAACAAAGTTTAATTAATGGTCATTGTTGACAGACCACAGCACCCATATGTGACATAGCAGGGAGCAGCTAATTCAGCACCCAGCGAGTAGTACCCTGCTCCGATGGCCACAGTAGTACCTTGCTGGTCAGGGATTCGAACCAACAATCTTCAAATATCAAGTGAACTTCCCCAACCATTAAGCCACCACTATTAGTTAGCTTCCATGGCACAAATCCTTTAAACCAGGTTAGCTAAAACATTCATTTTTACACGAAATAAAATAGACCGCCTTCTTTATATCAAATTTGCAGTTTACCTGTGGTGTGCTTAGATTCTCCCGAAACAACAATGCTGCACAGGATAGGATGGTGTGACTGAGGCGGAAGGGAAACAGCCGCAAATGCTGAAAGCAGGGCTGCCAACTCCGGGCATCTGGCTGAAGTGAGATTTTCAGTGCGAGTCAATTCGAGACGAGTCTTCGCACACATGCACAATCATTTACATGTATGTAACAGCTTTATAACCTTGTAAATAGTTTGTAGGGTTTGCAAACTGTCCTGACGTCGCTAATGGAATAATATAGATTGGCCGTAAGATTTCTTTGAGCGTTAGAGTCTGACGGCGAGCGTCGGTGAACGCCAGAGGCGTGAGAGTTGGGAACCCTGTCAAAGTCATCTGTCAATACTATGCACTGGACACAGAGTGAGTCCACCATCCTCCCCGTGTGGTTAAAACACGGCGAATCATCCAGTCTTTTGTCTTCTGTACCTCCTATACTTTTATGGTGATAAGCTGAATCAAAATGTATAAAAAACATAAATAAATACAGTAGGCGTCAAACACTGCATGCTTGGGACGCTAAATATTTTAACAGAAACGTGATTTTTTTTTTTTTACGAGAAAGTTCATAATGTGATAATCAGCATTTATTTTTAAAAAAGGCATTTAAAGATCTGTTGATTGTCACCATGAATTCATCTGCATTCGCCACTTGGAGAAAGAGGAGAACAAGAGCTGGGAAAAATGTATACGACCATGGAAAAAACTAAGAGACCACTCTATGGTTTTAAACAAATCTGCATTTTTAAATCGTGATGGTTTAATCGTGGTTCTGCTGGCTGAAGGCTACACTAAGCAGCAGGATGCTTCCATTTTCAAAATTTCTAAGACAGCAGTAACAGCATTATATAAGAATAATGTGAAGCTGGAGACACTGGGAACGACTAGAAACCAGTCAAGTAAAGGGTGGAAGTGACTTTCTGATGTCAGAGGTGAACATTAACTTATCCGACAGTTTCTCATGAATCGGAGGGTGACGTCAAGTGACCTTCAAAAGGAATGGGAAACATTAAGTGCAGGTGTGAAGTGCACTGCTAGGAGAGTTTGTGTCAGGCTGCTGAAGTCCCATAAAGCAAGGAAGAAGCCCTTCATTAATGAGAAACAGAGAAGAACCATATATATATATATAATATATATGTATTATTCACAGCCGCACAACCATAAATAAGGAAATGAGTCAATCAAAAAATTGTATTGTGGTCTTTTAATTTTTTACAACAACTGTATATTCTGAAACAAAGCAATGCAATTTTTAAAAATGGTTGTACTGGTGGCCATTCTTTCTTTCTTTGCTTTGCCAGCCAATACAGAGCAATTAGATGCAATGTAAAATAGCAGCCTGACCCAGCTGATGTAATGTAAGTCAAAGTGCAGGCGCTGGGTCTCTCCTCATTACTGATGGCTAATGGAGCAGAGAAAGGAGCAAACCCAGTGTTCCCCAGTGCAGAATGAACAGCCACTGGGGAGGCAGGATTCAGAGCTACTGCGCTCACCACAGCCATTATGCCAGTTGCAGTTATCGTATGTCTTATAACTACCTCATAGAATGGTACAAGAAGTCAATTAAGCCTGAATTAAAAATGTAAATTGCATTGTGTTGTGGGAAAAGATGTGGACTAGGCACTGGGGCTCACCAAAGTCATGAAATTGTTCTAAAAATGGTCCTTAAAAGCATTCAACTTTTAAGCTCTGTATGTTACATTAATAAAAAATATTAAAAACTAAAAAATATTTTAAAAAAACTGCATTGACCTGTATTTAGGCAGGGATGACCTTGCTTTTCTTTATGTTACAGGAAAAATACAATGTCTAATACTTTGGCACAAGCCTATATCTGACAGGGACCCAGTGCAGTGATGGTCAGTACTGGTCCTAACTATTGTTGCGCCTTAAGTGGGTATCATCACCAATAATCACGCAAGTGCGTGATTTCAGACACAGCCCATGTCTCTTACAGTGGAATCCAAGGCACTGCTGGGATTTGAACCCAGGATCTCTTGTTTACTAGACAGGCACTTTAACCAGCTAAGCCACAGCGCCAGGAGACAGGACCTTGCTTTGTGCACTAGTGCACAGTCATGTTGGAACTGTTCCCACAAAGTTGGGAGCATGAAATTGTACAAAATGGCTTTGAGGACTGCAGCATTAAGAGTTCCCTTCACTGGAACTAAGGGGCCAAGCCCTGAAAAACAGCCCCACACGATAATCCCCCCTCGACCAAACTTTACACTTGGCACAATACAGTCAGGCAAGTACCGTTCTCCTGGCAACTGCCAAACCCAGACTCGTCCATCAGATTTCCAGACAGAGAATCGTGATTCGTCACTCCAGAGAACACGTCTCCACTGCTCTAAAGTCCAGGAGCGGCTTGCTTTACACCACTGCATCTGACGCTTTGCACTGCACTTGATGATAAAAGGCTTGGATGCAGCTGCTCGGCCATGGAAACCCATTCCATGAAGTTCCCTACGCACTGTTCTTGAGCTAATCTGAAGGCCACACAAAGTTTGGAGGTCTGTAGCTATTGACTCTGCAGATAGTTGAAGAGACCATTCCCACTTCTGCACACTGTGCGCCTCAGCATGCGTTGTCCCCACTCTGTGATTTAAGGTGCCCTACCACTTCATGGCTTCATACCACTTCATGGCTTTATACCACTTCATGGCTTCTGCTTTGTTATAATACCACTGACAGTTGACCGTGGAATATTTAGTAGCGAGGAAATCTCATAAATTGTCTTATTGCACAGGTGGCATCATATCATGGTACCATGCATGAATTCACTGAACTCCTGAGAGCGAACCATTCTTTCACAAATGTTTGGAGAAGCAGCCTGCATGCCTAGGTGCTTGATTTTATACACCTGTGGCATTGGAAGTGATTGGAATACCTGAATTCAATGATTTGGAGGGGTGTCCTAATACTTTTGGCAATATAGTATAGCTTTGCCTACCAGTGTACAATAAAATTAGAAAAATGTCTGCTGTAAGAAATTATATTGTTTGTGAAAACATTAGAAATGCATTTTGCACGCATTGCTCTGCTAAAATTTCAAAAGGGGATCTATTAATAAACATTTCGAATAAATACATTTGATTGCTTACCTTCCAGTAAGAAAGGCCGCTGTACTTCAGAATGCTAGTCCATCAATAATGCAAGCGTTTGATTGGAAAAGAAATTTCATTGCAGAAAGTATGAAATCAGAAAATGACAGTTTATCAGATTTGATGATCAGCCTTTCTCCATTATAAATGTTATGAATATGTAAGATAGTATACAGTTAGAAAATATAATGCTCTGTCACTGTCGTTATATGCCCAAGTCGATGTTTTCCAAAAAAAAAATATGTTTTTAATTTATTTGGGTGTAGTGTCCCTTTAAACTTATTTAAGCAAACAATTGGTGTCAGTGTCACCTATCAGTCTAGCCAAAATTTGCATTATCGTTGCATCACTAGAAAAAAATCTTTTTTAATATTGCTGTATTCTGATTATCTTCCAGGAGTCATTGTTACAGATATTAATTCATCTGAATCTATAGTGGTGGACAGGGCCGTTTGAAGGAATTTGGGGGCCCCAAGCAAAATGGACATGGAGGGCGCTCACACAGTTTGTCGCTG
>JAODKE010000043.1:23574521-23591807 GCA_026779605.1 Mormyrus hasselquistii
TATCTATCTATCTATCTATCTATCTATCTATCTATCTATCTATCTATCTATCTATCTATCTATCTATCTATCTAATGATATATATGTATGTCAAAATTGTTTACTTACTTTAACCTTAACACACCCCTTTCATTAGATTGCAATGTAAGTATCAGGATCCCGAGCAAATCTAGCACTGTTCCATGGTTTATTCTTTTTAAATAGTAGATATTTTAAATACATGATATTTATTGGTATACTTGAGAAGGGTTTTCTTTTTTAATCTCATGTGTGTTTTCTTGCTTCAAACTGTTACAACAAGCTCCGCAGGGGGAGTGCAGAAACAGAAATAGCTGCTCCTCAATAGGCACGTCAGCGCTGAGGAGTTGGGTGTAGGCAGAAGGTAGATTAGCATGTCCTGCTGCCTAGCAGCTCAAGGAAGACACTAGTTTTAACCTTATTCTTCTGGAAGTGCTTGAACATCTCTGTAAATTCTGTATAATTACACCAGATCAGGCAAACAGTGCCTTTGACTTTTTTTGTTTAACAGCTCGAAAAATGTAACTCTTGAACATAATCCTGAGAAAACTAGAGATGGATATGAAAGAGAAAGACTTCTGAATTCACAGGCTCAAAAAAGCATGGATGTCTTTGCTTTCAATAGGTTAGCATATATAGCGTTGCCGTTCCTGATCTTGCTTAGTTACTGTATATATTGCAATCAGATTGCACAATTAACTGTAGCACTTAATGCAACATATTGTGGTTACTGCAATAATGCGTCTGTCTTGCAGATGATAACAATTTGCATATTTAATCTTGAGAGGCTTATTAATAATAACAATCGAACCTTTATTGTCCCCGTGGGGAATTTTTTTTTTTACACCTCCTTCAACTTGCTCTTTGTAGAGCAAGCTGTCCGTGAAGGACAGCTACCTGTAGCAGCGCCCAGGGAGCTGGGGGTTAAGGGCCTTGCTCAAGGACCTGCAGACGTGCTGAGGCTGGCTTTGAACTGGCGACCTTGTGATTACAGGCACGCAGGCTTAGATCACTGAACCACACGCTGCCTGCGGCCTGTTTCTGAATGATGCCTGGTAAAGTCTTTCATATCCAAACACCAACATCCTAGATTTGCTGCTCTCCAGGACTGGTTAAAATGGTCATAGTGGTGTCAGCGCAAAGACCAGTGACTTAACGGGAAAAAAGGATTTGTTCAGTCTAATGTTGTCTGGCAGTAGGGCTGAGCAAAATAAACCATACATCGACTTATCGAACAATAAGAAAATGAGAAACTTCGAGCAATGTGATAAGGAGCAAATAGTTCTAACCAATCATATGGTAGCATTTTGAGAACGGATAACCTATGCCTAGCAAATGCAAGGTTGTGTTTTGTAACACCATGGAAGAGATAAGCTCTCCCTCAGAGGAAGCTTCAAGTGTCGGTGAAGAAAGTGACGATTCAGCAGCCAGAGCCCGTTTTTAAAAAGAGATCTTGTGGATAAACAGTGTAAAAAGAAGTTGGTGGTCTTGTGGTACTTTTTGCAGTTTAAAGCCCGACATGTAATACACCGGTACCATGTACTTTAAACTCTGCTGCAAACCTAGGCCAAGTACAACTGGAAGTACCTCACCATGGAAGCCTTGCCATTCAGTAGAACACATTGCAATTGCTTACAGTTACAAACACCAGCAATCAGGGTTTACACATACAACCTAAAGAAATATGGGACAAACCGTGTCCCATATTGGTTAAAAAAAAATGTAATTACGGGATGGGTGACAGCTCTACTAACAATATCAACCAAGTCCCCTAGAATCATTGGCCGGGCAGTCATAGAAAAAACCCAAAAACAACCCCTATTGTCAGTGTTTTCTAGTGTTATGCCCTATTATAATTTTTTTGTTGTGTTTGTTAAAATCACATTTCATTTTGCAGTTCAATTTGTCATCTTTTTTCATGTTCTGCATAAGTTTAAGGGTAATTCTATGGGCATTTTGAGCAAATATAAAACTGTAAAGTAAAAAAATAATGAATTGAATTACATTATGATAATTACTAATATCACTTGATATGAAAAAAAGATATAAACTTTTGTTATGTCACTCAGTCGCATTGAAGGTTTGCTACATGATACTGTCTTAAGCGGTCCTTAAGCAGTCCTGTTGTGTTTATATTGTTGATGCAAAATTTCACCAGTATTTATGTTTGAATGTTACAGAAATTAAATGCTGAATGAAGTGGATAGGATATGAATGGTAATTTAAAAGCTGATTCGTGTGTGTGGGCATATGTGGGATAACCGAAGGCATCTGAGTGAGCTAGATCTGCTGGATAAGAGTGTCGCCTTTGCATGTTTTGAAGGCTCCTGGTTTTGATAAGCAGGATATTTAAATGTTCTGACGGGCTGTAGCTTCCTGTACGCATGTGCATCATGTGCTGGCCAATGACAATAGCCGCAGTAAGACTGATGCAAATGACAATGTAAAGGCAAAAAAGAAAACAATCCTTATGCAAATAAAAAAAAACACACACATTATGGACTCTACACATGAACATGAAATCAACAAGCAAACTATCAGCTTGGGTTGCACTGAATTAAGCGTTTCAAATACATGCTTCACCCTAAAAATCAGATTTTCATCTAAATATCTATATAGAAGGTAGCAACAATATGTTAATGATATTAAAGCCGGATATTTGTGGACATTGTCCACTCACTTCTGAGGAACCAAAATAATTTCACTGAATAATATTCACTTCAGCTTTTGTCTGCACTATGTACTGTAGGTTAGTCAGGTCCAGAGGGTGGAGGGGAAAGTACAGACCAAGATTTTGTTTCAAACAGCCATCTGAGTGTCAAAGAATCAATCGCAGAGTGCTCAACTGGTTGGTTGAAAGAAAATCTTGGTCTGGACTTGAACTGCCGACCTCTTCAGAGGGAACTTAACAAGATACAGAAAGGGACGGTGAGGGGTCAAAGCAAAGGCAGGCAGAAACAACAAGGACCAACATGGACTAGAACGTCTCCAGTGTTCATCGCGCACCAGTTATTAAATTTCTGCAGAGATAAGGCCGTGTTGACATGTCTTCAGTCTGTTAAATTGGCAGCATGTAGACAAAGGGATTCCATTTCACCGGTGGGCATTGCTCATCTTTCAGCTCAATGCTACAATGTGAGCTGAGTCACTGCATGTATCTTGTATCATGTGTGGCTGTGATAGACACTGCAGTGTACCTGCTCTCCAATTTGTGCTGTAAAATAGATTTGTGTGGGCTGAATGTTGCCCGTACCTGATGTCTCTGAATAGGTTTCCGTAAGCAGCCAAACACTATATGGGGGAAAGGGACACTTTAGTAGAGAAAAGTAACTGCATTAAAAATGAGATTATTGTATTAATTATGGAACACAAAACAACAACAAGCTTCAGAAAACATCCCAAGCTGAGAAAAACCAGAACAGCATTTGGCTGTGACCCTGACCTGGATAGGTTTAAAGATGGATGGATGGATGGATGGACTGAGGGATAGATGTTTTGATCAAAACATAAACAGAAAAAATGCACAGAACACGCTGTCCTACCAAAATATAATGTGAATCGATGCAGGATGGTTTCATAATGCCTCTGTTATCCCAACACTGCTCTTTAAGCAGAAACAGCATAGCAGTTATACTGTAATTAAAACATCCATCCTATATCAGAGGCGCTTTGCCGAACTGACCACAGACAATACATTTAGACTGAATTAAAAAGGTCATTTTTATTGTGATATGTGCCGTCTTTCGTAGAAAGAACTCTTACTGAATCGCAATGGAAGTTCCTGGAAAATATTGCCTGAATAGAATGCTATCTAACGATTGTATGTCAATATCAACTGAAATATTTAGGCTCCCCTTTGCAGGCTTTGTGTCTCTACTCGTGCTTTTGCATGAGTCTGTGTGTGACTGATGAAGACAGTAAAAGGTTAGGGATACAGTGACCGGCCACATCAGCGGCTGCCTTGCTGAGTTTTCGGTGAGCCACAAGCTGCTGCTCCGGCTGACGTTCACATAAAAAATCAGCCCGAAGCGTCACAGCACGAGATCACTTTATTCTTCTGTCAGCTCGCAGTGAAACTTTGTAATTTCCATTACAAAAGCCAGCATTATAAACAACTTATTCTTTAAATTTCACAAAAAGTAGGGAAATGGCATCCGAATGTGTTACTATCACATGCATTGCAAGGATGTAGGGATCCTAATTCAGCTCACCGATACTAATATGTCCAGACAATCGGCAAGAGCAGCTGATTTTATTATTTTTGGAAAGCTTTTCCTTCCTGCTGAAGCGTGCTTTGCAGGTTGTACACTGTACCACTGTGCAGTGAAATGCCTGGTTTTCTGGATTGTGCTCAAGGAAATAGGCGATAGAATAAAAAAAACAGAACAGTATAGAAAGAATAAAGTAAGAAATAAATAAAATGAAAATAAAGGAAATAAAACAAAATAACAATAAAGAAAATTACTGTAAAACAGATCATTAAATAGAGAGCAGTATATCATGGTCAACAATTATAAAAAAGTGTTAAGTTTGATAAAGTATGTAAAGTAGGTAGAGTGACTTGTTAGCTATGTGAATCATGAAGAATATAGATGGCCTACTGTAAGGGTAGAAGCTTTCCTTGTGGTAATGGAGGTACTAATGTGCCTGTTTAATTAACAAGGGTGCTGGTACGTTTTCCGTGTCACGTTCTCCTCGAGGAAATGCAGGTATTTGAAGCTGCACACCCTCCCCACAGGCATCCCGTTGATTGTAAGGAAATTTCTTCCCAAAGTACACAATCAGCCCTTTTTTCTTGCTGACGTTTGGCCTCCAGAACACAAACAAAATCTGGACACCACAACAACAAAGTATTTTCTGCTCTTTGAAAATGCCCTCTTTCCATCCTTAGGGTATCACTATTGTGGAGCCAAGGGATGCAGATCCATCACCTTCTAATCCCGGAATGTACCAGCTGGATGTTCTGCTAAAGATGGGGTATAACCTCGCCATTAGGGACAGAGGAGGTAAGACCTGGTGCTATGTTGACATTACTTTTTATTCATTTAACTTTTTGTTTTGTATCATTATTGAAAGTCATTTCATACTGTGTAAGTTTGGTTGAATGTAGGTGTATTTCCTTGACTAAAGGTATAATTACTGCAGGTGACTAGTGTAATATAGATCAAGGCATAGCTTGATAGGCTTCTACCTCCCTATTTTATGTCAGCACAGAGCAGAATTATTTATGAATTGCAGACCCATGGTCTCCTTTTCATAACAGAGAAAGTTTAATTGGATCTAATCTTTTAGCCCAAAGAAATTAGACTTAACAGAAGGGAGTGTAATTGCTGCAATTTTCTTAAGTGGTGTGTTTACATAGTGTGCAATTGGGGCTTTTCACTGATAATTCTCTGTATATGCAGAAATAACTAAATCAGATGTTAATATGAGCTCATGATGCAATTTACTGTACACCCTCGCTGGGTAGAAATATGCCAGATGACTTTTCCTTGATGTGAATCATGTTGGTTACTGGGTGGTCTGCCTTTAGGTTTCAGCAAAGTCATTTTTTTCACGGATCTGTCAAGTCAACACGGCTGCCTCCAACAGATTCACCCAGCCTAAAAAGATCATTGCCTGAAAGTGTCAGTGTTAGTGAAAAATAATATACCAAACCAGAGGAAAACTATATCTTTTTTTCGACCCCTGTTGTTCTATGGCAGCGGTTCTCAATTGCTTTGTCTCAGGACCCACGTTTACCTTGGTCATGAAATCATGAACCAAAGCTGTTAAGTTTTGACCCATATACATTGGGGCTGTAATAGTGCATATGTTTGCCGTTCAGTTACATAATTTTTGGTTAGAAATGCAAAATCAAAAGAATGAATGCATGTCTTGACACTGGCAGAACCTAAATTCATAGATTTTCAACATGGAAAACATTATGCTAATTATGACTGGGAGTTAGTTATGGCTAGTGTTGGTTAGTCAGTTATGATCATAAGTTTTGAGAACATTTTGGTTTCCCAATAAATTACACAAGACCAGAGAGAGAGAGTAGTTGATAAGATGAAGACTGTCTGTATCGGCTCTGTTATACCAAACTCAGATTTAGGGATGCACTGATGCCATTTTTTTCAGACTGAGTACGGGTACCAATGCTTGCTTTCTGGTACTTACTGATACTGATGCAGATACCATTTGGAACTGAGTGATGTCTAATAATGGGCGATATTTTAATTTGTAAATATTAGGATATTTTGATCATTGCTAATCATTGTATTTGTGGAAAGTGGTAGATCAGCTGGCCGGATTTAAAAACTGTGTTATGTACTGTCTAAAACCTTGTAAAGCAGTAGATCACGAAATTTTTACCGGCTTACCACCTTGGAAAGTATTGTGCTCCCATCATCAGGACGGTATGATTCATTGTTAAGAAGAATATACTGGGAATATACTTTTTTAAGCCATTTTTCCTGGAGAAAACAAATAAAAAGATGACTGGGTAAGAGCTTCTGTTATTTTTACTGCATGAGGGTTCTCATTTGACATTTTCTCTCTGTGTTAGTGTTTGCTGCATGTTTGGTTGTTGTAGAGTGCTGCTGCTGGTGACAATATCGTCATACACTTATATTTAGCTTTTTGATGTGAAATTTAGATCACTCGTGTCGTGAACTTCTACCTCCTCTCTATTTTAGCAAAGCACAATTTGAAGTCTGCCATTCTTAGGTTTTTGTCATTCATTTTGAAGCACTTCCACACTGCAAATATTTTGTGGTCCCATTTATTTTGCTCTTTAACAATATTGCAGATACTTCATGATTCAATATCGGTTGAGGGTACCAGTGCATTGTCATGAGTAAGAGTACACAAGCACTGTGTTGGACTAGTGTCTGTAGTATTGGTATTGATGCACCCCTAGTTCCTGGAAACACATCCAACATGCTAAGTCATTTGAGACTGCTGGTGTTTCTCAATATATGCACAGACGCTCATTTTGAGGGTATGCGCAAGTACAAAGAACTAGAGTGCTGGAAGTACGCACGGTACGCCGCTATGTGGCGGGAGTAGCAGCCAGAAGTCGTACTAGGTGGAATTGGCGTGCAGAAAAAAAAAGTTGATATTGCCGACAGCAAACAAGGAACACAATTTGGACTTGCAGTTCTCTTCGTTTGTATGTTTGAAAGTTCGTAAGTTGAGGAGCGTCTGTACTTGACTGTACCTGTCTTCTTGTGTACCCATTCTGCTTAATCTTCCATTGCTAAAGACCAGTTCCAATAAACAAGAACAGAAATACGGATGATGGTAAAAATCCCCAGGTTCCGTTTTTGCCCCATCCCAAATATCAATCCTCACTAAAAAAGACCCATCCCATGATCCACTGCATCCCCAAGTTTGTTATTCGGAGGCAAGTTAGCACGGCTGCTCTTGCCAAGACCACAAGTATGATCTGTGGCACTTAAGGTGCTTTTGCCAGGAAATTTGTATTGGGCTAAAAATCAGAAGGAAAAATCGGAATTTGCTGGAGGTTAAAAGCAATTAATTCTCAAAATAATGTTTTGTAAACCACATACTCCGTGACCCAAGACCCACTTTTGGGTTGTGACCCACCAGTTGCAAATCACTGCTTCATGGGAAGCTGTATTTACTCAGCGATATGTTAGACTACAATAATAAATAAATACGTTCATTTACAAAACTCTTTCTACTTTCAGGTTACTACAATCTGCCCAAAACTAAATAATCATCATGACCGGATCTGGGAGTGATATTAGGTTTGAAACTGAAGCTCCCAATTTGTGTTGGAAGAAATAAATCACCGTATCTTAAATCACGATTCGAAGCTCTGTTCATTCTTGACATAAATATATCTGTGACGTCCGAAGCTTCCATTGGGCCAGAATCATATGACATCATATAGATACAACAATGTATTACCCATAAGTAAGGAGTTTGGTCTGTTCTTAGGATGTATTATATATAATAACTACACATCATCAGTGTGGAGACACAGTTGAGGTGCAGTGTTATCTCATATGCATAATACCGTTTTTCCATTAGCTTGCACTGCAGTTTTTATACACCTCTGCCTCCTTTCCCCTATGGATGTGTATTCTCAAAGGCAGGAGAAATTGTAGAAAGAGGAATCGACTTAATCCGAACACTGTGGAATATATATTTTGTCTTTAGAAAACCTTTGAGTAGTGAACATAGTTACTGTGCACAAACACCTATGATCCACATGTTCCTTCACTTCACTTTCACTTCACTTTTATTTTTCTCATTTCAATGATCACTTAAAACTCTCAAAGAAAACTACAGAATGAGATGCAAGTGTGTGTATACAATGGCATATTAGCGCCGTTGCAGGTTACTGGGGGGGGGGGGGAGGGGTAATATTCAGAGGTTAAAGTCGTGGATTTATGAGGAAATAAACTCAGGAACTCTCTGAGATTATATCACTTACTTTTATTTGATAATAACGATAATATTAATAGTATTCTCCCATGGGCTTTAGGTCACGTAAGAACGCATGCCACTACCTCCTATAAGATGATAAAATTGCAGTATCACAGCAGTGAAACCCATTGCTTGCGCCTACTGACGTATGAGAAATCAGAGCAAGGGCACAGAACTACAAAATCAATTTGATCATCTTACTAACGGTTAAAAAGACAAAGCGATGTGCCTTTGCTGAGAAGTGTAATGAAGGTAACAACAGCCAGACCGTTAAAGCCACAGGAAGTTTCACACAGCTGGCTGGCGTAATGGTGTTTGCATGCTCAGTTTTTTTCCCAAAAAAAAAACCTTTGCGATCAAGAAGAATATCGTTTTCTCATGTATTTTAATCTTGGAACTACTTTTTTTTTCTTAGTTTAGTTTTTTTTCCCTCGGAATATGATTATTTTTTTTTAGCCTAGGGCCTAATGCTCTTATAATACGTGCGTGAGAATGCTTCAAAAATTAGTAGCAAAATATGCAGTAATTATTATAATAGCCAAGTTGGATGCATCATTTATTCATATATAATTATAAGTAGTAAGTATGTAAGTAAGTGAACTTTATTGTCATTCACACCATACAACAGTCCAACAACGGATGCATAGCTGAACAAAATTGCGTTATCTCTAGGCTCAATGCACAGATAAAAGGACAAGAGCACTTAGACAACATACAGAGAATACAACAAAATTCCGCTTTTTACACAGAAGTAAGACTGTGTAAGATAGCACAAGGTCAGCAAGGTGAATAGTAGGGGGCTTAAAACACAGCCCTGGGGAACCCCAGTGTTCATGATGGTAGTTACACATAGGGGTCTTGATACCTAGTGGCTCCAGTTTCTTTACCAGGTGTTGCTATGGCATCATCAGTGGAGCGATTTCAGCGGTATGCAAATTGAAGTTGATCAAATGTAGCAGGCAGTCTGGATGTGATGATGTTCTTGACTAACTTTTCAAAGCACTTCTTCATGATGGGTGTGAGTGCTACAGTATAGGGCGATTAGTCATTCAGTGATGATGTTGGTGATTTCTTTGGCAGTGGAATAATGGTAGCAGCTTTGAAGCATTCACAATGGCTTGTCTCAGAGAGATGTTGTAGATATCTGTGAGAACATCTGTGAGTTGGTCAGCGCAGTGCCTGAGTACACGCCCTGGTATGCTGTCGGGACCAGCAGCCTTTCGTGTTTTGTGTATAAATTCAGGCAACATATTGTTTCTAATGGCCTTCATTCATAAGTCAAGTGATTTAACAGATATGACATTAGCTGACTAAGTACAGTCAAATGTAGCGCCACCAAGTTAATAACTGCTCCCCTTTGACTTCCAGGTGCTGCTACTGTGCACTGTACTGTGAAGCTTCTTTGCTTCAAAAAACTTAATTTTGACATCAACAGGATATGGACTGAGGCAGGGAAGAACTCAGAAGAGACCACAGCTGACATAATTACAAGGGAAGGTTGGACAAACAGGAGCAAGTAACAATAATTACCATTTTCCTCTGCTGTCTGAGGAACTTCGTAATCTCTGCATTTCAGTGGAAGCACTTTCTGAAATACGCAGACCAGGGAGTGGCCAGATCTCTGTAGGGTGGTACACCTATTATTGGTCTGGTAGCTCGGATGCCTGCCATACTCAGGGAGTAGCTATTGCTGTGGCAGATTGGCTCCTCTCGATGGTGTCCAATGTCACTCCATTCAATGAGCGTATTATGAGACTCAGGCTAAGGCACTCTCTGGGTGTCTTGTGTGTTGTCTCAGTGTATGCTACAACCGCGATGAGTGATGTCTCGATGAAGTAGACATATTATTCTCAACTTTGCTTGGTGGTTGATGGGTCCCCAAGAGGTGACACTTCTCTTGTGACTTCAATGCAACCACTGGCATGACAAGGCTGGTATGATGGTGTCTGGTGACCATAGTGAAAGTGGGACCATGTTACTTGACTCTGCAAAAGGTCAGCGGCTGTGGATCGCTGGATCCTGGCTCCAGCGCTCTGAGCCGCTTTGTTGGACTTGGTACTCCAATAAGAGTGGTGTGGTGAAGGAGACCGATCAGATCCTCGTGGGCAGATGCTGGAGGCTCCGACAGAACTGCAGCATGTAGAGATGTGCCCAGCTTGTGAATTATGACCACAGTCTCGTTGTTGCCACTCTGAATATTCAGTTTAGGTCTAGTAGACTACCACCTACTAGGAGAATGAGGCCGGACTTGTCCAGACTCCAAGATCAGGCTGTTTCTAATTAGTTTGCACACAGTTTGTGTGAGGAACCTGCAGACCTGGGTGTGACTGGCAATTTTAATGTGATGTGGGAGACCTTCAGTGACAAGGCCCTGAAGGTTGCTCAGGGTTGTGTTGGTGTTTGTTGGTGTTCCCAGAAGGAGGTGCTTCATCTCTCAGGGATATCATCAAAAGGAGTCACAGTGCACAGCATGATGAGTCTCTACCGTGAGTTGAGAAAGGATGGCTGCAAGGGCTCTGAGGGCAGATAAGGAGGTGTTTGTTAGAGGGATCTGTGGGCAAGTGACACACCATCTGTAGTCTAGTGACCAACGTCCTGCTTACAGAGGAATCGAAGCATTACACACATTTTAATCTGTTTCTCAGAGAGTCACAGTCAGGGTGGGTGCTGGAATGGTCCTTACAGATGACACTGCAGTTGTGACCCACTGGGCCAGAGTACAGCTTTAGTGTCATCCCAACAATTTCCATTCAAGTACACAGTGGGACGAAACATTGTCCTCCTGGATCAAAAGGTGCAACACAAAACATAATATAAACATAACAGACATAACTATAATAAGATAGAGATGGAATGTGTGAATAAATACACAAGAATGAATGAAGTTAAATGAGATCTAGCATTATAACAGTGCAAAACAAGGGCAGTACAAAACAAGAACAAGAACAGTACAATAGTGGAGTGGTTAGATGGAACAGTGCAATGCAGAATAGTGCAATATTGGAATATTGGCGAGGTAGAACAACAGTGCACATGTTATGGGATGTTAAATTGTTCACTAAGTTGTGCACTGAGTTGTGCAAATGTGCAAAGAGTTGTACAAATGAGCTTGAATTGTGCAAAAGGTTTGATAGTGTTCAAGTAGGCATGAATGTAAACATACACATTTGTAGCTGTAATTAGTAATTAGAGTAAGGAGAGTGTTTTTGTAGTCCAGTGAAGGGTGTGGAGTAGAGAGTCCAGTGTGGAGGAGGGCAGCATGGTGTTCAGGAGCCGGACTGCTTGAGGAAAGAAACTATTTAGTATCCGGAGAGGCCGCTGCAACCTAGCGTGCCGCCATCTTGAAAACATTTTGAGCAGCTATTTAAAACTGATCCTCCGGCTACAACGTTGGACATCTCTAGGTCTACAGTTCTCGAGGCTAATCCTCTGATCAGCCATGAATCACCCAATCTTTCTGAGATTGCACAGGTGGTGAACCAGCTGAGGGTAGGGAAGGCTGAAGAGATCTGTGGAATCTGGGGTGAACTTCTCCAGACTGGTGGTAAGGCTGTCCTCCTGGCATTGTAGGCAATCGTTGTTTTGATTTGAGAGACAGGTGTCATTCTAACTAACTGGAAAATGGGATTTGATCTCCCTGGAAGGGAAGGGTGATTGCCCGGATTGTGGCAACTACAGTGGGATAACACTGCTCTCAGCGCCGGGTAAGGTCCTTGCTAGGCTCATCCTCAATAGGATCCGTGATCACTTGCTCACCTACCAGCGACTGGAGCAGTCTGGTTTTATGCCTAAGAAGTCTACCATTGACTGCACCCTGGCACTGAAGGTTCTTATCAAGCGCAAATGTAAATTTCGGAAGAGTTTCTTTGCAGCCTGCAAAGTGGTGGCGGTCATGGCTGGCCTCTACACTGGTACGATGAGTGTTATGCAGGGTTGAGGCAGAATCTGTGTCGTACCCAGTCTCTGGTGACTCTTCCTATGAAGTTGGTAGGTGGATTGGGAGAGCGTTGGGTATCATGAGATTGCTTGAAACGGGTGTGTGCTGCTCCCGATATCTTTGTAACTCTTTAGAGTCCTGTTGTTCCCTGTTTTGCTTGTATGGCTGTAAGACATGGATGCTATCCAGTGAGCTGAGATGAAGACTGGACTCCTTTGGTGCTGTGTCTCTTCGGAGAATCCTTGGGTACCGTTGGTTTGAGTTTGTGTCAAATGAGCGGTTGCTTAGGGAGTTCCAAATGAGGCACATTACCTGCATTATGAGGAAGCATCAGTTATGGCACTACAGCTATGTGGCACAATTCCCTGTGGGTGATCCTCAGCACGCATGGTCCCCACTCTTTGATTTTATGTGATTATTTCCCAATTGCTTCCACTCTGTTATAATACCACTAACAGTTCACCTTGGAATATTCAGTAATGAGAAAATTTCACGAATGGATTTATCGCACCGGTGGCATCCTATCACAGTGCCATGCTTGAATTCACTGAACTCCTGAGAGTGACCCATTCTTTCGCAAATGTTTGTAGAAGCAGTCTGCATGCCTAGGTGCTTGATTTTATACATCTGTGGCTACGGAAGTGACTGGAACACTAGAATTCAATGATTTGGAGGGGTGTCCTAATACTTTTGGGAATATAGTGTATACTAAATATAATACAAAACAATCCACGCTCTAAAAACTGTGAAATACAAAATAGAATATTAGTCCTTATGGGTAGCAGCAATTAACATTTTACATAAGACAGCAATGGGCAATAATAACCATATAATCACCACAATCTTTCTTTTTAGCTTGTTTTGTTAAGACATGTCTGTGAAACCCAGTTGAGGAAAATCTGGTAACACTTTACTTGAGGGGGCACATTATAGCAACTGCATGAAATACATGAATCGTCATGATTTATTAATGATGAACGAACATGGGATCAGTATGTAACTAACACTTAGTTACTGGTTAATTAATACATTAAGTAAGAGTGCACTACTACAATATTTGTGAAAGTGTTACCGAAAATCTTTTCAATACTAGTGTAGTTTATCAGAAGACTTTTTTCATTAGAGTTTAAAAATATAAGTCAATTGAATTTATAAAAGTAGGATATGTAATTACTAACTATAATTCTCTTTGACTTTGCAGTCAAGGGCCATGCCTTTTGATTTTAAATGTACCTTATGCAAGCTTAGCCTATGTAATTATATATGCCTTTGGTTCAAGGTTTCATCAGGGTTGCCTACATAAAACTTGACCTAAGAGTTGACAGATTTCAAAGTATTAAATAGGTAATTAATATGACTTGACACATTATCAAACGACTACCATCTCTTTTATGTAACCACTTCTAAACCATGTTCAGAGCAGTTTTATTATAAACCACAGAAATGTGTCTTCTTGCTTGGTCTAAATGGCCCGCTATGTGCAGAGGCGAAACCATTGAAGAATCATTTCTTGAAGTATTACAGTGAATTGGCTAGAAACAGTCTGTGAAACTTTCACTTTCATCTACCATTGTGCGCTTGGTTTGTGGATTTTTTTTCCAGAATCGAAAGCTATTTGGTTAAGTTGATTCTGTGCCGCATGAGTATGCTAGTCTTCCAGGCCCACATTATGCTCCAGTGATGTTCACTTCATACTGCGGAATCTGCAGATAACTTCTCCAAACTTCTGTAATGTTGTCACGTGTACGAGTCTCCTTGTATGTGTGTGTGTCTGTCATGCATTCATTCATTCACCCTTTCCTTATATTCCCTTCAGTAGCGGTGTTTGCCTCCACTTAAACCACACATTTGCTGTTACTTAAAAGAAAATAAACTTGTGAAGTAAAAATTACAGTAATTCTAAAAATATAAAAATACTCAAGAGTAAAAAAGTTATTTTAATTGTACACTAGCAGAAGTATTTTTGTGCTACGGATTTTGAATTTTATTTGTCAATAAAACGCTTGCATGACACTGGCCAGGATAAGCAGTTGTGAAATAGATGGATGGAATTCTTAACTTTGACCTGCAGTGAAACTGAGCTTCGCTTCAGTTTGAGTTTCTATTGAGTTTAATAATTTCTTGGCAAATTCAAGAATCTATCTTGAAATATCATAATCTCTTTAACTAAATTATATTCACCTGCAGAAAAACCATAGTTATAGATCAAGGATGCTCAATAAGGGTGCTTGAGCAATGCAAAACCATTCTTCACTGTCCCTGATAGCATTTCTTGGAGGTAGGGGTGGGGGTTGGTCTGCATTAGCCTGTGTTTCTGATTCCATCATTTGAGCAACTCAGTGATAGATCTTGCCGTGATGGTCCTGCTTCAGTATATTTGTATGCTTCAGTTTGTCAGCAGTAACCGCTGATGTCATCATGATGCAGTGTTCAAAGAAGGATATAATTTCCGCAGAATTCAATCTTCTAATGGCATACAAGTACAGTATGTTAAATCTTGTTTGCTGACATTTTCTGCATACATAGCTCACGGCCTCACTCCTCTACTGGTGGAATGTTGGTGTGGCCAAAACACTTTCAGTGTGTTTAAATGGTCTGGATTAACTGACCTTGTATTCATCCTTCACTTTCACTACAGCCAATGAATATCTGTTTTTTGTCTAGAGTGACAGCCAATTGTATATGTCATCATAGGATAAATACTGTGGCACAAGTACGCTCAAAGGTTTAAATTATGGCTACTGCAATAATGATGCATTAGCAGATATTCCAGAAGTAACAGTCACTGTCGGTGATGGTCCCTTTTCTCTAATACTGTACTTATAGTGGGAATAGTATTTATAGTGTATTTATGCCCGTACAACTTATCTTTGTTGAGCTGTCAGCCCAGTCGGATCTGTGCTTTCTCTCTGTTCACAGAGTACCCACTTAAGCTATTACTCACTTCTTCATATGGCTTGTGGGACACTAATGCAGCTGAACATGATAGTGCACCTGGGATACAAGTTGCACAGTGTGTGTGTATGAGACAGTTTCTGTTTTTCAGAAAAGGAATGAAGTGAAACACTGACTGTCGACTGATATTTAGAAAAATATTGCAGACAGTTGAAAATCTTATCATTATGTATAAATTAGTTACTTATTAATATATTTGCTGTCCACATATTAATACCATTGCTGAACGAGATTCTGCCAAAAAAGGTGGCTTGAAAGGCGTCAGACAAAAAATCTTATTGCAGTGGCTGAGTAATGTCCATTCCAGTGCAAGCATAGTGAGTGAGTGTGTGTGTGGATCATGTTTAGATGACATTGTGGGGACCAAATATTTCCCAATATGTAATAAAATCCTGTTATTTTCATGTTGTGGGAACCATTTTTCAGGTCCCAACAAAGATCTGTAAATCCAATCAAAAAATGTACAGTAAAAGGCCAAAAAAGTCACATTTAACTGCCAAAAGTGTCATACTTAGTTCAGTTACTTATGGTTATGGTTAGGGCTGGGTAGGGGTTAAGGTTGTCGTGTTGGGATTAGCGTTTTTCCCATAGAAATGAATGGAGAGTCCCACAAAGATACAATTACAAACCTGTGTGTGTGTGCGTGTGTGTTTGGTATTTTTATCATATACACACACATTTATGATATGACACAAAGTATGCATTGATGGCAAGTGGAAAGTATATGTGAGCTCCAGTTATTAACTGATAAAAACTGAATAAGAATCTTACAACCAAAAGGAATTAAAAAAAAAGTTTTTGAGAGTGTTACAGTATTATTTGTCACTTTTTTCCACCAAACATGATATTATTTCTGAATTTACAAAAATCAAGGACAAAAAATAGGGGGCAGCCTTCAGGGTTGGGGTGTTTGAGGATCTGTGTGTGTGGACTTAGCATATTCTGCATTTGTTTGTGTATCTTTATTCAACACACAGTGAATTCTTGTGTGGGAATGTGTGGGCTGGCAATAGGTTCTGTAGCCTGTGTTTTCTGGGACCGGCTCCAGAACCCCGCTTGGATCAGTGGTTGAGGAAAAATGCAAGCATAACCAAAATTGCTTCAACTATAAATTAGCATTTTCTTTATTATGTATATATAGTGCGGTGATATTATGTTTGTTAAAGTCGCATCTGTTATAATCTATAATCGGTACATCAGCATTAGATATGACCTGTTCCCTGAGAGCGTTTGTTATCAGGTAGGGGAGAATCTGAACAAAATACTGGCCCATTACACAAACACACTAAAGAAAAATTTGAAGGCACCGATCTCAGTCAGCCATACACCTTTGGAACTATGATGGGATCCAAAGCTTCCAGAAGAAGAACATCTCAAGGTTTTCGAACGTTTTTATGCTTTTTAGCTTGGTCAGTGCTGGCTTGCAGATCATTATGTTGCACTTGTACAGCAATGGTGGAATGCAATATCCCAGGATGGGGATGCAGTAAACATCGACTTGTAGACGAAGGCTTGGCCTGCTTTAGGCAGCAGATGGAGCTCATCAGGACGTCGACACACAAACGGGCAGCGCGCTTGGCAACCTGCAAGGGCGGTGAGAGGGTGTTTTGGTATTAAAAAAAAAACTATTTTATCTTTGCCATTTTCTGTTCATCACCAGCGGAAACTGTGTATCATTAAGCAGTATAAAGACCAAATGCTATATAAGGTGTTTCACACAGTTTTTGTTTTACAGTGAATTCAGTTAAAAGAAAAGTATAATTAGCTTACATTAAAGAACCACTTGATTAAAATTAGATCATTTCTAATGTCATCACATTTCCGACACGCAGCACTCCATCCATCCATCCATCCATCGACTCCCGCTTATCCAAGGTCGGGTCGCGGGGGCAGCAGTCTCAGCAGGGAAACCCAGACTTCCCTCTCCCCGGCCA
>JAODKE010000043.1:23600232-23613466 GCA_026779605.1 Mormyrus hasselquistii
TCCGACTAGATATAATCAGGTTCACCTTGATGCATGGCTTGGGCTCTGGAACCAGTCTCCTTGAGGGGGGTTGGGCCCTCTTCCACTCTGGAGTTGCTCACGGGGAGAGGTGCTGAGTGGGGGTGGGCATACTTATTGCCCCCTGGCTGGGTGCCTGTACATTGGGGTTTACCGCGGTGGACAAGAGTGTAGCCTCCCTTCGCCTTCGGTTGGGGGGCGAGTCCTAACTGTTGTTTGTGCTTATGCGCCAAGCGGCAGTTCAGAATACCCACCCTTTCTGGAATCCTTGGAAGAGGTGTTGGAGAGCATTCCTCCTGGGGACTCTCTTGTTCTGCTGGGGGACTTCAATGCTCATGTGGGCAATGACAATGAGACTTGCAGGGGCGTGATTGGGAGGAATGGCCCCCTCGATCTGAACCCGAATGATGTTTTGTTATTGGACTTCTGTGCTCATCACGGATCGTCCATAATGAACACCATGTTCTAGCAAAAGGGTGTCCATATGTGCACTTAGCACCAGGACACCTTAGGACGCAGTTCAATGATCGATTTTGTGGCCGTGTCATTGGACTTGCGGTCACATGTATTAATCACTCGGGTGAGGAGAAGGGTGGAGCTATCAACTGGTCACCACCTGGTGGTGGGTTGGCTCTGTTGGTGGGGGAGGAAGTCGGTCAGACCTGGCAGACCCAAGCGTTTAGTGTGGGTCTGCTGGGAATGTCTGGCGGAATCCAATGTCAGAAGGAGCTTCAACTCTTCGCCCATGTCCCGGGGGAGGCGGGGGACATTGAGTTTGAATGGGCTATGTTCCGCCCATTGTGAAGGCGGGTTACCGGAGCTGTGGCCATAAGGTGGTGAGTGCCTGTTGCGGTGGCAATCCCCAAACCCGCTGGTAGACAATGGCAGTGTGGGATGCCGTCAAGCTGAAGAAGGAATCCTATGGGGCCTTTTTGGCCTGCGGGACTCCGGAGCACTGGCGGGCTAAGTGGAACGTGGCTTCGGTGGTTGCTGAGGCAAAAACTCAGATATGGGAGGAGTTTGGCAAGGCCATGGAGAACAACTTCCGGATGGCTTTGAGGAGACTCTGGTCCACCATCCTGTGGCACAGGGTGGGAAAATGGTGCAGCATCAACATGGTGGGGTTTGGGCGCTGCTGACCTCAGCTCGGGACATTGTGGGTCGATGGAAGGAATACTTTGAAGAACTCCTCGATCCCACCGACACGCCTTCCAATGACTAAGCAGAGTCTGGAGACTTGGGGGTGGACTCACCTATCTCTATGGCAGAGGTCGCTGAGGTGGTTAAAAAGCTCCTTGGTGGCTGGGTCCCGAGGGTGGATGAGTTCCTCAAGGCTTTGAATGTTACAGGGCTGTCTTGGTTGACACACATCTGCAGCATCGTGTGGACATCAGGGGCGGTGCCTCTGGATTAGCAGACCGGGATGGTGTTCCTGCCCTTCATGAAGGGGGACCGGAGGGTCTGTTCCAATTATAGGGGGATCACACTCCTCAGCCTCCTTGATAAGGTCTATTCAGGGGTCCTGGGGAGGAGGGTCCGTCAGATTGTCAAACCTTGGATTCAGGAGGAGCAGTGTGGTTTTCGTCCTGGCCGTGGAACAGTGGACCAGCTCTATACTCTCAGCAGGGTCCTAGAGGGTGCATGGGAGTTTGCCTAACCAGTCTTCATGTGCTTTATGTACTTGGTTGAAGGCATTCAACCGCATCCCTCGGAGAATCCTGTGGGGAATGCTCCGGGAGTATGGAGTGCTGGGCTACCTTATAAGGGCTGTTTTGTCCCTGTACAACCAGTGTCAGAACTTGGTTCTCAGCCAGAAAAGGGTGGTGTGCTCTCTCTGGGTCGGGGAGGAGGTCCTTCCCCAAGTGGAGGAGTTTAAGTATCTTGGGGTCTTATTCACGAGTGAGGGAAGGGTGGAGCGGGAGATTCACAGGCGGATCCGTGCAGCGTCAGCAGTGATACGGGCGCTGCATCAGTCTGTCATGGTGAAGAAGGAGCTGAGCCAAAAGGCAAAACTGTCGATTTACCAGTCGATCTACGTTCCTACCCTCACCTATGGTCATAATCTCTGGGTTGTGAAATGAATACAAGTGGCCGAAATGAGTTTCCTCTGCAGGGTGGCTGGGCTTTCCCTTACAGATAGAGTGAGAAGCTTGGTCATTCGGGAGGGACTCAGAGTAGAGCCGCTGCTCCTCCGCATCGAGGAGACAGATGAGGTGGCTCGGGCATCTACTTAGGATGCCTCTTGGACGCCTCCCTGGTGAGGTGTTCTGGGCATGTCCCACTGGGAGGAGGCCCTGGGGGAAACCCAGGACACGCTGGAGAGACTCTGTCTCCCGGCTGGCCTGGGAACGCCTCAGGATTCCCCCAGAGGAGCTGGATGAAGTAGCCGGGTAGAGGGAAGTCTGGGTTTCCCTGCTTAGATTGCTGCCCCCGTGACCCGACCTGGAAAAGAGGTAGATGATGGATGGATAATGGGTTAGCCTTGTCTCGTTGAAACCTGGTAAAACACAGTGCTGTAATGATACTGTTCTAGGACCCATGATGTTACATTGGAACTGAAGGATGCCCACTGTCCTGACGAAGACCTGGGCTGTTTAGAGCTGGCTGTCACCTTGACACCAAAGGAGATGGATACCAAAGACTCAGTAAGTGAATCATTTCTCTTCTCTGTCCCGCTTTGTGTGCCTTTTTTGTATTTATGCTCTATGTCACTTCGTCATTATTAACCTGTCTCTGCACTGCATAAGGCTGCGAGTTCGAATGCTGAGAAGGATCCAGAGTACAGGGGGAAATGGCGCAGCTCCAAAGCCCAGCACTCCAGTGTAACCATTGCCAGCACGGCCTTTTGTTTGTACCGCTAATCTTAGCTCAGTGATCAGCAGTGTGTATATCTTATATAGATCCATATACTTAGTATGAAATATAAGATATTGTAGCGTCGGGCAGGCCAAGGCATCGCGGGAGCGGAGAAAGAGATGGACACTTGCTTGCCGGGGAAAACACGCTCTTTATTAGTAGTCCTGAAAAGGAGGCATCAGGCACCCAATGAGCATCGAACTGATTACATATAGAAAACACAGGTTTGTCAGACATGAAACTGTTAGACACATACACGGTGGAAGATTTACGTAAGCTAATTACACACGAGGATCAGACTGGGCACACACAAGACACAGGTAAACACACGCGCAACAATAAGGAAATATAACCATTAACAATAACAGCAACAATACAAGGGCTATTTACAACTGCATGCAGGGCATGCTGGGACATGCGCCCTGCCGATGCTACACTATAAATGAACTTTTCCAAAAGAAACAGGGGTCCGAAAGCTCTCGCATGGTGATAGTAAATCCAATGGATGATTTTATTTACCATGTTACCTGGCTGTTCTTCCTTGCACTTGCTGTCCACTGAACTAGATTTACTGTGTACAGTACAGCACTATGAGTACTATGTAGGTTTTTCCTAAAAGTGCTACAGTTCATTTTCATGTTGACTGGCAGCTAGACCAATGGGAAAATATTACCTGCATTAGGTATTGACTACCGTGAAGACACTTCAAATATTGGCCATTTCATGTTCATTTCAGCATGCGTCGATGTTTCGTGCTATTCCAGTGTAGCATTTCTATTAAGTTCATAATTTAGTGTATCAAAATAGCATATGCAGAATGTGGGTGCAGACTTCGTGTTGGCGACAGTGAAACACTGCTGTTTCAAGAAAAAAAATCATGTATATTAATGTTCTGTATAATGAAAGGTGCATATCTATGTGTTACATACATGAGTAGGTGCATGCCTACACATTTGGTAACTACAGCATTTTCTTTTTATTAGTAAAATGCTTGTTGGAGTTTGCTTATTATATCAGTAAAATTAATTTTACTGAACAGCTGGTGGTGTCACGGGGAAATGCAATTATGCAGTTAATGATTTGCATGAAAGTTACGGAAGGAAAGTGACACTGTGCCATTTAGCCAAGTAGAGGGCATTCAGTTATAAAGCAGAAAGTTCTGGATCGTTCGTGTCTCGGAAACTCAGATATCGAGTAATAGCTTAGCTGAGCATTGTTTTTTTTTCTTCCTGCAGCTATTTAGTGCTTTTGTGTGTATTGCCTCTTATCTGATTGCTGTCTTTCTTACTCCAGTGGGCTTTTATTTCCTGAGAAACAGCATTAGTACAAAAAAAACAAGTTCTTTGTACTAAGAGTTCATGTCCTTTGGAATCCTCTCATTTTTCATGCATTAGCATTTGGCGTGGCAGTGTAACATTTCACAATCCACACCTACCGTTCCCGCTCGCAAACCCGAAATGGGAAGAAGTGGACACAGCCACAGAACAATGGAAACTGTATTCTGAGGTGGGTCTTAAAAGACGTATCCCTCAGAATTGAAGGCTCAATCTGCAAAACAAAAACAAGGTTAAATGGAGAGATTCCAAAGTATGTATGTATGTGAACGCACATGTATACCAGACCCTGGGCTGCATTCGCAGTATATGTGAGCTTTTCCGGGCAGACACGCTTTCTGTACGTGGCTTATGGTATCCGTGTGCTATTTGCACCTTCTGGCTGCTCTTTCAAGTCATGGCTCCCTATGAGTGGTTATTACTTCTGTAATACTGTTCACTACTGTATCTCATTTACAGAAGATGCTATTGAGAAGGAGCTGGAAAGGAACCAGTAAGGTAATGCACAGCATGCACCCCTGGATGAAGAGTGGCCCTATGCTTTGCACCAGTCTCGTATGAAGCATACATCCTTACTGGATGAGTGTCAGTTGCATCTTTTTTTCTATGTATCCGTTATTTTTGTTTGACATCAGTGTGTTACGGAGCTGGAAAAATAAGGGAAAAAGATGAGGAATGCAAACGAATGCTTATCATTAGCGTAATCTATTCTATAGTTGCTTGTTGAAGCAAGGTAAGTCTTGTCACTTTACAACCTGTCGAAGAATCTTTGTTTCTTCGTTATTCAGCAGGGGGTCTATAGGACAGTTGAAAGACGTTTGGAAGGAAGTCTGGACAAACGCGTCACGAATTGACGAAATGTCGGTTCAAGGTAGTAATATTCAACAGGGTATCAGTGGTCGAAGGCCACATGGAGCCATAGGGCCGCTTCCCCCCCACTGTCCTCTAACCCACGCCAGGGTGTGGACCGCATTCACCGTGCACTGTCTGAGAAAAGGAAAGTCGGTGCCCCCTCAGAAGGTGGTGCCGCAACATCACCCCCAGAGATAAACACATTAAGGTGTAAAGCCCCCTAGTCTTAGCTGATCATCAGTGGCAAGGGTCCAGTCTGTTTTCAGGTGGGACCCTTTGGTTTCAGACAAGTAGAAAACACTAATGAATAAGAATTCTCTGCTCTAATTTTTATTTTAGCTAACAGTATAAAATCCATCCATCCATCCATCCATCCATCCATCCATCCATCCATCCATCCATCCATCATTTTCTGTACCCACTTGTCTCATTCGGGCTTACGGACACGAGCGATAAAATATGGAAACTCTTATTGAAAACGAAGTCATTTGGCTAGCAACTCTATACCTGTGGTAATGGCTATGTAACTGCTGGATTTCGATGCTGGTAAGCAGGGTATTAGATGGGCACGGCAAAGATAGCTAAGATTCAACATCATACCATACCTACCTCTGTGAAGTGGCCAGCCACATTCCTTGGAGACTGTAGTAAGGTACAGACGGTGGATTGGTTCCTAAGGTGATGGTTTGAGTGGCAGCCCGGGAACAGAGCAGCAGGCTGAATTATTGCCCCGGGGTCCGATAGCGTTTCATGCTACATGCCTGGTTTCAGTTAAAAAGTAGCCCAGGATTTTTCAGTTTTGCAGGTGGGTTCTTGGATTTGTGTCGCATTTCTTTGCCATTATTTTGTTTTCCTTTTATGACCCTATAAGCATGATGTTGTGTTGTGAACACTGGTGTGCTGTGCATGTGGAGTCCCTTTCTGTCCTAAAACAACTTGCTTTTCTAGGTGACCCTGTAATCTCTGCAACATTGTATAATAGGTATTAACACTACCAGTTGCTTCTCATGTTTCTAATTTTCATATATGAGACCAGGGCTACACAGCACTACATATAAATAACATGCAGAGCTTTGCTTATTGTTTGGTATTTTGTCAATGTGTGTGGTGCGTGTTTCCCTTTAACCATTTAAATTCTGGGTCAGCTTTAATTAAGACTGGCGGGGAAGGCAGGAATTTGCCGAGGCGTGATGTGCGGAGGGTGCCATGTTGGATGGCACGTCGAACCTTTGAAGTTGTAAAGTGGGTCAGCGGGCCTGTGGCTTGGGAACAGAGCAAGCGGCTAACAAACCCCACATCTAAGCTCGCCGTATTTATTTATATGTGTGTTTAGCTTTAATGAATTTGTGATGAGCTGGTGGTTTTTAAAACAATAGCAAAGACTCCCAATCCTGTTTTCCTCCCCGTCTTTATAAGAAGGTTCGCAGAATCCACCCGCCCGTCGTTCTCCCCTTTAGCCATCCCGCCTGACACAGAATGAACCTTTGGTCAAAGCTGGAGATTTCAAATACCCACAGGTCTTCGTATTTATCCCCGAGTCAACTGTTATTTTTTTGTGCAGTTTAATGCACGAGTCACTTTAATTGTAGGCCTAGATTTTTGTAATGAGAGGTAACAACTAAAAATAAATGTTTTTCAATTATAGATCAGCAGGAATGAAATTTCCTGGATATGTGTGATTTGCATACTATATGTGTTTGTAAATACATTTTTTTTTTGCATAGGAATATTCATGTGTTGCTAGTCAGCCAATTGTTGTGTCATATCTGGAGAATACGGATTAGAGGTTCACCTAAGATCAAAGCTCTCTATTGTAAGAGAGTAATTGGGGTTTAATGTCATTTTCTAGTGAAAAGAATGCAAACCAGTTTCCAGACTGAGACAGGGTGCTAATTTTCTAAACCTTTTCGTTAAATAGTATAACAGCCTGGACTCTCTTCGATGATCAAATCTGGAATATCTGATGTGAAGGCGAAGGGTGTTGTGTAAAAACTCCCCACATGACCTAAATGCGTGAAAATGAACTTATCTTAAATTTCTGGAACACTAATGCAATTGATAACTGTTCAAAGTTATAACTTATAATCATTGACGGTTTTTATAGGAGTTGTATTTAACGGACACTTTTCGCCCCAAACTAATGTACAAGTGAGTCAAACTTAGGGCCAGAGACCAGGGTCAGCCACCATCCCGGAAGCAGTTGGGCATCAAGGCCTTGCTCAAGGGCCCAACAGTAATATGATTCCTCAAACAGTCACAGGATTTGAACCCTCGAACTTCCGGATACACGGATACTGGTCAATGCAACATCTGATAGTATTTGGTATTACAGTACTGCAGTAAACATATTCTTCTTCCTTTAGAGTTTCTCAGGTGACCTTCCAGCTTTTTCCTCTTTTGAAAGTATTTTTATTTTCTGTGTTGTGCACAGAAGTGCTCCTGGTTGTAAGTGTATGAGGGTGTAAGTACTGTATACACAGTAGGTACCGGCAGGTAAGCACCCTGACTGCAGGAATGGGTAAAAATTGGCCCAAATGTTTCAGATTCAAACTTATCATTTCTCTGTCCATAAATGTCACATTTACATTTCTTTCCACAAAGTATGGCTATTTCTTACACATTTTGCCAACCTATGCTTGGCAACCTATTGTCCTTATTTCCTTGAAAAACCACTGGAATTATCCATTGATCAAAGCCAAGATTTCATCAGTTAGACCAAATATATTGGTATGTCTCGCCCTCAGTTTTCTCATAGATGCCGACAAAATACCTAAAACAAACCCGTGGAAGATAAAGTTACTCAGGGGATCTGTAATAAAATCTCGCGGTTAGTGGCAGAAACCCAGCATGGCAATGAGAATGTGGTCCCCACCCATCAGGAGAGGGGGTACCCCAATAGCTGTATCTGAGAGAACGATGAATTTGATAATGACTTGAATTTTTCTCTCTTGATTTCAAAATAAAAGACTTATTAAGTTTAGCCTGGGCCACTTTTTGAATTCTACCTGCCAGTACCTAAGTAAAGTATCTATGCATTGTGTATTCCTGTGTCTTTTTGCCTTTCTTGAATGGTACTCGCATCCTGGTTTGAATGGACCAATCAAAACTGCCCTTGCAGAGGTGGCCTGTGTTTGCCTGTGCAGTTGGCTCAGAGGCCTGGGTTTGACATTTGCTGTGTTTGTGTCTGTGTGTGTAGCTGCAGTTCCACAGTCTGAGGCTCTCAGACCTACACCGGAAGTCTCAGCTATGGAGGGGCATCGTCAGCATCGCGCTTATTGAAGGCAGCAACTTGAAGCCCATGGATTCCAACGGACTGAGTGACCCCTATGTCAAGTTCCGGCTTGGTCACCAGAAGTATAAGAGCAAGGTCATATGATATTGCTGATATTTGTGATCCAGAATGTACAGTATACGTTTGTTTAGTAGATCTATACTGATCTACTAAGAATCATTAGATGTTTTCAATTTATATTCCAGACGATGTCCAAAACCCTGAACCCCCAGTGGAGAGAGCAGTTTGACTTCCACATATACGAAGAACACGGTGGGATCATCGATATCACTGTCTGGGATAAAGATGCTGCGAAAAAGGACGATTTCATGGGCAGGTAGGTGAATCTTGGCCTAAATGTTGTATTTGTTACACTCTGGTTTGCTTACTGTCGTGTCATTTAAGTCACAAGTATGTGATGGTTTATTTCATGTAGGTCCACTGTGTCCTTGACTATTGTTTCTTAGCTGGGTTTCTTCAAGGTACGACTTTGTGCCAGAGGCACTTGCCTGATCACACACAGTTCATAACAATGCAGCCAGATGGGCTAGTGTATGTGAATAGCCCATAGTGTGTGATTGTGTGAATCACAGTATGTATGCAAAGGTCTGACACAACAACTGCGTTGTTTTCATCATATGGACTCAAGGTTGATTGCAGCCCTGCACTGGATAAATACTATAGAAGACGTACGGATGGATTGACAAATATTTTGTATGTGCCAGGATGGAGTTAAATAATAAATGGTGTTAGTAACAGAGACAAACTCTGTAGATGAATGTAAAGTTTTCTAATTTTTCAGGGTGCATGTCCAATTTCACGGCGAAAAAGGCTTCTGCTGGTTGTCCAGCAGGGGGCAGGAGACTCCATGCTATGTTGGAGTCCAGACTTCCCACGCAGACTTTGAGATTATGACATTAAGTGAAAGATTTTCGTGTAGCATCATTTAAAGCTTATCAGAAATTCTTTACCACTTCAAGTCAAGCAGGCCAGTTAGAGGTTTTCCACTCAAAATGTTAATTTGATTGTTTATTGTTGATTCATGATTTCAGGCATGTCCAGAGTTTTAAACAGAGAACTGGCTCTTAGCTATACCAAAAGCTTAAGAGACTCATCATTATATTATCAGACTGAATTAAGAACTGTAATTTAGAAAAAAATAATAAATCATTAGTATTATATTTCATTTTGGAATACAGTCGCTGGATGGTTGTTTCGCCTCAGCTGATTAGTTCAACTTGTTGAAATACCATTTTGCATTCTGATATTAACTGTTTATATGTCTCAGTTCCTTATGATTTTTTCTGCAAATAATCCAGCATTGTCTAAACAATGGTGAAACGCACACTGGAAATTGGACAGAACCCCCAAAATATAGTCGCAATCCACGGATTGGAAAATTAAAATTTCTCATTAATAAAAATTAAAAACATGTATCGGTGCTCAGATTACAAACCACTGTATGTAGGGGCATGAAGTTAGACTTAAAGCATGACATCACTTCTAGAGATCCAGCACACTAAGAACAGACCCTCAGCAGCAGGGATATAGTGAGACTGTAATGGAAGGGAAATTGAGTTAATTATGGTTTTATGCCAGAGGCACTTGCCTGATCACCACGCCATTATCTGTCAGGCCTGAAAATCATTCTCCAGCAGTCTCAGAGGCCATCGCTCTCCTAATCTCCAATATGAAACTAGTGCCCGTTTCGCAGTTTCAGTCTCAGATTGACATCTAAGTTTTCTGAACGTGTGTGGGCTTCCCATCTTGTTTGTGTTCCTTCGCACAACATGGCCCACTTTAATCCCTCTCAACAAGTTGCGCATCTTAAGTCATCGTTTCCCGTTCCTGAGGTGTACCTATAACTGTTGTGTGAAAATGTATTGCAGCGTAAAAGAGGAACGTTGATTTTTTTTTTTTTTTTTTTTTTTTATAACCCGGGGAGTTTATCTGCCTGGACGGCCATCTTTATTTCCATCTGTGCAGGATGTATATTACGAGTCTGACTGGATGTGTTCTGATACTTGAATAATGATTCCATAAATCATGCCTCACTGTCTGAATGGCAGATGGGGGGAGACTGTGATGGATTGCCTGTAAGCTGAGAGCAGTGCAAAGGTGCCGCCCGCTGTTGTAATGGCTGGATTTTTTGTTACCGCGAAAGAGAAATTGTGGAAGTGAAGTTGAAGACCTGTATTTGGTGCCATTTATAAATGCTCCTTTGATACTAGTACTCTTTGGAATTTAAAACAAGAACAAATAACCAATAATAGACAAAAAAAAAATCTAAAAATCTCGCTCATATATTTATAGTCCTCGCATAGCTTATAAATAATATGAACGCCTTTTGTTTTGTTTCTTTTATATAAATTTCCCCGAAAGGCAATAAAAAGGGCTTGTGTCCAGCGAAGAGAGTTCACCGAAAGGTGATACTTTTCCATCCTATTTCAGGGTGGGAAAAGACTAATTTTATTTGCGACTTGAACCTTCCCACACTGCGAAGGCAATGTGTGTCTCTTTTCTTGACAAGGCCCCATTAAGTTCTGCAGACAGAAGTGTTAATAGAGAAGAAAAGATGGAAGCAGAGCTGCTAAATGTACTGAGCTATCTGCCAGCTCCTCTTCTCCTTCAGGCCCACACTTCCATCCTGCAAGGTGACGTCCACTGAAGCCTGGGAGACACACTGCAGCCTCTGCCTCTCTTACTCCTAATTGGCCATTTCGACTCTTTAAATGTCCATTTATTTCAGTGTGCCCTCTCTAGCTGGGCCTGCTGGCCCCGTGGTCAGTGTATTATCCGGCCCTTCACTACCAATTGACATTTTCATTAAATGACATGGTTAGCTTGTTAGCCAGCCGGCAGTACCTGCATGCATACTTGTCACATGGTCCGGAGAAAGTGATTTAGCGTCGAGGCCAGGCAAGTTCTTCCATTTCTATTTGTAGTCGCTCCAGTATCCTGCTTATAGCCGTTGCCTGAGGTCATTTACATGTACTTCTCTATACCGTTTAAGAGTCTTTGATGACACACGCGCAGGCAATACGTACGCTGTGCTTAGAAAACAAGAAACGTGCATATGCGTATGCCCGTTTATGTACCGTGGCACTGCGTGGTTTCCTTGATGCATTCCTGTTTATGTGCGACTGGGATTTCCAGGTCTCAGGTGGACCTCTCCAGTCTGAGCAAGGAGCACACGCACAAGCTGGAGCTTCCTCTGGAGGAGGGCTGCGGCATGCTGATGATGCTGCTCACTCTCACCGCCTCCGCGGCCGTATCCATCTCCGACCTGCCCGTCAACATGCTGGACGACCCCCACGAGCGGAAGCAGATCCTCAGCAGATACGTGAGTGACGCACCTCGCTCGGGGCAGCGGCTGCCGGTGTGGGACTCAGGACGCGATTGGAATTTGTTCACTTATATTAATAATGGACATATGACACACGATCTGGCAATCCTTTATATTATAGGTCTGAAGTAGCTTTTTCTGTCAACGCGTGTTGGCCTTATTTTAATTTTGGTCCTTTTTACAGGAATTCGGTGCTTAGCTGTTGCAGTTTAGCTTTCTCTGGCTTATGTCTATTGTTTGTGGGAGATGAGGCATGTTGTGTTGCTGTTGCCTGTTATTGCAACAGCATGGCAGTGCGTGTCCCAGGTGAGAACAGCCCTCTCATTTCCTGCTCTGGTAGATGCGCGCTCACTGCCCGAGCAGAGGCCATCCGGGGGACCCTGGTCACGTCGCTTTGGTTTGTTCTCGCTAGGATCTGCCGCTTTCCTGGCTTCATCGCAAGACTGAGGGGGAAGCTTAGTAGCGGTATGCAAGCCCTGGTGGGCCCAGCCGGGGGGCGGAGGGCTCCGCTTCTGGCGGGAGGATGTCTCGGGCTTGAGACCCGCCGCTTCATTGCTGACGTGACCTCTTTTTTAAATGGGGTTCGGCCCCTCTCGGCCTGCCTGGGATTGGGCCCAGGCTGGCTGTGGTGAGCAGAGAGGGCGTCTTCTTTTGGGGGACGGGTGGAGAGGAGGCGAGGAGGCCTTGACAGGGTCTTTTGAGCTGCATCTAGGCATGAATGCTTCTCCCTATATGCTCAAAGGAGGCGACTCTCACTCAGAGGAGGCCTTTGGCCGGCGGCGGTCCTGAGCGCCTTTCTGCAGCACAATGCCCCTAGCCTTCTCTTTTGTCTTTGCGGTGTTAACCCTTTGCTGCCTATCGCTCGGAGCCATCACCGGCGCACAAAAACGCCACTTTGAGCCCATTGTCAGTCTCCGTGGTGCCTAATGACAGCTCCAACTGTGGACACTTCTGAATAAGACAAAGGGATCCGTTTGATCGTATAATTTCCCTGGCCTACACTCACGCAGCTCTGCATAATACTCAAACTCCAAACACGATTTGCGTACATCTCTGAGTTTGGCTCCTCGAGCGAGCGGTCTTGGTTTACCCCGCTCGTTTTCGATATTTCAGGACTACCCCGTGTTCGTGAGCTTATGTCATGGATGTACGCATGTGTTCGAGTCTCAGAACAGCTCTAATTTAGGTTAAAGGTCATCTGGGAAATCTCTCCGACAACTGCTGGAATTACCGCACGGGAAACACTGGACTCGTGAATCACATCCGTAACTAAGTGAGAGAAGCCACTGAGCATCTCTGAGGCCTTCACTTCACTGCACTGCAGTGCCACCCGGCATTCACAGAGGGGAGCTCTGAGCATCTCTGAGGCCTTCACTGCACTGCAGTGCCACCCGGCATTCACAGAGGGGAGCTCTTAGACCGGGACAGGACTGGTGTGTGTCTCTCCCACCCAAGAGTGTGTGTGTGTATGTGTGAGTGTGGGGGATGGGATTGGGGGGGGGGGGGGCGGGGGGACCACAAAAGGAAAAAAAAGGTTATTTCCCCTTTACACTCCCC
>JAODKE010000043.1:23615911-23630904 GCA_026779605.1 Mormyrus hasselquistii
GGAGGGGCCCATTGTGGCGTCGGGGCCGCATTTGTCTCTGAGCGACTTTCCTGCCAGTTTCCCCCCCCCGTGAATGAAAGACAAGTTTGTTATTGGCCCTCGGAGCGCAGGCTTTGCTGCCTTTTTTCACCAAACAAATTTGCTGTAACTTTATCTGCAATTGGGCTCTGAATTGGGAGCAAATAGACTGTGCATTGTTTGGCACAGGAAGGGAGAGGCTAGAAGGAGGCGTTTGTTTAGAAGCAAGGGAAATGATACTAGGGCTTTTATGTTCAGCAAAGTAGGAATCTTATCACTGAGAGAGCCAGACAAGGGAGCTACTTTTGGTGGAAACTGGAGCACATATCACCTTTTTTGCATTTAGATAAAATTCACCCTCAAAGGACAAAAAAAACACGCATATGCACACACATAACTGTATAATTTATATATGCTGGGGTGCACATTTTGAAGTATGATGTTCTTTTATTTAAATGGGCTGAGCAGGTGACGTTGAATGTTTCAGTGTTTGGAGTGTGAGAATTTTTAGAACTTTATCACAACTGCAATTATTTTGTAGTTGTATATGTATATATGTGTAAATGATATATATGCGTTTGTTTATAGTGCACGTGCATGGGAATTAAAAGCCTTCGTGTTATACATTGCCCTTTTTGAAATGTACTGTCGTTCTCTAAATGGCCAGTAGAGGACACTGCTGCACTATGATAAACGATATAAATGCTCTTCTAGTACAGACAACGAATTAAGTAGGTATTAGTCAATCCATTCCTTTCTAAAAGAATAATTGCTTCTTAGTTTTTTGATTATAAGATGACATTATTAATATTAGAGGTTTATCTAATGTAATTTTTTTAATTATGTAGTGAATGTGCATAATTTTCTCGATCTAACATTTGATATATGAATGGTTGAACTTTCTTGATATATGAAGAGAAGTTTTTAAGAATGTTTACTGTTTAACAACATATAGGAAAGCAGTTGAGAAACAGAGTATTCAATGAATCATTTTGTTTTTAGTGAATTGTTTAATCAATACTTTGTATCTATCTATCATTAACAATGTGTGTGGTGACACACTTAAAATAAATGAATGAATAAATAATTATATTTGTCTTACTTGCGAGGGAATTGAATTGAATATGGAATTTATTTCTTTTAGTCCAACCTCCACTGAGGCTGGAGTTAAAGCCTTCTGAGCACTAATGTGGTTTTTCCCCTTATGTTTTATTCTGTGGAGTTCTGGCTGCTCTATCTTGTGAGGAGTATTTATCTCTGTGTGCTCTGCTGTCTGCCCCTTCATTTTTTTTTAAAGATAATGTTTTTAAGAAACTGCACTGGAGTGTGGAAGAAAATGCATGTAATGTTTCCCATACTGTACATTGGAAACTAGTGAAAAAACAATTAATGCCACGGATTCAATGACTGACACATTCTGTTTCAAAAATGCATTATAAATTCGCTTTTTGTTTATGCTTTTTATACAACAATACATATTAAGTAATATTAAATAAATCACATAAAGTATAATATTAACATATTTAAAGTTTTAACAACTATCTTTATTTTTTAAGTTTTATTACGGGAAGTGGGAAAAGCGGTTTACGTTCAGTTATTCTGCAAGCAGGAGATATTAGAGCTCTGCAGCTTTAAAAATGTCTGTATGATGGGTTTTTCTGTTTTGCAACATTAATAATTGTGCGTTTATGTGGATGTTTACATGCTGTCTGTATGTTTGCATATTCCTTATATTTGCATGTGCTTATCAGATCACTCAGGCATGGAAATGTGCAACAGCTTTTTGTTGAGTACACATTTGGAGTCCTTTAAATTGCCTCCTAGATTTGTTAAACAATGGCTGGTGCTTTGAATTTGCACTTTCCGCCAACCTGCCTGCAACAACCAAAGCTTCGTTGTAATATAGCATTGTGGTTACATTACTGCCTACGGAGATTGTCCATATACATGTTTAAAGAGCCAGATTCCCTTTTGTTTTCTAAGCCTGACTCTGAGTCACCTATCTCTACATCCCAGCCCTCTGAGTCTTGCCCCAAAATCAGTTTACAGGATAGTAGCAGAGGCGAGGTATACGGTCGGTGCCCCAAGAGAATGTTTCCTGCTGTCTTAGGTCCTCTCCTGAAATGGAGCGAAGCTCACCTCTGATGGGCCGGGGTGTCTGGTTCCGTGGGCTGTCAGTCAGGGCAGCCGAAAGCCAACACAAACAAATGAAGAGGTGTTAGGCCAGTAACAGAGCAAAGGTCCCCATAAAGGAAAGCGAATGGAGATAAGCTGCTTCATTTTTAACAAGAAAAACACTTCGTTGTTCAGTGTATTTTTCAGCCATTTTAGGTTAAGTTGCATATTGTTTATATGTAATACGCTAAAACACTTTTCTTCTGCATTCCAAGTATAACAATTTGTATACATTATGAATTATATATCGCAAGGTTGTTTTTGCGGCAGTAGTGCTCACGGCTTAAAGAGGGGAAAGCTGTGTTTAGGAGCAAAATGATGAGGTACACGTGACAGTAGCTTCAAAAAGAGGGAGACAGAAGAGCTGATCGCACACAAGCCCATGGTGGCGAACTGCAGAAGGCTGGGAAACAGTGTGTCTGCTTGTAAGCTCCACTTAGTTATTGAACTTTATTGTTCATGTTCTGAAACAGGGAACACTTCTAATCTACGCTTCTCTGGCAGCCTGAGCAGAGTGTCACACATGTGCTTATGTCATTTTGCTTATAGCATTATGCAAATGTACTGCCCAAAGTTTCCTTCTGTTTGTTTTGTTTAGACACATGTCTAAACTTAAGAAACTTAAGAAATGTAGTGTAAAGTTGATCTAATTTGGACAATGGCTGGATGTAATACGGTTATGACATTTTGGGAATCAGATTTCCATAATAATAACCTGTACATTTTTGCCTTGTGGGGACATTTTTTTAGTTCCCACAAACGGAAACTCAATTTTATAAAAATCCATGACTGCAATCAAAAAACTTAAAATGCCAAAAGTCTCATATTTTGTTTGGTTAAGGTTAAGGTTAGGGCTGGGTAGGGGTTAAGGTTGTCATGTTGGGATTAGAGTTTTCTCTATACAAATGAATGGAGAGTCCCCACAAAGATATAATTGTGTATAATTGTGTGTGTGTGTGTTCTGCTGGTGGGTGGCTGCATTTCCAGGGATGCACAGAGCTAAAAGCTTTGCCACGTCAGTGCGCTTCCGAAAGGTGATCCAGCCCATCAAGGTGTCTGGTGCCCTTCACACAAAGCCACAGCTGTCTGCTGGCGAGTGGGAGCGGTTCTGTCCAGGCTGAGAGAGGCCCGCTTAAAAGCGGCCTGGCCCGGTTCCCTTAAAGGTCAGGCTGCCAAAAACAATGGAGGCCGAGGTGGGACACACCCGTCCACTTTCTCCTGAGAAAAAGCCCAGTTGAGGAATTTTATCTGTTATAAGCAATGAAACCTCAACAACACCACCCCCCCCCCCCCAACTGTGCCCCCCACAGCAACTACTCATTGCTGCCTTATGAAACTGGGGTCCTGAAGTGACATAAGTCATAAGAAAATATGTCAGCCTTTTAGGTAGACAAAAAGCCTGTATGCGCACCTAGTGCAGGAAAGGGAACTTAGGGAAAGACATTTATCACACTAACACACACATGTGTTACTGAGTTGCAAGAGCTACACTGATTGTGCAAAATGGTGCACACTCTCGGGGCAGCGTGCACGTTGGCTGCCTCGATTATCCCATAACAGGTTATGTAGTCGGTGGAAAATAAATTCAGGGCAGGGACCTTCTGATAGTACGGAGCAGGAGCTATGTACTGATTATAGGGCTTTAAACGCATTATCCTTCTCTCCCAGCCAAATCTGAAGTGATAGGGGGATGGGAACGTGTTTCCACTGCTTAGGCTTGATGAGTTCGGCAGTCGGAATGGTGTTCTTTGAGGAAGTATGGAAATGGGAGCTTATAGATTAAAACCTGCATTCATTGCTCATGAATATTGTCACTTCTAGCAGTTACCTGCCGCTTGCTCGGTCTTCTAAAGGCTGACATGGTTCATTTACATGTAAAGCACCTGAAAGCTTGTCCTCGCGTTGTGGCTAGTAAACAGCGCTGTGTGTGACAGCAGTGTGGGGACTGTGAGGGTTTTTTCGAGACCTGACCGTCTCATTTTCTCTTGCCTCCCAAGCTCTTTGTTGTGCTGGTGTGGAACTTTGAGCTTTACATGGTCCCACTGATGCTGCTGATGGTTCTGGCCTGGAACTACATTTCCTTTGCCGCGGGGAAGGACACCAGGCAGCGTGATGTGGTAAGTTTTTCAGAACCGACCTTTGGCTGTATCTCTACAGCAGACTTCTCATATAGCCATTGTGCCAAACCACTTGTGCATACCAGCGGACTTTTAGCTGAATATGAATGATGAAAAACAGAATTATAATTCATTTTATTTATCATATACTGTATGTGAAAGGACAGATGACTAAGTGCATTGTTTTGTGTTCTTTGGTGGGGGTTAATGGAGGTCTATTTTATAAAAAAGGTAGCCTAGTTTTATTAACTGAGTACATAGAAGAAATTTGTCGGGATGACTTATAGTATAGCATTTAATCTGGAGCGTTATATGTTTATCACTGTACAATGCAGCAGAGTGAAAATACTGCCTCACAGGAAACCAGGAAAGAAATGGCATGCAGGAGTATCTAAGCACTGAGGTGGGACCTCATTTCAAACTGATGCAAAACCATGAACCATCTAGCAATTCATTTTATTAATGGTTCCCCTGACAGTTTTAGGGTTCAGAGTTAAAAGACCATGTTTTTAATAAGAATTTTAAAGTGTCGTGAATGCACAGGTAAAGAATGCATTGATATAAGACCATAACTAGGAGGCCAGCACAATTTCCATGGCTCTTTGACTTCACACGAAAAGCGATCCTCGTAAAACAGCAGTATCACGATAAGCGGCTGGTATTTTATTTCTCACCTGTGATCCTCATCGATAACCATCAAATGTGGTTCATGTCGGTGAATGAGTCCTTTCCCCGAGTGAGAGAGGTTAGCTCTCGTAAGCTTGATGCACCATGTAGGCAAGACACTTTCATGCAAGGTTGGACGCAATTGCACGGATTGAGTGGCTGCATCATGGATAAGATTATGACTCCATGCATATGATATTGCTCACAGAACTGCAATTATAGCAGCGACTGGTCAGTGTTCCAAACAAGAGCGTGTTGTAAAATGACACTGACGTTTGCAATAGGTAACACAAACCCTATATTGACAGGGTATCCTTTGTAAAAAATGGAGCTGTGTTCAGTGCTGCCTATCCGCTTCGATCCATACAATAACATCCTTCAATGTTTCACCTCAACAGCCAATATAGTTCCTCACTGCTTCCACATTCCTGTAGATGGAGACATTGTTTGTGGGAAATAAAAACAAGCTCTCCCCCAACACATGCACACACGTGATAAACACAGAATATTGGTTTATTCATGTCAGACGATTTACCTGTCATTATAGGCAATTGAAAATCGTAAAATATTCACAATTACGCTTTGAACATTTATTGGTGGCTGGTCTTGTTTTTTGTTTTATTTTTGCCCATCGTTATATGTTGCTCAGGCACCACTCGCCAATCTGGGAGCAGCTCTGTCGACAGTTTTTGCAGCTCTCTGCTATAAAATATTTACTGAATATATATGCTGTAACCATTTCGGTGTGTTCGGCAGAGGTTATGGTGTTTTGAAGCTCTCATTGGGAGCCCAGAAAGGGTTTGAAGCCAGGCAGTGCAGTTGTGGGGAAGAGGTTATTGGTCTGGCCCCAGAACAGATGAGAACACAGTTTTTTTATTTTTTTTTATTCTGTCTTTCACTCTATTGTTCTACATTTTGACAACTGTAACCACAACAGATGTGCTGTTCTGGGCTGGCAAAGCCGGCAGAGTTTCGCTCACCGACACAGTAAACAAACAGCAGCGTATGCTTCTCATTAGCCAGACAGACTGAAGGGAGATGCTTATTTTCCAGAGGAATGGAAGAGAAGGGAAAGAAAGTTCATTATGATCTGCAGGGAAAATACTTGATTATTTTCCCTGAATGGGGTTGTGGCTCTTGTGGAGCATGGACTATTTGATAAAGATTAGCACCTGGTGTCATTAATTGATTCTTCTTTCTGCTCGTGAATGAGAAATGTATTTTCCATGGTTATTGTTTTAACAAAGTCTTTTTTGTGATAAAGTATATCTTACCCCTCAAAATTCAAGCCATCCATACATTTAATGCTTCGTACGGTTCATACTTTAATGCCTCCACACGTTTAATGCTTGAGCTCAGACGAAAATGTTCCGTTAATTTGACGAATGCGAAAATTGACGTCTTACTTGAAAGGCACCAGATTCACAATGATCCTTGGACTGATATGACACAGGAACCGCGCTGCTCCAGGCAGGACTGCATCCTCTGCTCGCTGTTTTCACCTGACCTTAGATGTCTGCTCCAGACAGCCAGCCAGGCAGTAATTTCAGATTACACTAATACAGAGTCTCTGCCAGTCCAGTGACACAAAACCGCATGCTGCAGTTACGTGACGCGCAACAAAAGCAGCCAAACAATCTCCAGACCGCTTCACAGGATGGAGCGAATTCCTCTCCATCCCCCAGGCTGGGAATGTTCACTGGGTCTGTACAACATCCAAATATTAGCATCTGTACACATTCGGATTGTGGGACGACATGAATTACGTTTTGCCCCCCACCCTTGGCTAAACTACTTTCCACGTTTCAAACACTTCCATTGTGTGACACATATGGAGCGATGTGTTTTACACTTTGCTGTTTGGGAATCCTGATCTCTGAATCCTCCTGGATGCTTTATCCTGCACCAGCATTATTCTGACAGAGAGAGAGTGATAAACTGCTGTGTCACTTGCCTGAAAAACCCTGTTGATAATTATTTTGAGCAACATATAAAATGAAGTCATGGTGTTCCAACAGAGGTCAGCATGTGGAACGCAATGGTTTTCGCAGAGAGTATGCCCAAGCAATTCTGCGTCAAACAAATTTTTAACATGTAAGGGGTACTGTAATTAAATGAGACACACACTGTTGATGCACTGTGGGACCATGTACACTTGTCTGTACATGTCGCTCATTGTCTGGGTAACTACAGTCATGGCTATGATGGTGACGCATCCTTCTGGCTTAGCTGCTGGGCCTGAGGTTAACATCTAACTAATAAGTGTACTTTTCCCACAGAGTACCAGTGTTTCAAATGCTTTGCCATCTTTAAACGCCATGTTTATTTAGCTGCCTTGTACAGCAGGGCTCTTATAAATGAATGAGGCAGTATTCATTCCTTAAATACTGAATGAGGCAATACCCAACCCGTAATGAATAAATGAGGCAATATCCATTCTGTAACGAATGAATAAGGCAGTACCCAACCCATAATGAATGAATGAGACAATATCCATTCTGTAACGAATGAATGAGGCAGTACCCAACGCATAATGAATAAATGAGGCAAAATGCCTTCTGGAACGAATGAATCCATAATGAATGAATGAGGCAGTACCCAATCTTTAAGGAATGAATGAGGCAGTGCCTGATCCTTAATGAATGAATGAGGCAGATCCCAATTCATAATGAATGAATGAGGGAGTACACAATCCATAATGAATGAATCAGGCAGTTCCCAATCCATAATGAATGAATGAGGCAGTACTCATTCCTTTACAGAGGAATATTTTCTTGGTGCAATCGTTTGATTCCTGGGGTGGGATGGCATAGTCCTCTGGCTCCAACACCTACTACAACGTCCAGCCCGTGGCTGCTGTCTGGGAAGGGTGCCGCTTCAGCTTTGTTTGGAGCCTGAGAGCTTTGTCGGCCTGGGAGATGGTCGACTCAGTCAAGCGATGGACAGCTCAGCTGGAGTGGAAAAGCGCAAGGCCCCAAGCCACCCTGGAAGACCACTGGTCTGGAAAACGCTTTGCCAGATGTTGCTAAGGTGCTAATTATAGCATATATTGTCATGTGAAAGAAAAATACTGATGTCTCTGTCACTGCTGGGTGTGCAATTAAACAAGCTCATCCAGGGATGCCTCTTTGCTATTCCTTTACAGGGAATATGTGGAGTGATTTTAATCAATATATAATTGTTCTTTTGTCATATGATGTAGAAAATATAGAAAAATACCGCTAACTTACCATGGTATATTTAATGTGTTTGCTTAGCTAATTTGCTCATTCGATGTGCGATTTGGCTTTAAGTTTATAATTTTTGGCCCTGATACGATTTAAGTACCATATTTAAGAGTACCACTGCAGTAAGAATGGACATCTTCTCCAATACAAATGTCTCCTAAACACAGGTTACCTGGTAGTGAACTGGTCCTTAGAAAAACAATGACCCTTTCTCCCAGCCAAGTGCTAGCATGACTCCAACAATAAAATATCTGCATAGCAATGCAGGCAAGGACACTGTTCAGTGGTCAGCTCGGATCTTGTTGTCTACCCCAGCATGTTGTTCCCCATTAGACGGTAGGCGTTTAACAAAAGCCGTTCTATACCAAGGTCCAAATCAAAGTGTACAATATTAGCCCAGCTTGTAACGCGACAGAGTGATGTTACAGAGAACACGAAACAGGACTGCAGGCTTTATGTGGAACAGAACCACGCTTGTTTTTAGTCTCGGGGAATATGTAGCAAATGTCAGGACTGCAAATTAATGTCAGCTTCCCAAACAGATCGGCTGCTTAGGGAATATGAAGCGCGATATTAGCTGAGCAGATGTCGGGTTGTAAGTGGGCTGTAACGATTGATAGGTATCTCACTGGCCTGAGTGCCACTGGCAGCTGGAGAGGAAATAAAAACAAACTGTATTTTGTTTGTATTTATTCTTTTGCTTTCTTAATCAATATTTAATTTTGCCATCAATTTCTCAGCGAAGGAAAATATTTGAAATGGTTATCAGTGTTGATAGACAACCCATTTCAAAGCAGAGTAAGTATTGACTGGTTGCGTAATTGAGTGCGCTCCAGAAACTCCATCAGGTAAAATCTCTGCGCTGATACCAAGCACTGTATTAACAGGCCAGTGTTGTGCGGAATGGAGACGGCCCAACTTTAGAATTCCTGTAACTTAAACACTCGGTTGCCGGATCCCACTGTGACGTCCCTTCTTACGCTTCTTTGTCATCGTGCAGCGTGTCCTCGTAGCTCGACAGCAGGAAGTGAAAGCTATCTACATGTTAATAGGAGATGAAAGCAGAGTCAATGCTGATTTTCAGCCAAACGGCCCTGTTTAGCCTTCATTTACATTCTAGGGCCATGCAACAGAAACAAAATGTCTGAAGATTTTTTTTCCCCCGGTTTCTGTTGTTTTTGTCGACTTGTTTCACCCTATGCGTCTAATTTAAAAACAAACTGCTTCGATGAGCACTTCATGAATAAATGATGGGCTGTTTTCTCTTCCATGAGTGTTGCCACTTTAAAGGTGGGGCGCAGGGAAAAGGGGGCCCGCGTCAAGCCCACCCCGTCAGCCGAATCAAAACGGGCGTATGTCCCGGATCAGGACCCTTTGAAGTGCACCCTGTCATGCCCTCAGATGCAGCCCTCATTTAGGGCACGCTGTGCCGTGCGCTCAGCTCCCTCCTGCGCATGGAGAGCTGCAGCAGATGCGGCGGTGCGGATAGCACACACCGAATAATAACGAGCGGAGAGAAGGAGCTCGCACGGGCGGCCCTGCCGGGCTTTAATCTGCCTGCCGCGCGCCACACTGACGCTGCCTGCATGGCTCTTTGTGCGGCGCCACAGCCAGACATCTGGGGTGGGGGCGGGGGGGAGCACAAGATGGTGGTGGCGGGGGGGGAATAAAGGCCCCGCACTCTGCAGATGCTTATCTGCCTCACTGTGACATCCGAGCCGGTGACAGGTGACAAAATCAAAAGGTCATGTCACTTTTAACTGGGAAACATTACAGTGGCACTGATTTCCCCCGTGCCTCCCGATGCGGGATGGAATTTAAAGCTGGAGTGCCTGCATCATCCTTCCCCTTCATCGCTGGTGAACTTTGTACACTTTTTGCTAATGATCCTGCCCCTCTGTTCGCTGCCGTACTTCCTCCGTGTGTCAGCAGGAATGCGGTGGCTCCCTGAGTTGGCCCCGCTGTGGGTTATGGCAGGTGGTGGTTTCCATATCTTTGGCCGGTCGCTCTCTTCGCTGCAGATGGGTTTGAATCTCTCACATGTGATCATCACCCAGACAGCAAAGAGCCAAGATCAGCGGCTTGTGGCTGCTTATGGAAGCTCTTCTGACACTGTGATGCATGCGGATGCTGCAGGAAGCTCTTCTGAATCCATAACACATGCAGATGCCACCAGAAGCTCTTTTGACACCATAATGCATGCGGATACCGCAGGAAGCTCTTCTGAAACCGTAATGCATGCGGATGCCACAGGAAGCTCTTCTGACACCATAATGCATGCGGATGCCGCAGGAAGCTCTTCTGACACCATAATGCATGCGGATGCCACAGGAAGCTCTTCTGAAACCGTAATGCATGCAGATGCCGCAGGAAGCTCTTCAGATACCAAAATGCATGCGGATACCGCAGGAAGCTCTTCTGACACCATAATGCATGCGGATGCCACAGGAAGCTCTTCAGACACCATAATGCATGCAGATGCCGCAGGAAGCTGTTCTGAAACCGCAAATCATGCGGATGCCGCAGAAAGTTCTTCAGACGCCATGATACATGCGGATGCCGCAGAAAGTTCTTCAGACGCCATGATGCATGCGGATGCTGCAGGAAGCTGTTCTGAAACCGTAATGCATGCAGATGCCGCAGGAAGCTCTTCAGATACCAAAATGCATGCGGATACCGCAGGAAGCTCTTCTGACACCATAATGCATGCGGATGCCACAGGAAGCTCTTCAGACACCATAATGCATGCAGATGCCGCAGGAAGCTGTTCTGAAACCGCAAATCATGCGGATGCCGCAGAAAGTTCTTCAGACGCCATGATACATGCGGATGCCGCAGAAAGTTCTTCAGACGCCATGATGCATGCGGATGCTGCAGGAAGCTGTTCTGAAACCGTAATGCATGCGGATGCTGCAGAAAGTTCTTCAGATGCCATGATGCATGCGGATGCCACTGGAAGCTCTTCTGATACCATAATGCATGCGGATGCTGCAGGAAGCTGTTCTGAAACCGTAATGCATGTGGGTTCTGCAGAAAGCTCTTCAGAGCACCAAGTTCTTCTCTAGCTTAAGGATAACCACTGAAGGATTTCTTCAAAGGCTGGACAAGCGATCTAGTTGGAATGTTGCTATAGAGGAATGACATGCACACAGCCCATGCTGAAAGCCCTGACCTGTTTGATCAGTGCAAGAGATGTGGCGCGCTGGAGGGGCCGCTGTGCCCGCTGGGTGCCCCGGATACCCTCCCCTCTGGGCAAATTCAACAGTTTGGCCCGGTGCCAGCGCATTGCCCTCCTCCGATGCCGAGCCCTGACAGCTTGTGAAGGCCTGAATCAATGAGACGTGCACTGTAGAGAGCCCTTATCGGGGAGCTGAGCTCTCCTCTCTGGGGTTTTGATCCACACACAGCATACCGAGCAGGGCAGGCGGGAGCAGCTGCAGAGGTTAAAATGTTTCACGTTTCAAAGGAGCAGGGAAAAAAGAGGAGTATATCTTCATGTTCAGTGGAATGTCTGCATCGGCATCTATTCCCCACGTGCCTGTCATTCTGAAGGTTAGGAGAGAGAGCAAAGGTACTGCCTTTCTGTACACTCATCACAAAGGAGGAGCAGAAGAAGGCAGACTGAGAATTCAGAGAGCCGGGAGTGATGGAACTTTCCTGCTTAAAATTTGTCAAGAATGTTAATCTTCTGTTATTTGTTCAGCTGAAATCTGCCTGTGGGTCACATTGTTAATTAAACCTATTATTGATTTCATGATGCTTTATGGTCTGTAATGTGATGTAATGGCAACAATTGTGTCGATATTCAGTAACGCTAATTCTGAACCAAGGAGCACAGCTCAACAGACAAGGTCACAATTTATTTAACTGATCATACCGATTTGACATACACATGTGCCACTATACGACATGCTGCTCTTTGGTTCTTTATTGTTGTATTTATTCATGTTTATACAATCATTGTAGTGGTATGTTCCGAAGCGGAGCTCTCAACATCTTTCTATACACACACACACACACACACACAAAGAGAGAAAGACCTTTTGAATTTTTCGAGAATGGAGAAGAAACATGAGTCTTCTGTAAATACAAACCATTATTGGTTGTTTTCTCTGGCTCCTGTCTCATGTCCCCTCTGTGGACTGAAACATACAGAGAGAACTGAGCTGTGGTAAATTTTGGATAATTATTCAGGCTGCACCATGGAATAAACTGTCGCTGAACCTCTGGGCTATTGATGGAGACATAGTAGACAAGACATTACCACGACACCCGAGCTGTTTGCTCAGAGTACACGACGTTACGGCCATGACCCCTCTGTGTTCTACAAAATCGCTATTTACATAAGAAGCTTAAATCAAAATTACTTTTAAAAATAACACATTCCATTGTCCAGTAAATAAAACAAAACTTTCTGATTCCACAAACCTATTTATGAGTGACATAAAAAACGATAGGAAATAAATCCACAGTCTGTTGGCTAGAGGGTTTATGGTACTTGACTTGTGCTGGACTTGTTTGTGTAGATGCTGGTCACATGACCTTCCAGCTTTGATGTGTGAATGATGGAGAGGGCCACAAGAAAAACGGTCTGTGCTCTGCGCTCCTCCAGCAACACAAACAGGCATGAGATACTGGCCCCTGTGACTCCCCCCACAACCCCCCCTCAACACCGCCACCGCTGCGTCTCTCCCAAGGGCCACAGTCACTGAATTGAATGTTTTCAATTGACCAAGAAAAAGTCTTTATGTTTCTGCCAACAAATTGCTTGCCTATGACAACTAAATTTAATAGCCATTCCCAGAATTGTGTTTTGATCTTAGCAAATGAAGTGATGAGAGTTTATAATTGCCGAAACCCAAATCCTGACATCAAGTCCATATGATCATTGAAGGCGTCAGACCTCCCTAATGATTACTGCTACTTGTCTTTGATTGTGTAATTAATCAGGAAAATAGGTATTGATATGTAGAGTGGTAGATTAACACACTGCAGTGTAATACTTTTCTATGCTTTGGGTATTTGCAAGTCAATGCTCGCATTGTTTTTGTCATTAAGCATTTTAGGAATACCAATTACTACCTCTGAATATCAAGATATGCATGACACATGGCCAAATCTTACTATTCACATTTGTGACTGTTCCTCAGTTTAGATATATGGTCCACGTGAGAACAGGGTCTACAGTAATTAGGCACCCATTTATTTTTCCAGCATCTCCCCTTTATTACATATTCTATATTTTCTATATAGCTTTATAAATTATGCCAAATTTATGGTTAAGGATAGTATGCATATAAGTAGTGTGATTGTATGAGGTTTGTGTATCAGTTTACTTTATCTTATAGTATATCTAAAAAGTATATTATTATCAGTTAGTACTTTGTTAAAACTCGGTATCGTGTCGGTAAACCATATTATCACAGTTTCAAATCCAAATGGAATTGATGCAACAATGTTACATTTGCTGCCCGTCTTAGTTTGGGGCTGAAGCCTAAAGAAACCCAAAATCCCCCCTGCACCTGCCAGCACTTCCCGTGTAACAAAAAACAAGCGACCGTTTCATAAGGAAAAGGTGAATGGACACATTGTTTCCTGAAGATCATACCGTACCACGTATCACACAGATTTAATTTTGTCCAGCAGATTTGTCCCAGTGATAAAGCAGGTGCAGCTTGCAGCCAGCAGCGCTGTATCGGGTTACTATCGTGTTTCCGGCCTGCGTGTGGTCAGAGAAGCGGCCCGGCCTGGTCATCGTTACATCCGCTTTAGATCACTGAAGCACATAGTTAGCGTGTTACATCACTTGCCTGAAAGTCTGTACAGTATGAAGCCATAATGAAGGTATGGATGGATAGAGCTAAGCAACTGGGTAATACCGAGGGGGGGGGGTGTAATTTAGTTCTTTCTAAGACGGATTCAGAAAGAAATCAGCAATTGTGAAGCGAGTTATAAAACTCATTGTTTGCTTTTGTTGCTTTTCCTTTGCGATGCTGCGATGGACACCTCAGCAGGCCCTGGAGGACATACTGAAGGGTGAAGAGGAGGACTGTGTCAGAGACGACAAGGTAATTACCGCCGCCACCAGCAGACGGCCTTTTTTAGATATAGCCCTGTTTCTAGGAGTGGAAGACAAACTGAAAACAAATTGAATTTTTCTCCCAAGTGCCTTGAGTCCCGAACCTTTAACACCCCCCCCCCTCCCCCCCCTTAAAGATTGCCACGTAAACTGGGCTGCTAAATCTTAGCACTGAACAGGCTCAGTGCTGCTTTGTGAGAAACACGATAAAGATGATTTTATTTTGCCGTATTGTTTTTATTTCCCTCTGCTCTGCTTTGCCTGGCTTTGCATTACATTGCTTTGCTTCTCCGTAACTGGATTTTATCACCTAATAGAATTTTAGAAAATATGGTAAAAAGCTTAGGCCATACAGTGTGCAGCCGTCTTTCATCGCTATCTATGTACTTGTGGAAACCCCTGTTTTAAAGAAGCGGGCTCCAGCATATATGTGTATACAGAGTACAGAAATGCTTTAAAAGCCGCTATGATTCAGATTCTGGTATTTAAGCAGATAGATGAGTACTGGACTGGAGGTCAATCCTTTTGCACAGGTAGATGTCGGATTCATAGACTCATCTGAATAAAAAGGAAATATATAAACTGAACAACTGTTGTGTAGAGTCTCCAGCCACCGGTTCTGATGTTCTCATTTTGTAGTAATTGGTGAGATGTGCTGAGAGTTCTGGGTAGGATGAGGATGGGAGGGCTCTTATGGGGGGGGGGTGGGGG
>JAODKE010000043.1:23640588-23655359 GCA_026779605.1 Mormyrus hasselquistii
GTCTGCCTCGCCATCGTCTCCGGCGCTAACGTTAATAAGGGCGGCATGATAGGAGCGCAGTGGTCTTCCTCGCCATCGTCTCCGGCGTTAACGTTAATAAGGGCGGCATGTTAGGAGCGCAGTGGTCTGCCTCGCCATCGTCTCCGGCGTTAACGTTAATAAGGGCGGCATGATAGGAGCGCAGTGGTCTTTCTCGCCATCGTCTCCGGCGTTAACGTTAATAAGGGCGGCATGATAGGAGCGCAGTGGTCTTTCTCGCCATCGTCTCCGGCGTTAACGTTAATAAGGGCGGCATAATAGGAGCACAGCGGACATCTGTGACGGACTCGTTCCTTTTACCGCGTTCATTTTGTCGCTGTTTCCGCACAGTCTTACCCACGTCACAGTAACAACATATTATATTCATGCTAAATTCTTGGTTTGTTAGGCTCATCCAGGGCATATCATAGCTGTTATGCGGTTCTCAGTTTTAGAAGCACCATATATGTAGAGCCAGGCATCACTAAATTTCACCCATTACTGTTGCTTGATGCAGTTCTTTGGGAACAAATTGTAATTTGTCGAGATCAGCGACTATTTCAATTTTGTGAAATGGTGATACATGAATTTGCTAATTAAAATAGTTCCTAAACCTCACTACTGTTATTTTAAGCATCTCTAATAAAAGCAATATTAGCAAGGTGCTTAAGGCTGCAGTTAAAAACAAGTAAAACCACATTATGACAGTCATAGAAGAGCGGAGCCCTTATGACCTCAGAATACATTATCTTGGATTTATATTTTTTCTTTATTTACTGTTTTTGCTTGTTTTTATATGCGTGCTGTCCAGGTGAATCACTATATGGAAACCACCGTACATGATGTATTTAATGTAATGTCATATTGATTTATTACTGTTATCGGACAATGGTTCACGCAGAGCTCAGCTGTAGCTGTGTGTTTATTGAGGAGCACAGCATGCTGACACTTAAAGGACAATATAAAGTTCGTTATCTTTAAAGCACCATTGTCCAAACTTCCATCCCCTCCTGCTTTGGTACACAGCACATTTCCCTGACATACATGGGACTAAGATAGAGTGAAAATAAGCATCTCTCTTGGACCGTATTGTTTCAGCCCCCTCCCTTTGAGACTTACTGTTGAACACAGGAAACATAAGTCAGCCCATGGTTCGAGGGGCATGTGGCAATGGTTTACACTCCAATAGCCCATGACCTGACCCACCCCTCCGCCCTCACTGTGTGTCTCGCCCAGTCATATGTAGAACTCCGCTGGGCGCATTCAAAGAAAAAAAAAAAAAGACATACAAACATGCATAAAGAAGCTGCAATTTAATCGATGATATAAAACAGATGGGTCTATGAGGAGGAGCTGGTGTAAAATATTTGGAAGGGAAAATAACCCGAGGAGTCTGTCTGGCAGTGTCCAGGATAGCATGTTGTGACATTGTCCATTCTGGGTTTCATTTTTCAAGCCATGCATTCAGCTGGGATGAGGAACTGTGCCTCGTTCACGCAGGGCTGCGGCGTTCGGTTTACTCACATTTTGCACCCTGCTGATGAGACAAACCCAGTGGATTCTTGTTTTCACAAAATAATACAAGAAAAAATGTTTGGTTTTCTCTAGGATTCTAGTTAAAAGCTTAAGAAGTTAGAAATTACTAAACTATAAGAATCTATTCAACTTTTCTTTTTAACTACACAAATTGATCGTGGGCTTAAGAAAAGGGTTAAAAAGATTCAGTTTTAGCTTTATTTTTATTTATCCCTCCAGTCATCAGTTTTATCCATTTGATTTGATTTTTAATCATTTTTCTATGCACAAAATTTGAGCACAGAGGCCTATTAAATTGTAAGTCAATTAAAAGGAAGGACAATTAAAAAGGAAATGGTAATTGTGATTAAGAAACTACAACGCTGATGTAGGGTAAACAAAGGTGCTTTTAGAGAAAACATTCCATTCCAATGTTTCATCTCCTTTTGTGCTCTCAATCTGAAATTCTTGTTTTCTAAGTACTTCTTTGAAATCCTGTAGCAAGCTTCTGGAAACGAGATTTTAATGAATTTGTAAAACGGTCGTAGCTGTTTTTCATCAAGTCACTTTGGGATATATTAACAGTTAATGATACAGCTCTATGTTTCATTGCCAGGAAAGATTTCTACTTTACCTTCTGTTGAGAGTAATTGGAAATTGTCTAGGTTGTGAAAGCTCACTGTCCCTCACTGTCAATGTACTCAGACTGTTAAGACATAGACCACACCGTTTGGCTCCCCCGTGTGTAAACCCACTGTCTCTCATCATGTCCATTACATTACGGCATTTTGTTGGTTCATCAGTTGCTCACTGTCCTCCTTGTTCTTCTCTGAGACTGAAAGACGACGTGTGTGTCACTGATTGATTGCTGTAATAGTTAAGTGCCTAGTCTTAAATCAACAAAAAGGACCCTCTGAGAACTAGCATGGCATTTACACGGTTAATGTTCTTGCGTGATTCAGGAACACTTTTCAGTTTTGCAGTGTTCCCATAAAAAATATGAACTCACTTGCTAATTACACATATTAAAGTTTTCTGATGTTCACAGTTTTACTGGCTTTTCACCGGGGGAAGAATATTAAGTAAAGTGCTGAGTGCCCTGAGCTCACTTGTCATGTGTGTGTGTGTGTGTCTGTCTGTGTACATGACACGGCAGGACTCTGATAAGAAGGGCTTTATGGACAAGCTGTACGCCATCCAGGATGTATGCAGCAGCGTGCAGACGGCACTGGATGCTGGGGCCTCATTCGGAGAGAGGATTAAAAAGTAAGTCGCGCTCTGGGGGGGCTGCCAGGCCATGTATAGCATTCTCAGGAAGAACGTTCGGTATGCTGACTAAGGATAGGGTAAGAAATTACTGAAGGAAAACTTTGCTGTCCAGCAGAGAGTGCAACTTACCTGCATCTGGCAGAATATTTACAAAAGTGTTTTGGGGAAATGCAGGCGCATCGCTCAAGGGTACGAAAGCACTCACTCCCTGCATTTGAGCTTATCACCTTTAGCCCTGTTCTTGCTGTGTGCGTTTAATATTAATGGAAGATCCGCCGAATAGCATTACGTGCCGAATATGAGACAGAATCATCATCGTTCTTCTCCCAAAGAGTGTAGCTAACACGCGGAATACCACCCACAGAAAGGATGCTGGGTACTGGCTTAAAGCACATGAAAGAAGCCAGAGAATCTGAATGTTTATGTATGTAAGGATCAGAGGCGGCTCTGAGATTGTGGTGGGGAAGTCCGCGGCCGGGTCCCATGCCGAAGCTGGCTACACAGCGCCTCCTGGGGACAGGCTGGAGGGCTCGCAGTCAGTGAACACTGGGGCCCTACCTAGTAAAAGCATAGCCCCCGGTCCACCCTCTCCCAAGCCCCCTGGCACAGCTGCACCACATTCCCGTGTGAGAAACCTCAGGCTGGTACTCATCCTGAGGTCTGCAGGCCACTCTGCAAGATGGTCGGCTGATCACAGGCACGGCCCCCTCACCACACCCCCCTGTGACCCCCCCCTCCCATGTGTCCCTCTGCAGCACTTTCAACTGGACGGTGCCTTTCCTGAGCTCCCTCGCCATCGTGCTCCTCTGTGCCGCTACTCTGGCTGTCTATTTCATCCCTTTCAGATATATTGTGCTAGCTTGGGGTAAGTAGTGCTTTCAGTGTAATAACCTAGTATTTAGCTACAAACATATAACACGCACACTTTCACATATATTGCTTCAAGTATGTATTTTCTTATGTTTTCATTCTTTTCTATATATTTTCTTATATTTTATCGAACCTACATACACTACACCTTAGTGTATGCACATAAATAAATGTCTAACTCATTAAATACAGTTTCAGCACAGTTTACTGACAACATTTTGACTTTCCATTCTTTGAAATTATTTAATGGATAAAAAAAAAAATCTTAGTCATGAAAGGGCGACCGGATATACAGTAGGCGAAACTGTCATCCACAGCTGTGTTTCTCGACGTGGGTCTCGGAAACCCCCAGACAGCTCACGCTTTTGCTCCCTTCTAGCTCCCTGCCAGAGAGTCCACATTTTGGCAGCCTCTGAGGTCGCAAAAACTTGGACCGTCTTGGGGTTGCCAAGCCCCAGGTTGAGAAGCACCGATAGCACTGATCTATAGTGACTGCTATGGCTTCCTTTTAGAAAAGATGCGGAATAAAGTGCAGCATAAGTGATTTTTTTTTCTGTTAATAACACAGATTAAGAATTTGCAAATAATGCATTACTGTTAGTCCATTTTCTTTACGCTCCTGCCACCAAAGGCGCTTCCAGTTCCCTGTAACAGCACCTAAGCAAAGATCAAACACAAAGAAAACATGCGCTGTCCACTCTGGCTCTGTTTGAACTCGCCGGTGCTTTCCATGGGGCAGAGCTGCGTGTATGTATAATAGCAATCTTTGCCTGAAGATGAGGCGGCTGATTTCAGAGAGGCCTTTGATGGCCAGTGATGTAGGTGGCGGTTGTGATCAACACACAAAGTGCACTCATCCCCACTCCGCAGGGCCAGTAACTGTCTGTCCTCCCCGGCAGGTGTGAATAAATTCACCAAGAAGCTCCGCAACCCATACATGATCGATAACAGCGAGCTGCTGGACTTCCTCTCCCGGGTGCCGTCTGACATACAAGTGGTAGGTGCACTTTCATCTCCTGTTAATATGCGCTGACTAGGCCTTCCCATCAGCCTCTCTGTCTAATGCCGCTTCTCCGCATGACTCATCACCCGCGGCGGCCTCCGTGCCTGATTATTAGCAGGGACGCATCCTGGCTAAAAGTTCACCCTTGTACTGACTCCCCCATGATAAACATTCCTATTTTGACGAATAGCAGAGATGCTGTTGTCTGACTCTGCTGTTTAAATGAATCTGTTTATCGAGAAGGATAACTCTCTTAAGACAGAAGATGTTGATGGAGGTATAATCAGCTGGAACAGAACTGTGCAGATATACCCATGTTTGTTTTTCCACTTTTAGTCTTATATGGAGGGGAGACCGGGGTCAGATGTGGAACAAACTTTTAACACACTTCAGCAACTATCCCGTGCTATACAAGCCTCCACTTTTGCTAGCTTAAAGCTCATAGCAGGAACATATCTATCTAAATGTATACAGATTAATGGGTAAAAAATACCAGATTCGATTCAAACATTGTTCCTGGTTTTCCCTACTTATGCGGCCTTAGATGCAGAGATGGAATTTGTCTACAGAAATGTTACGTGGTGTTTGTGCAGGACGGTAAGTGCGAGGCAGCTGGGCACAGAATTCCCGCCTGTCACGCACCGTTGTTCTCTTCTGTGAGAAGCCCCTCACTGTGACTTGTATTTTTCCCTCTTTGGCTGTAGCACGTGTCCCGTTGCACCAGGGGAAACTCGAGTTCTAATCCTGAAGCAACCTGCTGCCACATGAGCTTGGCCGGGCTGGCCTTTGATCGCCTGTTGGCAGCGACGTTTTGATCTTTACAAGGTCATAATCCCAGGCCCTAGCAGCTCTTCGGGGCTTTTACACAGCCATTACAGCAGCAGGTTGCCCACTCAAATTAGCACAAGGTGCCTTTCTACCCAGAGAAGGTCCCTCGCACACCTTGTTGTGGTGGAACAGCAGGTCGGATGGCTTTAAAACGGGCCTAATGAGAGGTGGCCGGCAGGCCACTGACACTCAACCTGTTCCCAGTGGTTAATTGGGGCCAGATTTGGGGTCTGGTAGCCTGCCCTCCAGCCCCTGATGCGGCAGGCTACTCCAAAAAGAGCCCCTCCACAGTGGGAACAGGAAGCCTCCAAATGAACCACAAAGGCCCCCATCCCTGCCACTCCAGCCCGTCGCTGTTCCTGCCCCCCAAACCGCTGCTTCTCTTTTTAGGTTAACGCTCAGGAGTAAGAGCTGTCCTGTTGGGAGCAGCCACAGCGAGGGGCTTTAAGTAGAAATTAAGCATCCTACCTCACAGATTGTCTCAGGCGTGCCCCCGGGTGCTGGGGTGATCTCTGTGGAAGACAAATGACGGGCTATTTCTAGGCCCCAAGTGGCTCACCCTACCCACAGTGTCCTTCAGTTCCCCTGTCTGGGGTTCAAGAGCCCCCTCGTTGTCACACATCTTTTGCAGGTGTTTTACAGTGTTAAAAATGATGACTTTTCCAATGACTCTACACAAAGGACAACCACACACATCATGCATTTTTTTTTTGTCTTTTTACTGCATCATACTGTATGTAAAGGCTTGTGTCTTCGTCGGTGTGAATGTACAGACATTTAACCTTTAGTCTAATATGTGTAGCTTAAATTGACGCAGTATTACTTTAGGTTAATGGTATTAAGTTCATAGGCAAAGTGATTGATATCAACAATCGTCGCCGCAATGTCTGATATCTTTGTTGACAGAAAACTATTTATTACAATTAATTGTTCAGTAGATTTTAACTGCAGTCAGAATGTCAGTGAAAATGCACGATAGTTCAGATGATGACCACTTCAAGAACTAATATATATGGTTTGTTTTGCTGTCTCACTTAAAATCAGGGCTAAGACTTACCAGGTCAGGGAGAATTGTGCCTCTGGGCATAGAGCCATTGCCCTAGTGAAAATATTGCAAATGTATTGATCATAGTCTTCTTTCCTCCGTGCCAGTGTTCTCCGCACAAGACTGTTGTATTTCTATCCCTAAGTCAACAAGACCCTGAAAACTTGCTGTAAAACTTTCTTAGTTTTCTCCCCCTCTCATGTTTTCACCTTGACATGCCTTTTCTCTCATCGAGGCAGATGAGAAAACTGCATCCTTCTATCTGTGGGAGTTTCGGTACCCCTTCGCTAGCATTTAATACCCGTAATGCTACCTTAGGAATCGCAGGAGAAGAAGCGGCAGGTTTCTCTCTTATTATATATACACAAACAGCATCGTATAGTATCATTAAGAATGTTCGCCTTTCATTGTCTCATTTATTTCTGCCTTCTCCTGTCGCACAGCCCACTTTAAACAGAGATCCCCCCTCAGCGGTAGGAAGACAGTGAGTGCTCCGCGCGTCGAGTCCTGGGATGTCGGCTGACACTGCTAAACGAGGCGCTGTTGTGTACGGCACGCCACCCGAGCTCTCACTTCAAAGATTGTTTTGTAGTTCAACTGTCAACATGGGGAAATGAAGGTGGAGCAGCCTTTGTACGGCCCGGGGTCTTTACTCATGCTCTCGTGTGGCTCCCCTTTGTTGCCGCCCACTTTTCCTCAAATTGCAATCACATTTTTCCCCTCCACTTCTGTCCTTCCTACCTTTTCATTTTAACTAGCTGGCCGTGTCATTTTCTTCGGAACAGATTATTCCACATTAACAGAGGGCTGGGCGCACTCAGTCGCCTGGATGAGCCGCTTGTGAAGCGTAATGGAATCTGTGACGTGCTAACAATTCTGCATCAGTATTAACCAAATGCTCATATCTTACTGAGGCATTATTATTATTAGTAGTAGTGATAGTGGTAGTATCACTGCTTGATCTGATGGAATTCTTTCCATACCTTTTTAGAAGAGTATTTTAATAACCAATTAAGGAGCAAATAAGTATAGAAGTCATTACATCTTTCTTCTGTCCGATCTTTAGTATTTTATTATGTTAGGAAATGAATCACAATTATTTGATCTGTCCATCGTATCGTATATGGTCCATCGTGGTTGCAGAGTCACACCTGGGGTAGCAATTGCGCTCCCTGTTATGGGACACTGAAGAATAGCTGGATATGGGTGGGAGCTGGGATGTAAATGCTGATGAAAGGTCTCAGGTTAGATTACATTTGCTGCTTTCTTTAAAACTTAAAGTTAAACATTTTTGAATATGATGTATCCCAGAAAGCACGAGTGTAAATTATGGGAGGCATAGTTGTAACCCCCCACCCCCAATAATCAAAACCAGCCATTGCAACCCCAGTGCCCCCCCCTTAAATGTGTGGAGACCTCAAACCACCCACCACCCCCCAATGCTGAACCTAAAGCTTTGCCCTAGACAAAAAGCAACAATTTTCAAAATCCTCCCAGAAACCAATTGCTTCCACAGTTGCTGTCATTGCTCTTTGTTGTATGCTTAGCTGGTCGAAGCATCTCCTGTTTCCCTGCGATTCCTCCCGCCTTGATTACCACTCTCCCCAGTCACTGGCTTTACCACATGTTTCTTGCTACTGTCAAAAGTTGGACCATCAATTGGATTTGAATTGAAATTTCTAAAGCTTCCTGGCCAACACTTGGGGCCCTAGAGATGATGGATTTGGAAAACTGCAAGTCAACATTGTTTGCTTGTGTATATTTGCTTGTCTATATAATATTTTCCCTGTCAGAATGTGTTATACATGTCTTACCCAGGGTTAGTACTGTAGGGCAGTATGAAAGTTGCAATATTTATGAAAGCAGTCATTGCATACAGTTTGGATAAAGTGTTGTCTGTAGTGGAAAAAAAAAAATGAAAATCAGACCCATGTTTCCATGTTCCTCTCAGTGGGAGATTCATAGTCTGACCCAGCAGCACAATTACACGTCTGCTGTACCGCTCTGAATGTAGACAATAAAACCATATGAATCAGCATACACAGATGGAGGCGTATAAAATTTCCACTGTGTTGCTGCTCAAGTGTCTGTTGTAGTTGGCAGGAATGTAGAACTCTACACAAATGGAAATGCCGTCATCAGCCAAAGTTTCGAACGCCCATTCCCTGGAACTGTGCTTGCGTGGCTTTTTCCTGCACTTGCAGTGAGGGATAGTGGCTTGAATCCTACATTCGGGCTCTTGGGGATGTTCACGCTGAGGCTGAGCTATACGATTCTGAGCAAGAGCCTTTACCTCAGTGGTTCCTCAGGAAAATTGAATTTTCCCTAAATATTTTGTCATTCTTTGGTGATCCAGCATTGAATGTGATTATGGAAGATGGTTGCAAAAATTTTGTTTTGAAGAGTTCAAGCCTTGTAAAGCTGTGACATCGTACCTACCTTTTAAAACTACTGCCTTGTGCATGAACCTTCCTTTAGTCTTTGAAGGCTTCTCCAGAGGTTTTACTGAAAGCCCCTCACTGCACTCATTGTCCTTTTGCCTCTTTTCATTGTCATGCAGAGACACTGTCTGCTAACCTGGCTTTAGCGGAGATTTCCACCCAGAGACTACGCGATCTGGCTTGGGCAGGTTCTCAGTGGGACGAGGCCAATTCTTCTGCTCAGCTCGGTCACCCATAGTTTATCGCGCATCCCCAGCCTCCTTGTCCTTGGTTTCTTCGGGTTAAGTCATTTTCGCTGAGCACTGGGGTATCCAAATCGGTTCAGACTCCCCCTTCTCAACAAGTGAGGGATTTTGTTTTTCTTTCTTTTTACAGATCCATAGCTAATGAAGTAACCCATCTTCATGGTGTCCATTAATTATGTGGGGTTTTAGAGGAAAGGTTATATAATGCATGAATTAAGGCTGGTGTTCAGGCCAACTTTGAGAAAAGGAGATTAAACTGCAATCTCTGTGGCGAATACTAGTGGGAAAGCAAATCTCCGGCATTTTATTTCGGCGGCTTTTTTTCTTTTTTCCGGCAGCTTTTGTCTGAGGCAGTGTCGTAGGTTCTGTGACCCAGATGACTTCTTGCATTTTTGCCTTGTAGTTTCTAAGATGTTGTTTCAGCTAGATGTTTTGAGAATGAGGAGAAGAGGCATAGGAATTGTTTCTGTTTGGCTTTCAAAATTAGGTTTTGCAATTTAAATTGCAGTTTGTGGGTTTATAAAAAGGAATCTTGCCACTCTGAATTGTGATTCCAGTACATAGCAGGTACTTCATAGATCATCATTTGCCTTTGATACATCGCTGTGACTGGTGTATAAAACCTGGTTCAAATATACTGTGCGACGAGCCCTCAATTCAAACTAGCGTCACTTATTAGAACGGCCTAAGCTCCGCTGTATTCACCACAGTGAAGCACTAACTGTGTCCACATCGGAATGGTGATGCAATGCTTTGTAAAGGTATAAATCACCCAGTTTCATCTTGTTACTCCCAATGGTCCACGGGTTCTCAAAAGGCAGCGATTCACCGCGAGTCGGCACCATTACCGTCGTGTTTTAACAAGTCACCTCACTGTTCGGCTACCTTTCACTCTGCCCGCTTCGCGGCCCGGTGAGGACAGTCGCTGTCTGGGAGGGGGGGGTTCATTTCTGTTCTGTGCCTGAGTGCTGAGCGGGACAGCTGTCTTTCAGTTGCCCCTCTCTTTCCCATGCTCTCCTCCCCTGCTGTGTCTGAACCCTTCCCAGAGTCCTCTCTGCTGCAGCTGGAGGACGATTCCGATTCTCAGGCTAACCCCAACCTCCTCTCCTCTGTCCACCTGACTGAGCCTCTTGTATGTTTGAACAGGTGCAGCACCAACAGCTGAAACTAGATCCCAGTCCGAGCCCCAGCAAAAGAAAGAAACACATCCCTGGCTAGTCCAGTCCTGCGTAGCACTCAGAAGATGGAGAGTTGGCTGAGGCCACGCCTCCTTCCATTTTCACTTTCCATAACCTCCTGCTTTTTTGTAAAGCATGTACAGATTTTAAAAAAGTGTAATTATCTCTGTAAAAAAGAGTTTTAAGTATTATTTTTAGCCATTGTTTACCTGTGTTGAGTGGGAGAATGGCATCGGTACTTGACCCCTTTCAGTGGCAGACGAACAATTGCAATTTCTCGCATAATCAGTTTGACAGCTTTAAAAGCACAACGCTCTCTTGAATGGTTATACTGAGGTGATGGATTTGCATACCCCGCTAATAGATTAACATGCGACTGATTGCCCATACAAATGTATTGTCCTCCTCTACAATGCGCACAGGAATATCAGGGATATCTATCAAAAAGCGTTTCCTTTCGTCCTTGCGAAATGGTGTGAATCACCACTGGTGTTCTTTCAGAGATTAAAGAAGTCTTCCTCCGCATTTCTACACATGCAACTTTAACGATGTAACATTGCACAGATGACATGATAAGGTTATTAAAAGGTTGTAGCTTTCAGTGTGTTAATTGGCTTGTACAGAAAACACAAGGGAAGTTATTTACTTGGAAAAGCAATATGGAATCACCCATCAAATTCTGCCTGTGGCTGTGTGTGTGTGTGTGTGTGTTCTGTTTTGCATGGATTTCCTTCGGGTACTCCCCTTTCCACCCGCAGTGTGTGTGCGTGTGTGTGTGTCCTACAGTGAACTGGCATCCTGTCCAGTGCATTGTCTCTTGTCTTGCGGGTAAGGTCTAGGCTCCAGGCTGTCTGTGACCCTGCACTGGATAAGCAGTGGGAATATAGATGGATGGATGCATTATTAAATATATAATTTTTTATAAATTAAATTAATTTTAAAGATTGTGAATATGTATTGTAAGAAATAAAGACAATGAAAATGTAAATGGAAGATGAATACTTGTTTAACATTCTTCGGTTGATTTATCCTTCTTTTGTAGAATGTTTAAATACTTCTATTTCCTGCATGGTTATCGCCGTAAGTTTGACTGTCATACTCTGCCTTCCAAGTTCAACTTGGACAAAACAGGTGGACTGTGATGTTAATTGTGATGCTGGTACTTCTCCTTCCACTGACTCACTGAGGAACTTGTTCATCCAATAATTTTTTGCGTTTCTTTATATACACCCTTCTGGATTTTTTTGTTAGATGAACATTCTTTTTAAAGTGAAAATTTTCCCATTTCCTGACTTAAGAACACTTGATGATATAAAGTATGACTTTGAAATGAACGCTTATTCCAGCATGAAAAAAAAAAAATAAAAAATCGCTCTGTATGGCCAATAAATTTAAATGTCTTGTTTCCAATCCTAAACATGAATGCATGCTTTGACAAGTAAATGCATTATGGTATGGGGTTGATAAGAACGCCGTATGCCTGGAAGGCCCCACCATTCCTTATGAAGACTGCGATGGTACGGAAAGTGGGCCTTTGTCAGATAGCTTATAATTGTGTAAGGACCGGGCCAGCACACTTTAACCAGACATGTAGGGTGCTGTAGTTACAGATGGAACAAGGGCTTTTTTCACTGTACTTTTTCCTCTTTGCGTTTCCTTCTTTTCTTATGTCCAAGTACTAAGCCATGCTGTTGTTTACGGGACCACACAGATGTAAGTCTTCTTAACTACCACTGCAGACATTACAGCTTCCATTATGGAAATTTTCAAATAGATTTTAACAAATTTCTGAAAATGAAAAAAACATTAAATATAAATATTTGAAACCAACTAGAAAGTTTGAATTTTACACTTTTCAAAAAGGATCGATCCTATTTATCAAATTTAACTTAACAAATTGCACAGCACTTCTTTTTTCGATGCAATTTGCAAGAAAACCAAAGTATTTTGATAAAAGGGAAAAAATGTGTCATGGCAATGTCAAAATCACTAACCTTAAGGCTTTTTCATTTTTACGTTTTAAACCATGTAAATATTTTATTAGACTGTTTTGTATGATTGTGACCATATGCTACGATGATGTAGAAATATATGCATTCCTACCTGCTGCCTGTAATTTGATCTTTGAAATCATTATTATGTTTCTAGCAGGTAAACCGGTACTGTGAGGGGATTTTATCGCAAGAACAGCTAATAGCAATGAGAGGTACATACAAATGAATGCACTTGGATGTCAGTTGCTTTTCCTGAAAATAAATGATATTAAATTAATAAAATGATTTTAATACAAAAATACACGATTGCATCTTGTTGACTTTGATTGCCGCACATGAGTGACCTGAAGATCAGAGATCACTTCCTGTTCTACGTTGCCATCGATAACGTTAAACAGGAAACGGCAGTGGTGCCGCATCTTTAACAGACACCAGGTGCTGGTGGAGCTGCTGCTGTGCAGCTATAAGTCCTTCATGTCCGTGAAAGACCCCGTGACTCATTTTCTGCCATTAGTCAAATGTTCAAACCCATGTCAATGTGATAATTTATGACTTGTCCACACTGCATTCATCAGAACAAAACGACACCACAATCGCTCGGATTCACATTGGACACTAGTCCCCTTTAAAGGGGAGCGGCCCACGGCAAAACGAGGTCAAGAACACTTGCTTATTACTTAGGTCTGAACATTCCCCATTGCTCTTTCTCTGACAGGCAGAGGAGACGCAGCAGTACTAGGGTTCTAATAATCTCTCCTGAAGTCAACAAGGTTCTCTCAGGCAACTGGCCATTCTTCAATGTTACTGCATGGTGCCCCAAACCTGGACTGACATTCTGCGAGCTGCCAGAGGAGAGGGGCTTTCCTCATTAACCTCACATGGCATCCAGATCAGTGTTCTCCATCTCTGTCTACTCTGATGGCAGGACTGCACACAGCAGACCGCTGGTGACGACTGCATACGCCAAGGTCAGATTCGTAAGCACAAAACTGTTGCTATTCTATAAAACTCTCCCAGGCTTTTACTTGTGCTCCTTTACTGCAATACATAAAAATACCATTTAAGTTAAAGTGCAAGGGAAACTAGATAACTAAAAAAAAATGTGTATTACATATTCTGGTTTGTTACACAGTATAAAAGGTAAGTGATATCTCTCTGTAGCCTCACCTTATTGAATAATCAAACTCTATACTGTTATACATATTTTCTTTCTTTTTTTTTGGAAACTCAGGACTACATTGTGAGATTTCTTTACATAAACTGATATTTAAAAAGCATGAAGTGTGAGATTGGGAAAGTGTTACATTCTTTAGATGGTGCCCTGCCTTGCTAGGCTACATCCACAATCAGTGGGATGTCAACACAGCACACACACACACTCAATGGCAGATTAGCTCAACATGGCAGACACACACTCAATGGCAGATTAGCTCAACATGGCAGACACACACTCAATGGCAGGTTAGCTCAATACGGTACACACACACTCAATAGCAGGTCAGCTCAACACGGCATATACACACAGTCAATAGCAGGTCAGTTCAACACGGCACACACACACTCAATGGCAGGTCAGCTCAACACGGCATATACACACAGTCAATGGCAGGTCAGTTCAACACGGCACACACACACTCAATGGCAGGTCAGTTCAACACGGCACACACACGCTCAATGGCAGATCAGCTCAACACGGTACACACACGCTCAATGGCAGGTCAGCTCAACACAGCACACACGCACTCAATGGCAGGTCAGTTCAACATAGCACACACGCACTCAATGGCAGGTCAGTTCAACATGGCACACACACACTCAATGGCAGGTCAGCTCAACACGGCACACACATGCTCAATGGCAGGCCAGCTCAACACGGCACATGCGCTCAATGCCAGGTCAGCTGAACACAGCACACACATGCTCAATGGCAGGCCAGCTCAACACAGCACACACATGCTCAATGGCAGGTCAGCTGAACACAGCACACACACGCTCAATGGCAGGTCAGCTCAACACGGCACATACACGCTCAATGGCAGGCCAGCTCAACACAGCACATACACTCAATGGCAGGCCAGCTCAACACGGCACATACACTCAATGGTAGGCCAGCTCAACACGGTACCTAAAACTCTCAATGACAGGTCAGCTCAAAGCAGCACACACACGCTCAAAGATATATCTTCTCAACATGGCACACACACGCTCAATGGCAGGCCAGCTCAACACGGTACACATGCACTCAATGGCAGGCCTGCTCAACACGGCACATGCGCTCAATGCCAGGTCAGCTGAACACAGCACACACATGCTCAATGGCAGGCCAGCTGAACACAGCACACACATGCTCAATGGCAGGCCAGCT
>JAODKE010000043.1:23669719-23685956 GCA_026779605.1 Mormyrus hasselquistii
TCCTGTGACGTGCTGTCGGTTGTTTGTCAAGGTGCGCGTCGGGGTTGGTGTGCTGGGGGTGGGGGGGGGGTTGGGGGCTTTGCTTGGGGGGGGGGGGGGGGGGGGGGGGGGGGGGGGTCCTTGGTTTTGCCGAAGGGGAGATTGGAAGTTGCATCACGACTGACTTGAAATATCTCGGCAAGTGTTCGGTTTGTGACCTATGCCATTCCGAACATAACAATCTTACTACGAAGAATAGCGATCTGAAGGCGACGCAGAGCAGAGCAGAGCAGGACCTATTCACAAGAATGCCTTAACTCCGATGGACACGCCCATCACCCGGTCACCTAAAGGGCCGTGAGGACCGCTGCCCAACGGCCTCTCGGCTGCCTGCTTTCAGGTCTGGAGAAAAGCAAGTGGCCATAGCAGTGAGCTGGGAGGAGAGCAGACGGGAAAGGCAAACAACAGGGGCTGCATTAAACATTAATGACAGTCGCATTAGTAGAAGGAGCACGTAGCAGAAAACAACACAAGTGAGCAGCCTTGAGTCTCCCTGAAGCTGGATGCCTTCCCTGTCCCACCCCCCAGCAACGGCCTTTCTGATCAGCTGGAGGGGGAAATATAAGCGCTGACAGTTCTGTGGGTTCACACAGAGTGCCACCATTCTAATTGCCGGAACTTGCACTTACTAAGTAAGTCACTCACTTTTGTAATGGAATCCTAATGGCTACATTTTAATGTCACCTAACTGAGGATCTGACACGCAATATGCTTGATTTCTTTCTTTTTTTGTTGTCGGTGGTATTAAAACATATAGAGGAATAAATCTCAGTACACCTCACAACGTATTCAAGACATTCTATATTATATATATATATATATATATATATATATGAGGATATGAGAAATGGCTACAGAGCACCTACATTTTATCCACGAATTAGTACAGATGCACGTGCATCGGTGACGTGTTAGATGTGACATTTACCTGCAGCGTTGACTCTGTGAAGTCCTTTGGGCACTGTCTTCTTGTCCAGACTAGGAGAAGAGAAAATAATGAATTGCCAGCCCAAGAAATGAACAGGGTGAGGATCGGTTTTAGAATCAGTAGAATAGTACTGCGCTTACAGATCTGAACCATGAAATGTTTCAGTTCTAAATCACAAAAACCAAATGGGAATAACAAAAAATGCATTTTTTTTTTAATGACAGTGTAAATTCCCCAACAATTAGCAGGGTTCTTGGATACAGGAACAATACAGGGGGCAATTATTGGAACTGCCTTCACACATCCAGCTTCTCAGCAAGCGGGCATCATCCATGAACACCATGTCTCACGCAAGCAGAAGACAGCCTTCAAAAAATAAAAAATATAAAAAAAACTTTTGTGTTTTTTTGAAGGACTAGGTCAGTTTCACACCATGCAGTCAGACTCTGGGCTTCCCCTGAAGTTACTGTATATGCTCCCCTGCTGTTTTAAATGCCTTTCGGAAAGCTGCAGAGCAGGTCTTGTCTCGGTTACTTGAAGTGCGGGGTGAAATGAAAATCTCAGCCAGCAAGAGGCCCGCTGGAACATTCCAGCAAGGTGGTAGAAACCAGCCAGACAGGACACTGGGTTTTCAATTAAGGGCACTGCTCCACATTTTACGCGTACCATGACTGTTTTTTCGCCTCAGTAAATAACGGGGCAAACTGCTTAAATAAATCTGCCCCGTTTTCATGCTGTGAAAAACATTTATTTGAATTACGCCAGTGACGAAAAGCACAGAGAAAAAATGGCAGGGAAGAAAGCAGATTAATAAAAATAAATAAAAAGCACGGAGACACTTCAAAGACCCTGTGCGCCGTCAGTGTATGACGGCGCCGCCTTTTGGACGTCTGACGGGAAGATGACACCAATGTGGAAGCCTTGATTACAAAAACGACGCTTGTTTTACTGGTAATTGGCTGTCCCGTGCCCGAGCGGAATATTCCGGCAGCGGCACAGCAGGAACGAACAGCTTGACACATGGCGCCTTATGAGTAGGGAGGGATAAACGTCTGCAGGGTGATGCGCGTAGCGGGGACAGTGAAAACCATCCCCCCACCACTGTACTACACTGCCAGCCCCCCGGCCCACTGCCTTGGCTGTATCTCATAAACAGTGCCTATCTATAGCCCAGATCTGTACCTATCAACTCGCCCCATCCAAGTAACACTGAAAGTTTCAGGGCCAAATACTTTTTTTTTCCCAATTTACTCTGTATTTCAATTATCAGCAATTCGTTCGTCAATCCTGAAAAGGGGAAATGAATCAAAAACACGATCCAAAAATGAACCTTAGAATAAGAGGCAATGTTCTCATTGTAGAGTGGTGCTTCTCCAGAACTTCAATAATCACAGGGGAAAATTTACAAGACCAAAATGCATGTAATCAGGTACTTAAATATAAATATAAAAATCATTTTCATTGCCAAAACATTGATACATAAAATGTTAGGAGGAGAAAATACTGGGGATTGAAATCCTTCCATAGTACAATAAACTTACCGCCAGGGATTGACATAACTGGTACGCAAGTAAGCATTCAAATTTAAAAGCGATTAATGTAACGGCGCAAATACGTACATATTTTATGTGCATTTTAACCCCTATCCCGCAAATGAATTAACACAAAGGTTAAAATGCATAATTTCTTGTCATATCGGCGCAAATGCACATAAAATACATACGCATTCACGCTGTTACAACAGTCGATTTCTGCACGTAACGCTTTTAAAGGTGAATGCATACTTGCGTACCGGTTATGTCAATCCCTGCTCACTGCTGTAGCTACCCTCGTCACATGGCGACGGCAGCTGGTACAGGGTAGGAGAGAGTGAGAGTAGCACTCTGTGCTCTCACGCAAACAGCCATCGCTGTGGGGCTTTAACCTCTGCACTGCCCTCGGTGACTCCGTCAGTGGCATTGATTGAGAATGACATGTTGACGTCGTGAGGCGCCGTCCCTGGACGGCCACCCTGCTTTGACGCACGCTCCGCAGGGGAGTGGTCACTCACTCACCCCGAAGCCCCTGGCAGGGTGGCCGGTGCCACGCCGGCACAGCTGGCAGTGTGCAGTTCGCCTCCTGGCCTGGCAGGCGTCCCTGCCACTCGCGGGCCCCCAGCCCTGGCCGGCTTACGTTCACAGAGTCTCCCCAGGGCAGGCAGATAGCTGGAGACCTGGCAGGAGACAAACGGCACTTGATGTAGTCTGGAGCAGCCAGCTGTCAATCATCCAAGATGGCCTGTACATGATAGGAAAGCAGATTCCCTACAAACACATACCAGCCGCACTCCTCAATGCCTCACAGTTACCAGGCCATAACAGCAACATTTCTGATGAGCTGTAATTCATAAGGGTGAGGCAGTGGCTCAGTGATTAGCACAGGAGTAGCTCAGTGACTATAAGTGATTGTGTGTGTTTGTGCTCTGCAATGCGCAGGCAACCAATGCAGGAAGCTCACTGCCTTACCTCCTACACTTCCTGGGAAAAGCTCCAAGCTGTGCTGGATAGGTAATTATGGAGAATGGATGCATGTGACCCATAAAAGTGACCAAGCTGCTCAAATCCCACAAGCATAAACTTGATTTTCAACAGAAATATGGTCCACTTCTCCCAGAAAATGCCATTTCCATGTAAACCTTTACGTCAAATTAGTTTATCCATTCCTCCACTCACTTTCAAAAGAACTTACCCAAGTGATACACTATACCGTACGTCATTTTATAAATCTGCGTAATGAGAAAAGATTCCCAATTTCCTGCAAACACAAATGCTGAATATACATATCACTCAAAACGTAAACATGCATCATTTCACAATAACGAATAATGTAACAAGCCAAATTAAAAATATGGTTTTGATATGGCATTTAACAACATGTGCTTAGCTATGGTATTTCATAACAGAATACTGGTCGTTCATAACTAGAGATTAAATTCAGTTACGCAAGGTATATTAGATATTGTCATGCTAGAATTATACATGACAGTTCCTTAAGGAACTTCAATTAACAATATACTACAGAATATAAAGACGTATAGTAGCTATACAATCACTATTGAGCGCTGTAAAAACAGAGGAAAAGCAATGCTTAATAACGTCACAGAATCCTGATTAGTTCTTTTTCGATTAATACACACACTAGCTTTCAAAATCAGCTGATAACCCACCATTTCCACAGGACAGGTCCTGAGGCCATTTCAGTGCCCAACCTTCATATAACGTTTTATTTCAAAAGTTCACGGGAATCACTGCAGAGACGAGAAGAATGCACGGGGCTGTCCAGCCAGCCTAATTTGTTTGTAGATGTTGATAGGAGCTCGGGGAAGCCGCCGCTGATTACAGAGCAGGAGCGGCTCTGAGATCAGCAGGAGTTGTTCCGGAATGCATAACAAACAGCTTGCATTTGGCACGGAACACCGATGTGCCTTTCATGAAGACGGCCTCCTGCGAGTTTGACGTCCCTCTTCTGACAGCGTGAGTCCAGCTGCCCCGCCGATGACACCTGCAGGGGCCTCCGGGACCGGGCCAGCTGCAGGCCCACACCTGTCCCATTCCTGGCAAACGCCGTCCGTGTTCCCCCTCCATAAAAAATCCTTACTCTCTCTCATACACGGTTCACCTGGGTTCCCTGCGTAGTTTCTATACGTCTGGTTAGTTGTGACAGAGCTTGGTCTCCCTTGAGTACCCATTTGAAAAAGCATAAGCACCACTGGACAGGCTAGAGCTGTTATGATGATGATGTGGTGAAGAGCCCTTTAAGATGCTACTCTGACATGAAATGCCAACAGACGTTGCATCATGATGCTGCGGCAACAGCCACATAAACATCTGGCAGGAAATGTACATGCTTAGTTTTTATATTACTGATTTAATTGGGAGAAACAATTCACTGCTTTTAATTCTTACCTCAAAAAAACCATTTCATCTTAAATATTCATTAGGGCTTTTCAGTCTAAACGTCTTGCTTTGGAGCGGAAGCTGCAGCATTTTTGCTCAAATGAGTCAATGTACCAGCTCTAATCCACTGGCTATATAATGCTCAACTTACAATTTTCTGTAGGGTTAGTGGTTCCGTTCCCACGGAAACACCGTTTCTGCAGCACATACTCCTGTATATGGAATCAGCAGTGACCATCTTCAGTCTCAGTGAAGGCATGTTGGGAACAAACTCAAAAACAAATTCAGGAGGTTGATCTACAAGAAAAAAAAAAACAGCATAACTCAATGACATTATAGGTGTATTGCTGCTACTTAGTGACTCTAAAGTTTATAGGTACTTTTTTGACAGTGGATTAAGAAGTTTCACATCATGGCCATAGAGCAGGGGTGTCAAACTGCAGTCCTGGAGGGCCGGAGCCCTGTGTAGCTTAGTTCTTTCCCTGTTCCATCACAAATGATTCAGCTCAAGAGCTGTGTGGTAATTAGCACAAGGAGTTGAATCAGGTGTGTTAAATCAGGGGAAACCCAAAAATATGCAGGGCTCCGGCCCCCCAGGACAAGGAGTTTGACACCTGTGGCATAGAGGCAAAGAGGGCCCATATTCATAAACACATCAATGCTATTTAATATGTAAAATCCTTTCATCTCCTTTCCAGTCCCAAGATGTCCCAAGTGACATATACACACCTTGGCATGATATGGAAATGTGCTCAGCCAGATCCTGCATGCCCTTATCCAGCAGGCTTTTATTTTGTTTACTGTGTTCCTGACACCAGTACTCCACCACCACGGCCAAAGTGTCATGCAAAGTACACAGAAGTCGCTGCTTCCAGTCCTACACAAGAGAGAAGCATGAATCGGGAACCACTCAACTACATTTATGGACTAATAACAAGACAAAAAGCCATTTCATTTTCATGTGGAGTTAAAATGCACAAGTACCTTACATACGCAAAGCCTGACTTTGGGCAATATAATACAAAAGTGGGAAACACGAATTTTGGAGTACATTGGTGACGCTCAAACAACTTCAAGATGTCCCGGTAAATGAGACATAATTGCTGAAATTTTAATAACAATAGCGTTTGTGAATATGAACATCTGCCTTGCATAAACTGCACAAATAATTGAATCAATGTCCTCTTGTCCTCTAGAAATGCATCAAGCGCTACAATATGATGCGTTCTCATGTAACATTCCGCTTACGGTATTTGTTATGAGACTTACGTCTCGGCCATTTGGATGACGTTAAGCGCACTCTACAGACTGGTGTGTAGTTATACATACATACACACTTCAGTATCACACACTGTATATTTCTCTGTGGGCAGGACGCTGTGACGATACTGACCTCAGTAGATGACAGAGCGCAGCTGGTAGAATGGATCAGCAACCCTGCCAACTGCTGGACTGTCCTACTACCAAGAGTGGACCTCTGCCAAATGTTCCAAAACGTACGGACTAGAACAGAAGACCGTGACCCTCCAGATTGCCTGAGGGAAATCAAAGAGTCTTATTAATATATGAATCTATACTATTTATCACGTGCCTGTTGTGCGATAAGCTCAAGTGTGAGTAAATAACACAACGTATATAAATCTAAACTATTTTAACAAAATGAGAGGATAGTGCTGAGTGCATTGCATTTATATAAGTGCAGAAAAGCAGATAAAAGTTGATGACTTAGGAACTTCTGTCGTACCCTTTGCTGGAGGCAAAGAGCTCATGCTGGAAGATTGTGAGTAGAAAAGCCTGCAGGTCACAGAGGAACCTGATCAGCTCTGGGGAAGGTGAGCTGGGAAGCAAGTGACAGCAGGCCCTGCTGGACATGCACCACCTAAGGGATGGCATATCGTGCACAGTCAGCCAACGGAATAGTGGGCTATACCATCATATTAAATACGCTGCCATTTAGTGGTCGAAACCGCACCACAGAAGGGCAAGAACAACGTCGTTTCACATTTGCATTTGTTTGTATTCATCATCCTCCCAAACACATTTCCTCTATTCTTTAACGTTACAAAAATAACCCCTTCGAAAGCCTCATGGGAAACCCGGCGCTAGCCAATGAGCAACAGTCAATGTCTTCTGCCTGTCAGCTGAAAAAGATGCAATGCAAGACAAAATTCTGAAGAACTCTATACCTCACTGAAGTCTCCAGGAGGGCCCAGGTTCCTCCCTTGCACTGAGGGCACTGCAGGATGTGCAGAAAATACTTCACCGCAGTGGGCGACCCCCAAGTGGGATTGTTGCGTAGGATGTTGTGCAAAATATTGATAAAGGTGCTGAAAAAGTATGGCTTAACGTCACCCTGAGGAAGGAAACAGGGTAACAAGCAGTAAACACTGACAGGTTCTGCCATTGTTTTTGAGAGTGAGAAAAGGAAAAACAATACTCCGGCTTTCAGTAGTGCCTGGGTTACCTGCAGAGCGTGATGCATCAGAGAGCACATGTATTGTGGTGATGGAAGTACTCCAGGGTGCAGCATTCCCTGAATTTCCTCTAAAGCCTCAGTGAGGAGACCACATTCGATAAGGCTGCGCACATTGCTGAAATCCACCACGCTACTCTGCAAAGAGAGACACGAATGAGGATGTGCAGCACTCTGGAGCTTCAGCCGGCCTTGTCACTCAGTGTCACTGGCCGTCCGAAGTCTGGTCCCAAGCGTGCCACCGTTCCTGAATGCGAACTTGGACGACGCTCCGGGGGAATGCGTGAAGAACCTTAACAGGTCTGCCAATGATGCCCTACAAACCCTGTGACAAGTCCATAAAATGGAAAGCCCTGTCATGTAATTGTCATGTAAATCCATGCATTAATATGCTCAACACCACTGTACCTGAGACGGACGTCCTGTCGTTGCATGGCTCACATAGTCTATGGAAACCAGCCTTTCGGGGAGCTGCAAAAAAAAAAAAAAAAAAAAGAGAAAAAGCATTAATAGCATCCTTTTCAGATGACAATAATGACAGCTCGTTTAAACGACAATGTCAATTTTCAAACAGGGGTGAATACGAACTTTGATGAAACAATCATGGTAATTGAAGGATTGTTAAAAAAAAAAAAAACAATAATAAAAAATGAATGCTGTTCTCACCACAAGTTTCGAAACGTAATCTTTCATCTGAATTTCTAATTCGGAGAAAAACTGTGTATTATCAGTTGGAGAGCTGGACAGCACTTCTGAAATCGCAGGCCAAGGGCTCTGTAAGAAAAGCAGTCCGACTCCCTGAATAAAACGCTTGAATCATACACAAAGTAGTACTCAAGGTAATGAGCAGGCTGCAGTTCCAGAATGGAACCGAATGCACTTCAGCTGTTTGTCCGTACCCCAAGTAAATGTTGAGCGATGCAATCCAACGAGTAGCATGGGGCACCAATCTTAGAGTCTGTGTCAATGTTACTGGTAAACACATGCGTCACAGACTGGTCAGATGGGCATGAGTAAATCCTGGCACCTCCTGCCATCAAGATCCTGCAAAAAGAATCAAAAGGTATTTTTTTAAGAAAATGAAACTGAAAAATGATATGAGGGGATATGATCTGCAGCTGACGGGAGAGAGCGGCGGGGAGATGAGGAACAGAAGCATAGCAAAGCTTGGTTTCATTTGGATTAAGGAAAACCTCCATTCTTCTGACTGAGGAGAAGACGCCCCGGAAAATTAATATCAGAAGTAGTAGCTGCCTCCCCTTATATCTCTGAGACCTGAGGAATATATTATTTTCATTATGAGTTTCCACAATTTATGGTGCATTGGGATTATTTACAAGATAGCAATACCAAGTAGTACTCTATCCTAGCTTGTAAATGACAAAAATGAATAATATCCTACAATAATTGTAACATTGTCCTATGAGAGAGCGAGGAAACTCTCCTGTAAGCTCTGCAGTAACAAACAGAAATAAGGTCATGTCTACTGAACCCGGCTTCCTGTATGATAGTGACCTGATTATCATAAATATCTAGGAAGTAGAGAGACATGAAAAATTAATTACATGGTGTGTAGTCCCAGGTCAATATGCAGGCTTTTATCTTGTTCCTTGTTTTTATGCAGATTCTCATAAAAAAATTATATCAACCCACTAACATAATCCACAAGGTAGAATATCACTTTAATAATGATATCGGTCAGTAATTTCTGATGATTTTTATATACGAGTAGTCAGTGCTTTATTAAGAAAGGCTCAAAAGGCAGGTAGCATTGAAGCCGGAATCCTACCCCTGGCTTGGCGCACTTCTTACCAAAGCCAGTGGCTCTAAACTGCCCATAGTGTGTGACTGCATGAGAGCATGGCATCCTGCCCTGCGGTTACTGGGACAAGCTCCAAGCTCACCGCGGCGCTCCGCTGGATCAGCGGTATGGATATGGCCGGATGTTATGCTCGGAAGGATGAACAGTGTACAATGACAGCAATCTATTGTTATCCTTGGTGGCGTTTGCCACTCCAGACCTTTCCAAGCATCCTGCCTATAATGCTAATTCAGAACCGGCTATGCTTATTTCATACTGCATTTTCATTAATGCCAATAAGCATTAGCAATTCCATAGCGGAATCTGTACGTCTCTGCAACCGAGAAGGAGAATCCGACCGTTCGAAGATCTCTCTCCTCTTGTGGTCATCCATGAGCAGGACAGCTCTCCAGCCCTGGAAGGCCCCAGAAACACTTCCGCTGGCCACCCTTGTTCTCCACATCCGGATGGGTCTGGAGGCCTCAGGTGCCCGACTGATGAAATCCAGCTCGTAGGCCACTTCTGGCAGCCACGTCCCATTCTTCACACTGTCTATCACATACTGCGGAGTGACGATCCACTTCCCTGAGAGACAGACCACACAGACAGATGAAAGAATGAGGGCCAAGCCCACAGCAGGCTAGTGGCCAGTGGCTGGTTTTGTACTCCTGTTTTTTTTAGCTAGAGCCTAAATAATCTCAATGATTTAAAAGTATCAACAGTGAATGTTTAACACTAAGAGACGCATTCAAGTGCAACTCACCACCTGCACAGGCAGCCAGGAACTTTTCACTGGCCAGTGCATAACGGGCAATCAGATGAGTAGATCGACCTTTATAGATCTGAAAGAGATACACCCCATATTATAGTGCATTTTTGTGCTCAAGGGGTTTTAATCTGAAGAAAGAGAGTGTACAGGCTATAAAAGGACGCAATTGAGGGCAGAGACAAAATTAAAGTGGCAAAAATATATTGAGGCATCAGAACCAATTAGGTCATTTTAAAAAAATGAATCTCCAGAAGCCATTCATCTGTATGGAGTTGATGACAGCTGCACTGCATACTTCTGAAGAGATTTAAAATAAAACTTACCGCTAATTAAGTCATTCTAAATATGAATGTCTCTACTAAAAGAAACTTCGATGCATTCAGAGAGCAGAGAAACTAAGTCGGAAGGCTTAAAATAACGGAAATCCGAAAATTGTCCTACATGACCCAACGTCACCTGAGACTCAACATTAGAAAACTAGAGGGCTAGATTCGGGGATGAGGTTTATAGTGAAATATCAGATCAGATAAATACTCACAGAGCCACCAATATAGTTTCCGCCCAACTTATGAATTCCTCTGAGTAGTCTTCCTTTAATTTGTGGGTTTTTGATCCCAGTGATTTGGAAGGTAAATGTTTTTTCCACCATCCTAAGACAAGCCACTGTCAGCAAAATGACTCGGTCTTCAAAAACTTATCAACAGTATATGATTCTACGGATACTTCCAAGTGGCATGGCTGTTTTTTGGACTGTCAGCGAGAAACAAGTACAATAAAAATGAAAGCAACCCCATCATGATTTCAAAGAGGGATTTTCGATGGAAAGATATTGAGGAGTTTACGATCGAAGTGCAAATAATAAGATTCAAATGATTTTAATTAAATTCACGCTGAAACACAAATCGTATAAAAGTTTAACATCTTATTCTTGCCCATATCAAACTGCTACTACAGCCATGCTTCTCTGGCGGGAAACATAATTATTGTTTTAAAGGAAAATGGCACCAATCAAAACACACGTTGAATTTTTACCTAAATAGCCACTTGCAGCACCGCTACGTACAGCTATAGCTACATTTCTCAAAACTTATTTACTTCAGGCATAAGTCTTCAGCGCCAAATTTCTGAACATGTCCGCAGAGTGTGGTCTATACCATTCACAAAGCATCCGGGGTTTTAAACTTTAAGGTTCATTTAATATTATGGACGAAAAAAAATATATATAATTAATGCAGTTTATGTAACAGTATTTCAACGGTGATACAGGATAAGAGTAATGAATAAAAGATTTTAAATAAAGCAAAGTACAAAATCCACCCCTGCCATCTTACGCCAAGTATTGCGTTTATAGGCATACAATGGGTTTAGGATACTTCTTTTTAGTTATGGGGGGAAGTGCATAGCAGTGTAATTTTCCGTATTGGAAGAGTTAATTATTTGATCTAATTAACGTTATAAAGCATAAGAAAAACTATTAATTTTATATTTTCAAAGTAAATATCGTAAATTTTGTAGTGTTATATTTTAACAATAACGTAGTAAGGACAGCTACTGCCCTGTATATTGCTGGAGTTGTACCATTCGGAACCGCGGAAGTTTATCGGACACTACTTCCGGTTGGTTGTTATAGACGCTTATCTGGTTGAGCTGTTATTTATTCGTAACGATGGCGTTATGCCTGGCATGTGTATCGTTTTGGGATTTCGTTTAGCGGTTTGTATTCGACAAAGGGGTGGTGTGTGAAAAATGTTACTGGCTGACGTTACAAATCCCAATGTGTAAGTTTGCAAATATTAGTAAGTGTGTTGACATTTCTTCAAAAATTAATTCTGATAAGAAATTATCTAGTTGACGCTAGTACATATCAAACTTAGCTCATTAATAGCGTTTTTTTCCTATGCTGAATTTAGCAGTCAGACAGTAACTATCTAACTAAATTCCTTGTCCACTACAGACGTAGCATGAGAGCATTATTCTACTGACCAATACTTTTGTTTTTGAACTCGACGTGAAATCCCACTGTATAGATTAGTCGAGTCTGTATATCATGTACATTTCGCTAACTAAACTGCTTTCGATAAAATGGATAAAATCATGGCCTGTACATTGACGTGACTGTTTCGTGTGGTTGTTTTTTTCGGAAAGAAATATCAAACTTATGCATTTAATTTAACCTTGCAAAACAATCCAAAAAGTCTAGATAAGGACACCACTCTACGTTGTAATTGTGTGGGTGTGTGCATGTGTATTACACAAATCAATTAAATTAAACTTAGTAGTGGTAATATAGACCAGTGATTGAACATCACTTTGAAATTGACAGATGTTTTATAATTGATACATATAAGTGGTTATTTTCTTATTGAATAACTTATGATGAAGCAATGTGGTTAACGGTGGAATAGTTGCTTTATTATTATTATTGATGGTGGTGGTAATGTTGTGACGGTGTATTCTGGTAATCTGATCTAAAGACATATAATTAGGTAAACTGGTTTCTCCAAATTACTCATAGCATGTGATTGTATGTGGACTCTGGTGGACTGATTTATTATTACAATGATTTGTTATTTATTATAACAAATTATGACTCAATAGCTCATCCCCAATAAAAGCCTTTTATGAATCGTTGCTCTTTGGATTATCTAGGAATTGTATATTTTATCAGTGACTGTCTTACGATTACATTTGTTTATGATTTTTTCATTCTGAATCAGAATCAGAATCGAGTTTATTGCCAAGTACAAGGAATTTGTTTTGGTGGTTGGTGCCAGACATCGAGAGATGAGGTGGCTAATATATAAATATATATACATAGAGTATGTACAGGTACTAATATAAATAGTCAGTGAATGTGGAATATGATACAGAAGTGGAAATATATGCATAATTAAGAGAGTGCATACTTGTGCTAGGATGGGGAAATGGGATTTGAGTGAGTGTTCCTGGCCTTGTTGATGACGGGGGCCACGGTGGGGAAGAAACTGTTCCTATGCCGTGATGTTTGGGTCCCAATGGACCACAACCTTCTGCCAGAGGGGAGAGTCCGAAGGAGTTTGTGACCAGGGTGGGAGGAGTCGGCCATAATCCTTCCTGCTCTTTTCAGAGCCCTGGACTTGTACAGGTCCTGTAAAGATGGAAGGTTGCAGCCGATCGTCTTCCCGGCAGAGTGAATGATGCGCTGTAATCTGCTCCTGTCCTTGGCAGTGGCAGCAGGCTACCAGACGGCGATTCTCACTTTATTGTTCTAATTTATATTTGCGTTGAGACTGTATCGTGCCATTTTTTGCATATTTATTAAGACCGGTTTATCCGAATTTTTTCTTGGGTTTTAGTAGTTTTCTGCAAGGAAAACAGAATAGATTATTGTCAACAGTATTGATTGTTTAGTACACAAATGCTGTATGCATTATGCTTATTATAACCGGATGCAGCTGGTGTAATTGTTTTTTTTTACAGCTTTTTCATTTGGTGAAAAATAGTAATTATATACTGTTTTTGTCTTAAGGAATGTGTTACGTTATGAATAAGGGTGTTAACAGTCTAAAATAGTGTTATGGAATAAATTGTTCTGCGAAGAATTACAAAACTCACAGACTTGCAGACAGAGTTGCAATTTTGCTGAAAACCATTAAAAATTCCACTGTCATTGTGTGAAAATACTGTGTAATTGTAAATGATGGTCCTCAAACAATGTACTCATATTTTCTTCCAACCCTTCATTAATACAGGAGCATAACTTCTAGCAAAGTACATAAGCATAGTGGTGCATCTAAGGAAATCAGTCAAAAACATGGTCATGAAGATGTATAAATTTGAATTCTATCTATTATGAAAACAACCCCTGTAACTAAACTCCTTTTATTATTACCATAAAAGTATTCGAACATATTCTACTTTAACTACAAATGAGTGCTACTACTTTGAAAGATTAAAGAATTTAGCTGTCAAGCTTTTCCAAATTTCATCCCTCTGGAGAAGTACTGAGAAAATTGATTTACACTCTAAGACTACATTTAGTTCTTATAATGCTAATTAGGATCAATAGTTCCATAACAAGGACCAGGCACTTTTAATGCATTCATATATTTATATCACATACAGGCAGCGATTTGTATCCTCTGGTTGACTCTTGCCATGCCTTCCTGTATAATTACATTGCTGGCTTTCCAATCCCACAATTGAGAATTGACACGTCTCAAGAAGTCACTGTTTAAACTCCTCTGCAAATAGAGCAATGAGCCAGTCAAGCCAAAATAATAAAATACCGGCTTAACTGTAGATATTGTCAAGTGGAAAAGTAATATTTGTCCAGCTAGACAGCTTCCTTTTGTGCAGAGTAAATGAATGTTGAGATTCTGTCGCCAGTTGAAGACTCCTGCGTCAGGGAGGTACTGAAAACTGTTTCTAGTTTGACAAGGATTATTAAAATCAGGTGAGATGAAGGAACAGGAAGTGGGAGAAAGCAAAATTGACATTGACATTCTCCATTATATTCCACTTGACTCAAGATGACTGTGTTGATATCATAGATCCCAAATGCTGGATTTGCTGTTGGGATATGTTAAACGTGAAGTGCTCACATCTGCAGAAAGTAGAGATTGCCTATTTAGAATGAGAGTGAACGGCCTTTTTTGTTAACACATTGCAGTAGTTCTGTGTTTAATGCCGAACCTATGCATTTATTATTAGGGCAACTGCAGATTATATTGTACTTCATCTTGTGAAAAATAACAATAAGCTGGAATGTATTTATTACATGTGACAATCATCACTGTTTCAGTAAATGCGACTGGTGCCATTGATTTATTACTTCTGATGGCATCTTGTTTTATATGTTATGTGCCGCATATAATTCTCATGATGTTTCCTTGGCAGCTAGTCTGATCAGTGTGGCGTCTGATGGATGTTATTCTTTCTTTTATTAAGCTTTTCACATGTTTTCTGCATAAGCATTTCCCCTCTTGTTTCTATAACCAGGTATCTCCCATTTGATGGACATGGAGTGGCAGTGGGAGTTCTTTCAAGATCATGCCTTTATGGACTGTGTCAGTTCTGTGGTACCAAGAGAGCTGGACGTTCAGCAGCTGCTTCATGACACTGAGGAGAAGCTGAAGCTCAATGCCTGCTGGTCAGTGTTTGTGTTCTAGCTGTCGCTATCCTGTTCCTGCTATGTTTCCATTTGTGTGGGCTGGCCATGGTTTGGTGTCCATGGGTGACACGTTACCACTTACATTGAGGGGAACTCTGTAATGTTTCTTCTGTCCAGGAGTAGAGAAATGTCCAGTGTAGCACCGGCTTTCACATTGTGTCTTTCTCAACCACGTCAGGCCTACTGCCTACATTTGACAAAAACGTACTGAAAAATCTGGATATCTGTTATTGAATATTGGACCATCCGCACCCAGGATGGGATGTCAGTAGAGTCGAGTAGTATATATGATAAAGATAAGAGAAACTTTATTGATCCCCGATAAAAATTCTTGTTCGTAAAGTGGCAAATGTATAATGTGAAACAAATATACAAGCATTGTATATACAAGCACAAACAGAATATCCTGAAATAAATAAAAACAAATTGTGTGTGTGTGAGCGGGTTTACCTATCCTTATGGGGACACAATGTCATGATAACATGATAAATATCCATTTTTTTCACTTATGGGGACTAAACATATAACATATATGGGGACTAAATATAATATTTAGAACTATTTTAACTATTTTATTTTATAAACTATTTTATAAAAATCAGTGACTGCTATGAAAGAACTAAAAAAACTCTTTTTTTTGTTTGGTTACTTATGGTTATGGTTAGGGTAGGGTATGGGTTAAGGCTGTCATAGTTAGCGTTAGCTTTTTTCCCATTGAAATTAATGAGCCATCCCCATAAGGATATGTTTACCCTACGTGTCTGTCTGTCTGTCTGTCTGTTTTTGTGTGTGCAGTTAAAAGATAGACACAGAACTTGACTTTAATGATGATGCTTTCCTGGCGTGTTATGACTGGGTGGAGAGTGGCATGTCTGGACCACGTTGTGGTGCCTGATTGCAGCGGGTAGGAAAGATCCCAGGTAGGACATGTTGGAATGGACCATTGGCTGTAGGTGCTCCAGGATAGTGCCTCCTGAAGTACATGGACAGAATGCTTTGTAATGTTGTCCAATTTTGCCACCAGTCCTCCTCAATTGCCACCAGTAGGTCCAAGGTCAGCCCCGTGATGGAGCTGGACTATCCGAGTTTGTTCGGGCATTTGGCCGTTGCCTGAACTGATGCTGCTTCCTTAGCAGACTA